>CM061536.1:117010516-117610516 GCA_030545055.2 Neoaliturus tenellus
GTCTCGTCTAGGCTGACATAGCCGCCTTCTGCAGTTGTAAAATCCACGCAAAAGTTTATGCTACTGTGTTAATTTATGTCTGTTTAATGGTACGTAATATTTTCACATTTCATTATACAGTACGATCCCGCTTTTAATCCTATACTATATAAAATTGATAATTAATAGTATAATACGAGCAATGTCTGAAGTGATGTTTGTTCCACGATCTCGAAAGGGTAGATTTTTCTTAAACTTTGCATTTAAGAGTGTTCTGGCCCAAATATAAGTTAAGAAACAGCCTCAATCCCATGAAAAATCGAATTTTGTCTAAATTTAAGTTTAAAAATCGTAATTTTTTACATTGATCTTATGAGTTGCTATTTTGATAACGAAATAACAACGAAATGTAAACAAAAATAAAGGATCATTAATGTTAAGCAGACTTTTTGAAACAGCTGTTAACTGTGAAGAGGTATAGTTGGTTGTTGGTGGAAATATTAAAACTGAATTAAAACCAACGAGCAAGTCTCGGTTAACCAGGTACTTAATACTATAATACGAGCAATGTCTTAATTGATGTGTGTTATATGATCTCGAAATCTAGCAGGTAGACTTTGCTGAAACTTTGCATTTAAGAGTGTTCTGGCCCAAAATCAAGTTTAGAAACAGTCTCAATCCTCAACAGTCAAATCGGAAAAATCTAATTTTGTCTCAATTTAAGTTTAAAAAATCGTAATTTTTAATGTTGGTCTTATCGGTTGCTATTTTGGTAACGAAATAACAACTAAAAGTAGACAAAAATAAAGGAACATTAATGTTAAGCAGTTAACATCTGTGAAGAGTCTTGTATAGCTCGATTACCATGACACTATAACCAAAGTGAATTAAAACCAACGAGCAAGGCTCGTTTAACCTATTACTTACTCAACAAAGCAGCCTTAATCATATTTATTAATTTCTAGTAGTTTTCCCGCGCTGCAGGCAGGCCTACACCCCTCCACACACGTGACTAAAAATCTATAAACCCACACTCTACTTGCCAGCATTTCTCAATCCACCTCGTGTTGCTTGATGGGTATTTTTACCCTCGGAGTTGTTGGCACCTCTTCTCTCTCAGGACAATTACAACAACGTTTCAACTACTCCCGAGTTTTATCAATGGCCTATCGTAACAATCGCCGCCACGGTACGCCGATAAAGTAGTTCTTGATATAAACCGCAACGGCCTTAACGCGTCGAGTACGGCAATTTTCGTTGCACATCAGAGAAATTGTTGATATTTTTGTATTTGTTGTCATTAAATCCAAGTTGCTTGTGAAGATTATCTCTGTTCTGTTTAACATAAAGCATAAAGGATTTAGTTTAAACAAAAATAGTTTTAAGTTGATAATACAACGTTCGCAAGTAGGCCTATAGTTGATTTATTATTATATACTGGTAACAAAGTGACTGAGCAGCTTATTGGCATGTTAAAAAATTGTACGGTGTTTATTTAAATCTAATTGTACGTCTTTTATAATGGTGTAAACATAAAATATGCGGAAAAAATAAATTAAAGGAATTGAAGGGATTTCAACGGAGGAGAGGGGGTTAGATCTTGATGCATTTTCCTATGTACCTATAGGGCCTACTATAATACTATAGTAATACTGTAATACTATACTATACTATAGTTTGGCATTGGACTATGCTACTTGCTCACACGAACTTCCCGCCAATCAAAGCCTGCCAACATACATAGGGCAAACCCTAAAAATAGGGGACTCAACCCTAAAAAGTTGTAGTAAATTTCGAAATTCTCCAAATGTCAATAGAAATCCATATAGACGATGCATGTTTATTTCTGAAATACTTATTGCTATAATGTTACGATTAAGTGATTAATATAGAAAACTTGGCGAAAACTTCATTTGACGTCCGAGTGGTAAGGAGAGCGAGAAATTCAACTTACAATTTTATCTTGAAACGAATTATGTCTTTAACCAATTATCTAGGTTTTTATTGTCTGGCACTCGGACGACATCGAGTCAAACAAAGCGGCTTCGGTCACGGAAGATTTAGAGATAGGAGTCCTCGGCCAAAATGGTGAAATGTAAACTTTTAAGTATCGTTAAGTGTTGATGATGTGACTGTATTGCAAGATGACTGTAGTGCCAGGTGAGCTACATCCCATAAGAGCATTGGTGTCAGTTTCTGCGACATCCGTGGATGTCGCCACAGAGTTTTTGTTGGTTAAAAAGTGTTTAAAAACCAACATTTTACTCTTTGTTACCTGCAAGTGTTGCCAACGCTGCAGGAAACAGCAATCGTTCTCGTTTGCGTTGGAGATTTTTTGTCTCAACTATTACTAAAAAAAGAAATTTCAGAGCAAACTAGTGTAGAATTTATGGTTTTAGTTTTACCTTGAGTGATAATTGTTAATTTGGTCACTATCTAATGGTTTGTTATTAACTAGTAACACTGTAAAATAGAGTAATATGGTGTCGTTATGATAAATATCATACGCGTGGCAAGACTGCTTCATTCTCTTTTTCAATCAGCCGTGTAATGTTAAATATTATAAAGTAACTTGACTTCCGTTTTAGTTTTTACGCTTCGTATCCGGAACCCCAAAAATAGCTATTCAGCTGACCAGCTGAGTGCCCGGGGGCGGCGGCGGTGGGGCGGCGCGTCGCGGTGGGCGACCACCGGGGCACGGTGCGCTACGTCGGCGCTGTGCCGCCCGCCCCGGGCGTCTGGCTCGGCGTGGAGTGGGACGACGCTGACTGTATTGTCCTCTCTGTCTGCAGGACGATGGTGAGCTGCGAGTGCCCGGGGGCGGCGGCGGTGGGGCGGCGCGTCGCGGTGGGCGACCACCGGGGCACGGTGCGCTACGTCGGCGCTGTGCCGCCCGCCCCGGGCGTCTGGCTCGGCGTGGAGTGGGACGACGCTGACTGTATTGTCCTCTCTGTCTGCAGGACGATGGTGAGCTGCGAGTGCCCGGGGGCGGCGGCGGTGGGGCAACGCGTCGCGGTGGGCGACCACCGGGGCACGGTGCGCTACGTCGGCGCTGTGCCGCCCGCCCCGGGCGTCTGGCTCGGCGTGGAGTGGGACGACGCTGACTGTATTGTCCTCTCTGTCTGCAGGACGATGGTGAGCTGCGAGTGCCCGGGGGCGGCGGCGGTGGGGCGGCGCGTCGCGGTGGGCGACCACCGGGGCACGGTGCGCTACGTCGGCGCTGTGCCGCCCGCCCCGGGCGTCTGGCTCGGCGTGGAGTGGGACGACGCTGACTGTATTGTCCTCTCTGTCTGCAGGACGATGGTGAGCTGCGAGTGCCCGGGGACGGTGGCGGTGGGGCGGCGCGTCGCCCTGGGCGACCACCGGGGCACGGTGCGCTACGTCGGCGCTGTGCCGCCCGCGCCGGGCGTCTGGCTAGGCTTGGAGTGGGACGACGCTGACTGTATTGTCCTCTCTGTCTGCAGGACGATGGTGAGCTGCGAGTGCCCGGGGGCGGCGGCGGTGGGGCGGCGCGTCGCGGTGGGCGACCACCGGGGCACGGTGCGCTACGTCGGCGCTGTGCCGCCCGCCCCGGGCGTCTGGCTCGGCGTGGAGTGGGACGACGCTGACTGTATTGTCCTCTCTGTCTGCAGGACGATGGTGAGCTGCGAGTGCCCGGGGGCGGCGGCGGCGGTGGGGCGGCGCGTCGCGGTGGGCAACCACCGGGGCACGGTGCGCTACGTCGGCGCTGTGCCGCCCGCCCCGGGCGTCTGGCGAGGCGTGGAGTGGGACGACGCTGACTGTATTGTCCTCTCTGTCTGCAGGACGATGGTGAGCTGCGAGTGCCCGGGGGCGGCGGCGGTGGGGCGGGCGCGTCGCGGTGGGCGACCACCGGGGCACGGTGCGCTACGTCGGCGCTGTGCCGCCCGCCTCGGGCGTCTGGCTCGGCGTGGAGTGGGACGACGCGGCGCGCGGCAAGCACGACGGCATGTACGGCGGAGTACGCTACTTCCAGACCAGGTAGCGAAACAGTCGAATAGGCCTGTAGTGCAGTAAAATTAGCCAGGATGAATTAAATAATTTTTGGACAGCCAATTTCTTTTGGAACATGTTCTATGGCATCCCCTAACCTTCCTCCGAAAAGTCCCCTGAAATTCCATATGTTTGATATGATTGTTCCATATGAAATTGATAAGTCCCAAAATACTGCCGGAGTGTTTTGTGATTTGTCAAAAGCTTTTGACTGTGTAAATCATAAACTATTATTGCAAAAATTAGAGTTTTATGGTGTAAAGAAAAAAGCTCTGTCATTAATCAATTCTTACTTAACAAATAGAAGTCAAAGTGTGTCAATAAACAACCTAAATTTCTTTGATAACCAAAGTAATATAAAAAATGGAGTTCCTCAAGGCTCGATTTTAGGTCCACTTTTATTTTTAATTTATATTAATGATTTACCAGCTGTTACCAAAAACTGTGAATTAATCTTATATGCTGATGATACCTCTTTATTATGTTCAGACGCTGATATTAACAACTTACAAAACATAATTGATTACAATTTAAATAAGTTAGACGAATGGTTTTCAATAAATGGATTAAAATTGAATAAAAATAAGACTCAATTCTTGCAGTTTGTAAATCGTAATACTAAGCAAATCACTTTAACGAATTTTAGTTCGATAAAAACAGTGAAAGATACAAAATTTTTAGGCTTAAAATTGGACAACAACATGAAATGGAAATCTCACATATCATTTCTTCTAAAAAAGTTACATAAAGCATTTTATGCTATTCATTTTTTATCCAATATAACTGATTTAAATACCCCAAAAATGATATATTTTGCTTACTTTCATTCAAGATTAACCTATGGAATTGAACTATGGGGAAATTCAGTTGAGAGTAAGCAAATATTTAAATTGCAAAAACAAATTATTAGAGTAATGTGCAAAAAACATCCAAGGACCCACTGTAAACCATTATTCCAACATCTAAATATACTGCCATTGCCATCTTTATTCATTTTCAAAAGTCTCATGAATATTTTCAATCATAACATAAATATTAAAAATATAAATAATGATCATGAATTTAATACTAGACATAAATATATTAATTTCCATTTCCCGGCTCATAATACAAGTCTCTTCGAAAATTCTCCATTTTACATGAGTATAAAACTTTTTAATTCTTTACCAAACGAAATTAAAAATATTACTGATGAAAAGAAGATAAAAAAAGAAATCGGAAATTTTCTTCAAAGGGAATGTTTTTATTCATTAAATGAATTCTTAACTTATAAAAATAACCAAGAAAATTAAGGAAGTGTATCATTCATATTTTTTGTATTAAACAAAAAATGAAATGTTAAAATTTGAAAATATTTTTATTGATTCATTGTTTTGAGGCCATGATAAAAAATGAAAAATTAGCATTAGAACTAAAATTTGAAAAAGAAAATTATTGTATTTATAAACATTGCTCTATGACTAAATGTTGTGTATGCAATAAAGAATTTGTATTTGTATTTGTATTTGTATGGGGATCATGCTAAAAAATCGGGGATTGGTCCATTAGGAGTCACAACAAAATTTAATATTAGGCATACCAAATTTAAATTCTTTCCAGAAGGTTTATGTCTATCAAATTAAAAGTCTTAAAATGAAGAACATAATGCCGTAAACCCGACCTAAATATAACTCTCGGGAGAAAAATGGCCGACATTCAAAATTTAGATTAAAATAATACTATCAAAACTTTGAAATGCAATAACTTCCATTTGCCCTTTGGAGGTCTAGTTTTCGGCTATGTACTCGCCTTCCAAGACCTTTAAAATGATGTATAGCATGGCTGTGGACTAAGAAAATATTTTTAGGACTTCCTCTATACGATGGAAATACTTTGTCCTGTGTTCCTCTGATGGCAAATACAATATTTGTAAACTAGGATATAAAATAGGAGTACTATACTCAAAACATAACTAAGTTTATCGTATAATATAGACCTAAGTTAAATATTTCTCAATTATTGTGCATTACCATGCTTTGTTGAGCAATTATTGAATCAATAAAATCAAAGTTTTTGAAAGGTATAATTATTACAATTATGGCAGTTTTTAAGGCAGTTAAACTTGTTTGTAATTTATCCACTTTTTTAGGTTTAAATGTGAATTTTTGTATATACACAAAGGAAAAAAAACATTTCCAAGATAAAACCAAAGAGGGAGAAACAAATCCCTCTCTCAGTTGTTACTTATAGGGACTCTTCGTCCAGTCCAATTAACTCTAATTGTTATTGTCTAACTGTTGTACAAGTAAATAATTACTGAGTTTTGGAGCTGAAACAACTGTGATAAATTGTTGCCACTCTTCCATTTCTTGACTAATAACAACAATGTAATGTTTTCTTGAAAAAGGAACATAGTTTAGGGTTTAAAATAACAGGTTAATATTTGGTCATTGTGTTTCGCTGGTGTAATCCCAGCCCATCTGCTTTGCAGGCACCCCACGTCCGGTTCGTTTGTGCGGGTGGAAAAGGCGGAGTTTGGTCGGTCCTCCGTAGCGGCCATCAAGGAACGTTATGGCAACAACCAAGTAACACTCACTGTAGAGGAATTGCAGGTGAATATCGTTCAGTTGATGGATGCGCCAAATAACTGTTATTATTGAATTATCATGCATTCTATATCGAACATGTCAAAACTCCCGTAACAGATCACTTTGTACTCTTTAAGTTAAAACTCAAAAATAATAAATAAATAAATATGAACGGAGTTTTATATAAACTGATTTTGTCAGTTGTGATATAATTTTGCCTCTAGGGTACTTAATAAATACATACATACATGATCCTTTTGATCCTTGACTAGCAAATGATAGATAGATTGTGTTAATTTTAAAACTAATATTAACAGTCTAAAAACTACTATTTACAAAGATGGCAGCTGGACTCATGCAGCCAGAATTGTGTCCTTATTAGCTTCAAACACCTCCTTCGTACTGTACGGTGTGAGCAAAATCAACCAATTTTTAGCAACTATCATGAGAGAAAAAATGAATTCTTAAATGAACCTTGACAAGAAAAAATCTAGGCTTTCCCCAAGAATGCAAATACGATAGAATCTGATCAATATAAGATTGAAACCTTGCTTTGAAAGATTCAAAATCACTTCTTTGCTGGGTTGAAGTACTTGGTCCATTTATTTGAGGGGGTTTTTGCGGGTTACTGTCCCACCCATGTTAGCATTTAGGGTACATTTTCTCACCAACAACTATGGATAAAAAGGTGATTTTTTTATTTGCTCTGTTTCTTGTAACCACAATTTAATATAAAAACACAAATTTTGCTTGAAATTATGATCACTGATTGAAAATTTGTACTGTAACAATTCACAAAATTACTCATACCTTCAAAAGCGCTCTGGAATCGAATAAAACATGGGTTAATTTAAATACCAGTATTTCCTTGTTAATAAACACATAAAATCTTGAAAGTAAAATTTTTTACATTTGTGACACCCAACATCCCTAGTGAAACAAGGTTTTTTATTTACTGTTTATTTCTCAAAATTAAAATTGATGACATTGCAAGTTGCTTTTTCTCTGTAGCCTCCCTGACTTAACTTGATTGATTTAATCCAAGTCTCATTGCAGGATTTACAACGAGCAATGAACGCCCCAAACGTAGAGATGGTTGGCTTTGAGAAGGTTAATCAAATGCAAAGGTAAGATTTTTAAAGTGCTTTTTCATTATAAATTTGCTTAATTATTATATTTTCATCTGTAAATAATAAATTAATTGGTTCTATATCCTTCTTATTGTGATAGACTTAACGCAAAAAGTCAATTAAATCATCAATCGATTAATTTTCATCGTGGGGTAATTTTTTGAAAAACAGTAGGTAACTTTAAAGTCCAAACAACAAGATTCCAAGCCTTGCACGAACATAAATTATTGTTCCTAACAGTTTAAAAGTGATGCTTGTTATCTTGTTGTTGGTGATGAAAGTGATCTTATAGCGATTACCGACTCAAATTTCCTCAAACCCAGGAAAACTCTATGTATAACTTTAGAATGATTACTATTCACTATCCAGATAGACTGAAGTGTGATGACCCTTTATATTTAGATGTTAAACTAATAAGGAAAAGTAAAATGCAGATTTGTTGTGCTGCCTTGCATACAAATGTTATCATTACTTCTGTGGTCTGTCGGTCAGCCTCAAGGACAGGATGGTGGACTGACTCTAAAATAAAATGTTTTGTTAAAGAAATGGAGCGGAAATATTGGAAGGATTATGACTTTAAACCGACCATGTGTAATATTCAGGGTAGACTTGTATTTCATGCAAGGGCAGTCACAGTTAACCATAGCAGATTTGTTATCTTAAAGGAGCTTGGCAGTATAGGTGGGAAATGACTCAAGAATTTAGTTACTCTTGCAAAAAAATATCCCCATAGATTTTATGGGTAATGGAGAAATAGAAAATATACCAAAATTCCATTGTAAATTCGCTGAGTACATAGGTCTGCTGTGACACGTTTATTTTGAATTGTGCTTATGTCAATTAGTTAAATAAAGCCCTTTTAATTTAATTTATATTGACTTAACTTGATAAAATTTGGTGCTTTGGTGTTCATACGTTAGAGGTTTTACTTAAATTTTATGTACAAATCACCTAGCGGCAATTTGTAGAGGTGTGTTTACAATATAGTCTCTCCCCGTGTCGCAGGTGCTTCTCCAACCTGCGTGTGGTGTGCCTGAGTCACCACAGGTATGCTGCGCAGGCGAGGGGTTCGACACGTTGAGCATGGAGGTCTGCCTGCAATGTGGGGTATTTTTACAATTTGTAGAGGTGCGTTTACAATATAGTCCCTCCCCGTGTCGCAGGTGCTTCTCCAACCTGCGTGTGGTGTGCCTGAGTCACCAGCAGGTGTGCTGCGCAGGCGAGGGGCTCGACACGTTGAGTATGGAAGTCTGCTGCAATGTGGGGTATTTTTACAATTTGTAGAGGTGCGTTTACAATATAGTCTCTCCCCGTGTCGCAGGTGCTTCTCCAACCTGCGTGTTGTGTGCCTGAGTCGCCAGCAGGTGTGCTGCGCAGGCGAGGGGCTTGGCTCTATGTGTCCCAACGTCCGTGAGATCGACCTCTCCGCCAATCTGTTCACCTCATGGCAACAAATCGCCGAAGTCACCGTCAACTTCCCACAGTTAGAGTTCCTCAGTCTTAGGTGAGGCTTCTGAGTTTGTTTTATACCCCTTGCCAGTACTCATAATTTTGAACTTTATTGTTCAACAGATTTGTTTTCAAATTTTGGTCAAAGTCGATTACCAAGATTATATTGTTAATATTACATGAATCGCCCTGCATATAATTGTAATAAAAGTTAAGCGTCGTTAGATATATATATTTATTTCAAGTACCAGGGAGAACGAGCTTATGCTCGGTAAAATTATTAAGCGTCACTTTTCTTTCTCAGACAAAGCTCCCTCGCTCGGCTCACTCACTCTCTTCCTTTCTGAGACAAGCTCATTTGCTTCGCTCACTAACAAGGCCAAAGGGTGCTGCACTTTTGTATAAATTTGTTTAAACACAATTTTAATATCTAAAATTTTGGTTTATTTCTACTCATCAACAGTATTTTTGTTCAATTTAATAGCTACACAAAATCTCCATAAAGATAACATGGGAACTTTGAAGCGCTATAGGATGGAAACTGGATTTCACAGAGACATGGGATCACCTCCAATCGATTTCTCGTGGCCAAAACCCCAATATTAGAACAAAAAATATAAAATCCTTGGGCAAAAAAAGATTTTGCCCGAACAAACAGTGCTTCTTTTAAAGTTTAAAAGTACCAGGGGGACCGAGCTAATGCTCGGTAAAATTAAGCGTCACTCTCCTTTCTTAAACAAAGCTCGTTCACTCTGCTCACTCGCCCTCTTTCTTTTTTAAACGAGCTCATTCACTTCGCTCACTAGCCAGGCCAATAGGTGCACTTTGGTATAAATTTGTTCAATCACGAGTTAAATATTATGTAACACATATGTTTACATCTGCAATTATCAGCTGATTTCCTGTTCAATTTAGTAGCTACAAAAAATCCCCATAGGATAACATGGGACATTTGAAGGGCTCTAGGACAAAAACTGGATTTTTCCCAGCCATGGGACCAGCTCCAATTGATTCCTCGTGGCAAAACTCCCACATTCAACAAAAAAATAAAAAAATCCTTGGAGAGAAAAAATGTTTTGCCCGTAAAAACATTGCTTGTTTTAGGGTATAAATTAAGAATAAGATAAGGTAAGATGTGTTAAAACCTCTATATTGAATTGAAAAACATCAATTTATTTAATTTAGGATCATTAATGACTGGAAATGCAGTCTTATCTTAGAAAGTGAAGGCATCTTTCTATAGCACAAAAAACTATCCACAACATAAGATTAACTTGAATCAGGGTTCTTATGGTCCTTGAAAGTCCTTAAAATTTAACCCCTGGTCTTGAAGGCCTTGAATAGTACTGAAATTTCATAATTTTGTGTACGGTCCTTGAATTTTGTGAGAATGTTGGTATTGTCTACTTGAGTTCTATGAAATTTTTTATATTGCCTTAAAATTCTTAAGATTCTTGTACACATATTTGAAAGCTAACTGAAGCATATATGTAAGTACTGCAGCTGCATACTAGACAGCTTGTAATGGATGCTGTGAAATCGAAATTAACGATTTAGAACCACATTAGTATTATTTTCTTTTGTTGTTGTGTATATTTGGTATTTGTTTGTTATACATAGACCATAATTTTTTGAGGTTTAAAAAATACATCTCTTCAAAGAAGACTATACTGTACATTGTGTGAAAATTACACGCTTCTAAGTTTTATGGTTAAATAATTCATTAGTTGGTGGATGAAAAATCTGGTTCATACATAGGCCTGAGCAATAACAATCCTAAATTTGTCACCTCGTTATGAACTGTGAGCCAGATAACATTGACAATGTTATTAATCACTCATCAATTTTCATTTACTCTCAATTTAATTATGCTATTTAAATTGTTGAGCATTCAAATTTTAAACTTGTGTAAATTCCAATAATGCACAGTGTTATCCATTCTGGATAAACCTTCTATTCTTTTTTTTAATCAACAAAACTGTACCCTACCAATTGATGTAAATATAGTTACTTCTCACGGTCCTTAAAAACCATGGAAGGTCCTTGAAAAGTCCTTGAATTTTGTCAAGATATGGTTGTAAGAACCCTGTTGAATATTTCAAGGCACTGGTCGTGAAGCTCTTATACATGTTGAAAAAGAGGCCAGTGGCTATGAAATATTTTGTTGTGGGCACAGTTTTTGTGCTACAGAAGGATGCCTTATTTTCTAAGATAAGCCTGCTTTTCCTGTCTACCATTAATTATTTTTGACAATGCAAAAAGTTCTATCAACAACTAATGTAGATACACTCTTGAGCATTTTTTATTCTTCTATTTAAGGTTTTAAGAATGTTTAAGTTTTACCTATTTAAAAGTATCAAATGATTTTTAATGAAAAATTCATCCCTTTTCAGTGATAACAGATTAGAGGTACCAGAAAACCCAGAGGAGCTACAGTTTGCCTTTAAAAATGTCTCTCATCTGGTAATGGGACATATGGAGTACGAATGGATCCAAGTTTGTGCCTGTTCCAAAATGTGGCCTCAAATTGAAAATTTACAAGTGAGTGAAGATGCTCTCGATAACATTTAGGTTAGCCATCTTTATGTAGACGTTTCATGTTAAATGTAATTTTTCAAACTCAGCAGTTGCCTGTGCCAGTGCATCCTTACTTTCGTCTAATCAAAATCTATATATATAATACGTGATGCCCTTTTTTTGTTAACACTACTCCTCCCTTATTTCTGGACCAATTTTATAGTTCGAGGTGTCAAAAGAATGGTCTCAGTTCGTAGTTTTGCAATAAGGTTTTAGATTTTTGATATTTTAATTCTGAAGCTCACGGGAAGTCCTCAAAGTTCAATTTTTGTCCATAAGATTAACATGGGGAACAATTTATATAGAATTGCTAAAAAAAACAGCTGTTGGTTGTAAAACAGACAAACACATGTTAAAAGCGAATATGAGCAATTTAACGAATTTAACTACTGGTACAGAAATATCAACACAATTTCATACTTTAAACAAGAAGTGTCTTATGTCGTATTTAACCTTTTCTCAAAATTCAGCGGGTAGATTTTTCTTGAACATTTTATTTACGTGTATTTGGGCACAAAATAAGTTTCAGCAAAGTAAGTAACCCTAGAAAAATTAATGTAGGGCCTACAAAAACAAGTTTAAAAATTGAAATTTTTGACGTGGGTCTTATGGGTTGTCTGATTGGTATTTAAACAATAACGAAAGTTAACAAATATTAAAATAGAACACTTAGGCCTAATTTGTGTGCATGGGTTTTCAAACTCTGTAAACTATAAGGAAAAAGGATAGTTGGTTGTAGGTGTTATAACCAGTTTGTTTACTATTATACTATACAAAAATTTTAGGAAGAATGCTACACATATTAAAAGTTCTGTTTAAAAGAAACGACATTTAAACATTTTTTACCTCCAGTGTAGATACAAACTTATTACAAATATGGTTTGTACAAATAGAAATTTCAACCAAAGTATATATACCACATCCAACCAAAATGGACCACACTAACAAAGATGTAGATTCTCCCTATTTTAGTGATTTCTTTATTTACATTTTGTAATGCCATGGAAAATTAAGTTATAGGGGATTTAGTTGTGTTTTAATAGTGATGTGGACTCATTCGCTATGCCGACGACTACCTCATATAGCAGCCGCTGTGAGTGCTGCATAACTCATACAGGACCGGGGAGTTATTTAATGTAATGTAATGTTGATTTTTATTCTGTTGTCATTTAAGTTTTATGTTTGATTAACTAAGTTATGTAGATCCAACATCTGTGAATTTATTCTAGATTTTATAGGAGTGTTTAGACAGAGGCCTTAAGACAAATCGGCAAAAGATTAACAACTACGTAATCTTGGCTAATTTGGAACTAAAAGAACAACCATCAAATCTCAACAGTGTCACATTGGCAAGTTGCAGAATTAGTAATGAAGATCGATTGATGAAACACCATTATGTTTTATCTGATTTTCACTATAGTTTAATTTTTATTCCAAGTAACTCTGTCCATTACCACGGAGCAGGGTTTAATACTCTATAATAAATGCAGCGCATTGCGCTGCTCGGGCCCCCTAGTGTATAATATTGTACGTTTATAAAAACGAGTCGTTGCCCATCGATACTCGTTGCCCCAGACCTAACACGAACCTAAATTCAGTAGCGCCAAGTATCTCACTACAGAACCTTTATAGCACAAATTACCATTCTCATGCATATCTTCCACATTTTAGACAGACATCTTGTAATAAAAAGTGGTCTTTATGCTCTTTTCTAGGAAACCCCTGCCCTACACTTCTTTCCAGAGACATATTTGCTATCAATCAATTGCGTGTCTGCTGTCAAAACTGACGTTGTTGATTTTATTTACGTTGTGTTTCGTAAAGCTTCTATGCCATTGTTTTAAGTATTGTGTTAAATTTATCAGTGTTGTAGTGGCAGTAAATTGGGATTACAGAAACATGTCTGAACAACTTAAACTTACGCCGTGAACGGTTGAATTTAACAATATATTTTTTCATAGCAATAAAACATTGTTTTATATTTTTGTGCTTTATTTGATGGTTGATTCAATTAATTTTGTATGAACTCTTGATAGAGAGTTTGTATTGATAAAACTTGCTAATGTAATCAATATGTTAATATATATGGTCTTATTCCTCTATAGCAAGTGCTATAGAGGAAGTTAAAAAAGTCACCTTGATAAGAAGAATTATCAGTGAAATAACCTCAATAGAACAACACTCCAAAAGACAAGCATCTTGATTAAGACATCTGTTTTGTATGACCCCTTGAGAATCATCTTATTGAGGTTGTACTGTATTATAATCATGATCAGGCTTATTGGCGGGAGGGTGATCAGCTGTTGCAACCTATTACGTTAGTAAACTGTTTTCAGTTGGTAATTGTAACTGTTTTTATTAAAAATCATAACGCAACTGTATGTAGCTATTAATTTTTATCGTTAGCTTCTATATTTTTCTTGGACATTTAAACTGTTTTTTATATTATTTGACTTTTTTTGGCCTAATGATTGTTCAATTTGATAAATTATTTCTTGATTATCATGTGAAACAGATGGAAGGATCTATTATGAGTATATTAGGTCAGATTCAGGATTATCGTACCGTAAACAAACATTTTGTATGGAAACTTACTTTGATCCATTATAGCTCCATATAAATTTAAAATACAAATATCAAAAAGTAGGTCAAATAGCCCAAGTCCTTATTGTTCATTTAAAATTACTCCTAATTTTATCGAACTTAAAATAAATTCGGAAAATGGGTGCAGGTGAAAACTGCACTTTGAATTTTTGACCCGTGAGACCCCGGATACTGACAGCCTCTCTCGGCAGCCGCTGAAACTGCTGGACGCGCAGTTTATGAAAATATCCAATGAATAGCATCCGAAGGCCAAAGGACCTGCTTTCCGCCGCCAAATCACCTTCCTCACCATTATCAACCACGTCTTGGGTCTCACACGTGCTGTAGTGCAGCAGTGTTTTACACCGAATACTAGATATTGTTTCTCGCCCTCAGTATGCTTGTAAACAATGCGAAACATATTCAAGTAGTTTCAGCAACGTCCACTAGGACTGACCCTTTAGCCCCCTCACCAAACACGACACAATTTTGGCAATATTTACTGAAAATAACTTGTCTGCAATAAAAACAAAAATTCTTACCTTATATCATATCTAAACAATGGGTTGTCTGTACTCTTTTTTTCTCTGAATTTATCGCTGATTACAAACTTAAAACTTACATAACGGCATGTGATATCGAGTGTGTTGATTGGATTGTATCGAAGCTAGTGACATTTTTTAATGTTTTGACACACAACACCAGTTGCCGTGTAAATATCAAACAGATTTGGTTAGCTGTTAGCCTCATGTCAATTTACCAACCACCTTTTTGTATTGCTATTGTAACTTGTATTGATATTGTAGACCAAACTGTTTAGAATTGTAATGGCTATTTTCTATACTCTACATAGACCTAGTACAATCATTGTACCTAATTTTTTGACCTGGCCTATTGTGCTTATTAATGTACTTAATGGCAATAAATGAATTTTGATTTGATTTTGATTAGATTTTATATGCGTGGGGTTCAGGCACTAGTGTGAGTGCATTCATGAGTCAAGTTCCTTCGGTACCACTGTAGACAGAACATATTATAATTAAAAAAAAAGAATCAAGTTTATAAACAGAGCATTTAAAGTCTCGACTTTTGATACAACATATAACTTTAAAAAATTGCAAATTTTTCTGTATATTTCCAATTACATTTTAAAAACAATTAAATTTAATGAATAGTTTGTGCTTTTGAATTTGTTTACTCTAAAATATGTAGGCAAATCTTTAGAAAAGAAGAACCCCGTCATTTTGTGTGTCTTTCTATGTTCAGGTGCCATTCAATAACATCACCAGCATCAACCTGCTCGAGAACACTCTAGTCAACTTGACCAGCCTGGATCTGGAAGGGAATTCCATATCGGATTGGGAAGAAATAAACAGTCTGGGCAGTCTTGAAAGGTGAGGCAGAAGTTCACTCCACAATGTGAGACAACTATTGTGTTATTACTTTTATTTCATACTAGTATACGTGTTGCTCGAAATCGAGCAATTTATTTAAATACAGTACAAATGTTACTTTAGCTCTAAATCAATGACATCCGACCAATCCAATAATGTGAATATCTTATAATCGCCAATAACTACACGTATTTACAGTTGATTATTAACAGATGTTTCAAATGCTTTATTCAGTCCCCAATGTTATTTAAAGAGAAATTTTGAGATTTCAATGTTGGATAGCGCCTTTATTTTCAGTCCGATTCTCATCAATTTTTGGCGGAAACAACTACAGACCAAGCCCTATCCAACGACACAAAAAACTTGAAAATCGGTTGAAAATTGTTGGAGGAGTTCTCAAGACAAAAAAACCCTTAGCGTATTAAATAAGTATAGATTCATCTTGGGTGTCGTTTGTTGGTCTCATTGCCCAACTATACCCCGTTCAGAATAAATGTGCGATCGAAAAACAGAATTTTATTTCCAATTAGAGGGAAATCCCCCAATACCTTTATGAATTCCCCCTTTATTTCCCCTCAATCAGATGTTATATTAGTTCCCCCCTTGAAATTCAGAGTAGCTAATAATGCTGATGATCGGGTTCCTTCCCCTAGTTGATGTAGAAAGCGCTTTTATTTACACCTCAAACGTCAAAATAAGAATATTTGTTCACAAAAAGCAAGACATTGGCACTAAGTGAAACACTAAAAAGCTGAAATAACTCTCAGTGATTGTGATTGGTTGGATTCTTGGCGGTGGGAAGAATGGGAAAAAAGGAGGAATCAATGCATGTTTCAATCGCACATTTATTTTAAATGGGATATAGAAAACTAAGGCCATTATTATATTAAAATGTATATAACTTATTTACTTTAATGATTCCTTTTAACTACTGTTTCTAAACTTAGGCATCATCTTTTTGTTTCATTATTAAAAATTTCCCCCCTCTCTCATGGGCTCAATTTAAGTGTGATTGGCCTTATGTTTGGAGCACGAGGAACTTTAACCTCAAACCATGTGCAATTTAGAAAACAATTCAAAATTCCAAAATCAACAGACAAAATTTTAGTTATTACGATTCTGAAAAATTCCGTCTATATCTTAAGAAATCATTTGTATAACAAAAATACTTTGTAAATTATGAAATAAAGTAAAAGAAGCTATAGACCATACATGTAATGGTCAAATAATTAATTATAACAAAATTTTGTATTCAACAACATTACCAAATTTATCAGTATTACACTGTGTCATTCGGCAAACCATTACATGTATGGTCAGTTAACAGTTTCTGTTTTTAATAATATTATTGATGAGCTTAAATGTTTTTTTTTTGTTTCTTTTATCTATTAATTTGTCATTAAAGATAATATACCTATCCTATAAACATTCTAATAAGCTTAGTTCTGTTGTTGGGTCACACAACCTTGTTTACTGTCATAAACTCTTAAATTTTCAGGCTAGAAACACTGAACCTGTGTGCTTTGGGTCTCACGGATATCCATATACCTGAATCACAAAACTTATTCAAAAACCTCAAATGCCTTTTACTTTCAGACAACAAAATCAGCAAGGTAAGTGTGTGTCTTTTTTATTACCCACTAAACTGTCTTATTTTCCTGATTTTTCTTCGATAGAGTTCATCGAGAGATGCACGATATTACAGTAGTGTAGTACTGATAATAGACCATTTAATGCAGCACATTGATGCCAAATGACTGGAGGAACCAATTAAAATTCCAAGATCATATTTTAACATATATAAATTTGGGTGGAGTACCCATGTGAATGAAGAAACACCCAAACTTTACGGTGTTACAAAGTTATCGTGCTTTTAAATAAACATTATAATTTATTCAGAGCCTGCCAAATATTTTGATTGCAGTATAGAGAGAGGGAGATTCTAATTGACAATCATAGAGATTGAAAATACTAAAAATTAAAATCAGGAATTAGGTAGAGTGGTGGTAATTATAAATTTTCCCAGTTCAAGAATACTCATTGATCAATTCATTGATACTCTAAAATGAATGTTCTATTAGCCGCGTTTTTAGCTTCTTTTTAAAATTACTGTATTTTCTTCCTTTATATCTTTCCTTTATATGTGTACCAAGTTAAACATTATAAAATTTTTATCCAGAGTAAGATGTTTTTATCCAAACATTTTCATGCGGTGACTCGTAAGATTGAAATCTTTAGCCTGGTGTTGTATGCATGTATTCTGTTGTTTTTAGTATTATTAGTTTTTACACCTAAGATGGATTATGCAATCCATTACATACATGTTAACGACAGTGATAATCCTCAATTAGATAAAGACATTTCTACAACATGTTGATAAAGACAAAAAACAGTAAGTTGTTTCAGTCCACATTCCATGAGTGATTATATTTTTGTAATACATTCGTCATTTCTTCTAGTGGGAATCAATATCGGAGCTTCATAAACTACCAAAGTTGTACGATCTGAGATTCTCCCGCAACCCTATTCTTGAGAATATAAACATGGAAACAGCTCATTACAAGATCAATGCAAGGATTGGGACTCTGAAGGCAAGTCTCAAATGTGACATGTGTACACTTACACTGAGTTTCAGTGTTAGCTTGTATGTATTCATTGGTATAATTTCATTTTAATCAAATAACATTTTGTTTTCAACTAAATTATTGAAACAGATTATCTTAATCCTACAGAGTTCTGTAAGTGCCATAATATTCAGTTGTCAATGTATTTAACACTCGAGCGGGCGGTTCACCTTTAAAACGGCAGAGTTTTACTCCCCAATTATAAATTGCACAATTAAACACGTTTTACGTGTTTTTATAATGAAATATTGCATTTAAATGTTGACGAACTTCATCAGGAATCACATTTCATCGTTGATACCATTGATGCTTAATAGAACTTAATAGTCTAGATTAATATTTCAATTAAACATAGTAAGTAAACAGGGTGTTTCAGAACTCCCTACCAATATTTCAGGGCATTGTTCCTGGGTTAGAAACATATCAAAATATCATATTTCAATTGTCCGGAAGTCTTAAGTTACTCACACAGCCGCCATTTTGTTTTTTTCACTTGATAATTTTTATTTCCGTAATGGATAGTAGTATTTAAATCATATTTGGTATGAATCTTTATCATACCAATGTACATTTTCAGGGAAAAAATGATTTTTTTTTCACCTTATATTTTCAAAATGGCGGCCATTTTAAATTATCAAACTCAAATATCTCAAAATCTTTAAATTTTATAAAAATTTTACAAGACACAAAAAAGTTGACAAATTTAATTTTATAACCAATGGTACCAAGTTTGTAAGGATCTAACAACAAATAACGGAGTTATTTTGATTTTACTCCGTGAAAACATTGACTTTGCTGTTAAAAACAGCCTTAATTTGCATTGATTTTAATGCAAAATCAATGTTTTCACGGAGTAAAATCGCAATAACTCCGTTATTTGTTGTTAGATCCTTACAAACTTGGTACCATTGGTTAGATAATTAAATTTGTCAACTTTTTTGTGTCTTGTAAAATTTTTATAAAATGTACAGATTTTGAGATATTTCAGTTTGAAAATTTTAAATGGCCGCCATTTTGAAAATATACAGTGGGAAAAAATAATTTATTTCTTGAAAATGTACATTGGTATGATAAAGACTCATACTAAATATGATTTAAATACAACCATCCGTTACGGAAATAAAAATTATAATGTGAAAAAAACAAAATGGCGGCTGTGTAACTAAAGACTTCCGGCAATTTAAATATGATATTTAGATATGTTTCTAACCCAGAAACAATCCCCTAAAATATTGGTAGGGAGTTCTGAAACACCCTGTAGAATAAAATAGGTATCATTGTGTTATGGGAGAGGGCGCATGTGGAGTTTTGCTCGGCAATAATACAATTATACATCAACGCAAATAAAATATATTTTATGATAATTATAAATTGAATCATACATCAAAACATTTTTATACATGAGTACAATTACCTATAACACAGAAAAGTTCACGAAGAAATAAACTCCACACTGAGCACTCGCGAGATAGGACTTACCTAGAAAAAAAAAAAAAAAAAAACTCCGCTAACTGACACCCCATCACTTAATGGTAAATAACAAAGAATTAAGAAGGGGGTGGGGGGTATAAATGGCTTAAGGGATTCCCGGAATGAGGCACGTGAAGTACAAGGCTGGAGACGACTGCCGACACTCATTATGATTGTTTGTTTTAACAAAAACTACACGTGCGGAGAAAAACTCCTTCCGCACGGAGGAACAAAGGAAAAAGATTCCTTCTGTAGAAGTTTAGCTTCCAAGTTCGGTCTAAATTACTCTTTGAAGTAGAGAAAGTACGTGATTTGAATATCAAAACATTATCTTATATGTACTAATCTGAACGAACTCTTTTTTATTTTATCGTAGATCAACGTTAGATAGAACAAATACAAGGTTATGGACCATTCCATATCAAAACATTAAAATAAACACAAAGTAACAATATCAGTAAACCTGTGCAAGACCTTAGCAAAAAGGTATTAAAATATTAATTTATTAATTAGTTTAATATTTTAAAAATGATTTTTTGAGATGTCATCTATGAATTCCTTTTTACTCTCTCTCAAAGTGGTGTATCTCATTTCCTATATGTTTAGGAGTTACCTGACAAAAAATCTTTGTGATTATTTATTTAAGTGAATATTGGGCCATTTTCCTTTTTTAGATTTTGAATGGAAGCCCCGTTACTAAAGATGATCAAAGAGGGGCTGAGATGGAATATCTGAAAGAACACGGAAGAGAGTGGTTAGACTGTTCGAAAAATGAAGACCTCAAGAAACTGTTCTTGTTAAAACACCCTCGATATCCACTTCTAATAAAGAGTATGAAAATCTTTGTAATTGTTTAAGGTGTTAATGGAGTTTACTGGAAACTGGATAGTTTTTACTCATATTGTTATTTGCCCCTGAGCTGGCAAGACTAACTATAATGGTTTTAAGTTACATTTGTCTGCAGCTCATATCAATAATATGGTAACTTAAAACCATTAAAACTGGATAGAGTTATTTATATATTTTTTATCTTACACTATAGTTATATGTATACTTATTTAATGCGCTTAGGGTTTTTTTGTTAAGAGAACTCCTCCTACAATTTTCAGGTTTTTGGTGTCATTGGATACGATCTGTAGTTGTTTCCCCCCAAAATTAATAACAGACTTAAATTAAAAGCGCTATCCATCATTGAAAATTGAAATTTTGCCATTGAATAGCATTGGGATTGGGTCGATAATTTAAAACATATATTATGTACAGCTGTAAACATGTGTAGTTTTAGGCTGTTACCAAAACTGATATACACAATTTTAGTTTAGACAGTTATAATTGATATATTAATTTATTTTTTATTGTTTTATTTGGTCGTGTGATACTAAACATTATATTTATGCTCGATTTATAATCAATGTTTACACTAGTAAGTATAGAATGGCACAAAATATTCAGTATATTGCTCTCTCGTCCAACCAATTTTTGACTGTTGCTTTCACTTGATAAGTAAAAAGCCCTCTAATCCAGAAAATTACTCTTTACCCATACCTTAATTATGGGTTACGAAAAGAGCTAAATATACTCATTGATACTGCACTATATGATGTCATCTGTGGAATAGAAAAACAGAAACTGACTGGTGAAAACATTAAAAAACAACTACTAAAAAATTAACACAGAAATAAATCTAACATTCTACCGTTGGTTAACCCATAGTACCACCATAATTACATTACCACTATAATGTTAAACTATCCGGACACTACTAGAAATGTGTGCTTATATTTGAATATTTAGTGGAAACTAGGTTCTTCCAGCCAGAGTAAAACTTATCATCTTTTACGTCAAGGACTCATAACTCATTCTCTTCGCTCCTCACTCGCTTTTCATAATGTTTAATGTAGGTCTATGTGAGATGCACTCACATAGACCTCAATAATAAATTCGTTGCACCCTTATTAAAACTGTAACACTCAGATTTTACCCCTGTGGTTAGCAGCTAATTCACCATCATTACTAAATTTTCAGAATCACCTAACTTGTGATTTATTATATTTCTTACTATCCAGTAATAGCATTCAGAATTACTTGTGTAAGATACGATGACTGTCCTAACAATATTTTCAACTTTCCGATGCATCAACAGAGCACGGCGGCTGTGAGGAGTCCGAGTTGGAGGTTAAGAGCCGCTCACTCAAGTCAGACCTTCTACGCGTGCGGTTTATCGGCTCGGACGGCAAAGTGGTAACCAAGACGGTGCCACGTGCGATGTTGCTCAGTCGACTGACGGGACTGGCACAGCGGCTGTTCAATACGGGGAACGTAGAACCCGCGCTGAGCTACAACAGCTGCAAGGTGAGTGGCCTAACTGTGGACGATCATCGTGGGTTTACTCTAAAACTCTAGAATTTTTTTCTTTTACTAACAGTACCTGGGGCCGAGCATTTGCTCTGTAAATTTATTCAATTCTTTGAAGCAATAATATCAGTCATAGCATCGACTATGTACACTAACGTGAGTAGACTTCTCATAGCATAGGCGTGTGTGAAGCATATTGGCGGTGGTGCGATCTCATGCGGCGTACATGGAAGTACAGGTAACGTATGATAGATAAATCAGTATTACCACTCTTCTCAACTAAGGATGAAAAATTTTATAACTGAAAGTTATGTTTATGTTTTGGTAAAGTGTGTTTGCAGCACTGCAAATTCAGCTGAATAATAACAACATCGATGGCAGCAACTCTGGTGCGGCGTACACCGAACTTCCAAATTTTTGCCTCAAACTAAATGCATTGAATGAGAGGTCTATTCACGTTAGTGTACATAGTCAATGGTCATAGTATGTGCACTAAAATGGCAAGCGCAATAGGGTTTGTTTTCATTCAAGACGAGCTTGTTCACTCCGCTCAGTCGTCTTCACCACAAACTCATTCTCTTCGCTTATCAGAAAAATCTTTCGCTTATCAGAATGTTTTAATGTAGGTATTATGTGTGCTGCACTCTAGTATAGGCCTAAATTTTGTGCAACCCATGTTGAAACTGCAATACATGGATTTTACTCCTGTGGTTAGCTTCTGATTCACCTTTGTTACTAATGTTCTTGTTTTGTAATTTAATCCAGTTCTACAGATTGCTTAGTTGTTTTATTCTGACTTTATTTTACTTTTATCCATCTAAAAATTTATAATTACCTGTATAAATTGTCGTTTAAAAACTGGTAAATTATTGTTAATTTATTATCATCAATCAGCAACCAGTAAATGGCTACAATGGTAAATCACATGTTTATTTTGGAGCACATTGTTTATACATTACCAGTTGATTCAGCTGTTTTCATCAACTCTTTTGTTTTGATTTTAACTTTATTAGATCTATGTAAATTTTTAGAATTTCAATTCAAGATCATAACAAAATTAGATTTTTCCTATCATACAGACTTGCCTAATAATGTTACTATCACAACTAAGTTATTTACAAAATTTGAAGAGAAGAATCATTAGAGCCGTTTTACATACAAATTTAACAAACTCGTATTAGAGTATAGTTAAACGCAAAGTTCATAATCATGGACAGAGTTGAAATTTGTAATTTAATTTGTGTGAATGTCGTATTAGGGTCTACTTAACATACATGCAAATCCAAACAGTTTATATTTTTACGACTTTATAACGCAGGCTGCATCAAACCAGGAGATGTAAGAATCTTCCAAAATGTTCCTAATGGCATTAAAGTGTATAATAGTCCTCATAGTGACTATAATTTAACCAAAATCAGGTGATAACTGTAGAAATAAACCATGTTACATGTTCAACCATGTATAATAGAGTGCAGTACCCCCAGGACTGGCAACTGAGTGAAGCAAACAAGCATTTATGGGGCGAGAGAGGTGGAGCTCATCTTGGAAATGAACATTTTCAGCATATGTGTACACAGAAAAGCAACAATCAGTGTTTTTAGCGAATTTCCCTACAGGGCATACGCTATTAGGGTAGTAGCCATGGTAAGACCTAAGCCAGGGACCACTTTACTTTTTCATTTTAAGGTCCCCAGAAGCCAAAAACACAATTTGTTCATTTTCATATACATGTGTATGTATAGTCGACGTCAAACGTAGATGGCCACCCCCCAGCACGTAGAAACCCTTCCTAATCCCTTGTTGTCCAAACAATGTCACCGTTCGGGGCGGCCGGCCGGCTTCCGCCTCGCTATTCCAAGAAATTTCTTTCCCACTATAACTTTCAATTAATCGTACTAGTCCTACATTATTAAAATATGGCTGACGTTTATCGTCTTACTTAGACGAATTAAACAAAACTTGAATTACAGTTCTACGACTTACCGTTTGCGAACGAATAGTTTTCACGCAACTTGCAATTGTTCCAATCTGAAGAATGTTTCTGGCCGTATCGCAAACGGTAGGTCGTAGAACTGTAATTCAAGTTTTGTTTAATTCGTCTAAGTAAGACGAAAAACGTGAGCCATATTTTAATAATGTAGGACCAGTACTTCGATTAATTGAAAGTTATAATGGGGAGGGAAATTTCTTGGAATAGCGGGGCGGAAGTCAGCGGGCCGCCCCGAACGGTGACATTGTTTGGACAACAAGGGATTAGGAAGGGTTTCTACCTGCTGGGGGGAGGCCATCTACGTTTGACGTCGACTATACGTGATACTGATAACTTTTGAAGGGGACCTCCGATTTTGATGAAATTCAGTATGAAGGTCTATTTTCATTAGTTCGCAAACCAGTATTGTCGGGCTATGGGAGCAGGGTTTTATGGGGTATCAAATGGGTCAAAAATGAGTTTTTGACATTTTGAACCTCAATTTTCAAATTTAAGAACTAACAAAAACTATTTAAAAGAGCTTAAAAAACAAACAATTTAGTATTTGGAATTTTGAACTTAGCTGAACAGATTCCGGAGAAAAGCTAAAAACAGGTTTCTCCTTTTTATGGGTTAATCTTATAGAAAATCAATAAAAACCTGTATCTCGCTTATTTATTGGCATAACTTGGTAAAATTTAGTCATTTACTAGGTAGGGTTTAATTGATATTTGCCATGTGGCGGCAAACCCATAGGGTTTATGGGGAACATCAAAAAGTGTGAATATTGGTACAATTTGATTTTAACCTTACCTAACCACTTTTAATAACAACTAACATTTTTAACAAAATCCCATGGCAATAAACCTACATACTCACTATGATGGTGTCCATGGAGAAAATACAAAATCTCGAATTCCTTTAGAAATTCGCTGAGGTCTGCTGCGACGGGGGTATAATTTCAGAAGTTTACCGAGCACCTCTGATCAAGCGTAAATACTTCAATGGAGGTACTGCAAATAATGCCTGTTAACATGTTAATCAAAGGACTTCTCGTTTTCAGGACAAGACAATGCAAGTCAAAATGGACGACCCTCTCAAATCTCTGGACTACTATTCGATAGAGGATGGAGATGATATTCAAGTAAAATGGTAAAGTTATTAAAAAAAATTGTTTGTTATTACTTTTGCTTTATGTTAAAATGTGATATTAACATTATTTACACTTATCTTTTTCTATAAAAATGCCTAATTTATGTATTTAGTCTGTACTTTATCCTTCATTACAAATATAATTTAAATAGCGTGGTAAAATTATACAAGAATTAAGAGTGCTATTCAATCGCATTCCATGGGTTTTTTAAATTTTTTTCAGGAAAAGTCTAGAGGTGTTATTATATTTATTTCACAACAACCACAAGTGATTTTGACCATAGTAAAAGTAAAGTCATTTAAAATTAAGCTAAGACAATTTCTGATTTAAAAGGCATCATACTCATTTATTTGAGGAGATTTTGGGTCAGTGAATCAATCCCATAATTTTTTGATAAAAATTATCTTTTTCTTTGCCTTTTTTGGTACTTTATTATTATTATTATATTTATCACATCTTGTGAACAACACAAAGACTTTATGTGGAAACACAATTCTGTATTTGTACTAGATTATGTCAATTTTGAAACACTTGTACTAAACATGAATAAAGAGGTCTTGATTTGATTTGAGTCAAATCAAATATTCTATTTCAAAAAGTAAAAATAGTTGTTACATGGAACAATAATTTTAAATAAGTCCACTTGAACTTGTAGCCTTGATGTTGAGTTCTATACAGATTGTCTTGTACACACTTGTACAGAGTATGTATCAAAGCTAGAGGTGTGCCAAAGTATCAGTAATCGCTTCTTTGTAATCGGTTTCTCGTCTCTGCAAAAGTATCTGGATACTGAAAAGCAAAGTACCTACGTGTGCGGTGATTACAAGCATTGACCAATCAACCTTAGAAAGGGATACCAAACGATTCCTAAAAGTAGTGAGTCTTCCAAATACCTAATATGCTAAGCAGTACACGGATACAGATGTAATCGCGAATACAAAAAAATCGCTACTGGCTTGTACCGGTATCTGTTGTAATCGGTTCAGAAAAGGAATTGTTAATCCACCTTTAATCAAAGTAGAACAACAACAAAGTGCTTTGTAGTATTCCCAATCTATCCCAATCGTTCTTCATTAAACACCTCTATTGTAGGTGGTCAACCACTTAGGCTCCGGGGGTTCTCCTCAGAGTTTTTACCACTGTCTAAATTGTTCAGGAATTAAATCATTGCATGTTAAACAATTTACGGAAATTTAAAGATGAAAATGAAATTTGAATTATAGTTCGATAATTTTTAACCCTCCATTGAGCGCTTTTTTTATGTACTCATGTTTTTTTATGCAAGGTTGCCTCCGCAATCGGAAAAAATTAAAAAAAGTAATTCATCTAAAAAATATTTCAAAGATGAAAATGAGCCAAACTGGCCGCTCTCTCCAGCTTACCTGCATTTATTATACTAGCAGGGTGTCTACTGATACTGGAAATACTTGAAATACTGGAATTATACTGGAATTTTATTTTCATACTGGAAATACTGGAATTATACTGGAATTCAAAATAGATACTGGAATTTTAGAATTTTATTAAAACGCGTATTTTTTAAAATGCATAATATATATATTTTTTCATTTGATCCGTACATAATAATGTAAAAATATTTTACAAGTCATTTTTGCTGTTTAAGTATGTTTGCAAACCAAAATCAGAAAACTTGTAGTTCTCTTCAAACAGTTAATCAAGTAATGTAAATATTTGTGTAATGATGGAGCCTAGAAATGTTTGATTTTATACTCAAAAATTTATTTTTTTTCTTAAATTTTAATCATATTCTTCTTCTTTTTTTACTCTTAAGTATTAACCTATTTCATAATTTTTTGTAGTTAAATGTTCTTTATGATTATTTTTCATATTAAATAAACGTGAAACAAAGCGGAAGGAACAGAGGGCTGTAGAGTGAATTAAGAGCCTTCACAAAAAAATTATCAAAAAATATTAAACAAATGTTATTGTTGGAAAGTACTTATTAATCATAATCATAAGGGTTTTATCTTTATACAAAAATCTATTTCAATATTGATTATATGAATAAATTGTCATTATTGTTACTCCATGTTTGAAATTATAGTTCGCGAGTGATACTGGAATTTTTTTTTTAAATATACTGGAAATATACTGGAATTCTAAAATCAGATTTCAGTAGACACCCTGACTAGTCATAACAGTATTATTGAAACTAGCGATCCCCTCCTGATCGAAACTCAACCAAAATTTCAGTTGATATGAACCCAAGAAGCTTAAAAAAATTTATAACTGAAACCTTTGTTCTTCCTGTTTTTCTATCAGTTGATTTTACAACAGATGTCTAATGATTCAATCAATTAACTTATCCTTTCTCCATAAGATTAAAATTCGAACTTTGAAAGCCTGTGATGCGTAGCCCTCGAGTCTGATGTTAATTAGAATGGGATTCTGCTCATGTACAAGACTATACAATTCTAACAGTATGTACAGATTTCTCTTACAATGCACACGAGCTGCGAAAAAAGGAGAAAACAAAACATGCTTGCCTATCAATATATAGAAGATATTAATCACTGAACTCCCTTTGTGACACTGGAAATCGACCAACGGGATTTATTCTGTCTCTTGTAAGTTTTGATCGTGTCAAGGTGGCAATGTGATAACAATGATGTGTTCCTGGTTTCCAGTGGATCTAATTTAGACCATGATAGCTCGATATGGATTCAAAACATAAAAAAATGCAAAAGCGAATTAACGGTAGCAGGCTTGCACGGAAGATGACAGGATTGGTTGATGCTTTGAGAGTTGTACCTTATTCAACACTGGTTTTGCTACTTTTTGTGTGCAACTACGACAACAATGTTTCTCGCAGAGTATTAGGAAACTATTATATAATAAAGTGACCGACAAAACTATGCTTAGGGCCAAATACCGTATTTAGAAGACCACGCACTATTATAATATAAACTACTAACAGGTGGAAATGAAACCGTACCATATACTACGTTCATACCTGTGTCTCATAGTCGACTGAGTCCTCTCTCGTCTCTCGGGGTGGGGATGGCAAACTTGTCTCTAAGTCCAAAGTCCAAATCTTATCTACTAAGCATAACTGAATGTTCTTCCTTTTTGTAACTAACTAAACTGACTTTACTACAACTCCTCCCAACCAAAATAAATTAAAACAAAATCCTTTTTTCTTGCCAAAATGTATATACAATTGTTGGGAGAGCCTTCTTCCATTTATAAATTTAATTTTTTGCGGTACTCTTCGGTTCCTTTCGGAGCGCCGGAGAGCAGCCGAGTTGTCTTGAATCGCATTATCGGGTTTAGTGGGAGACTTTCGAGGTGATGGTGTTTTATTCCTTCCTGGAGGACTTGCTCGAGGCTCCGCTCCGTCTGGTGTCTTAATCGGTGTGGAATTTTTCACAGGAGTTTTCTGGTACAATTCTCTGGGAAATTGTAATACGGGGTCATCTTCGCTTTCTTGGGACGTATTTACTCTCAGGTGATCGAGGTGTACAAACCTAGTGCGACCTTCAACTCTAACTAGGTATGTCATTGGACTTATAACCTTGGTAATGACTCCGGGCTGCCAACTGATCTTTTCTTGGCGTACTGTTTTTACAAATACCTTCTCATTTAATCCAAATGACCGTGGTTTTCCTCTATGCGTATTGATCGAGTCCCTTACACCCTCTTGTTTTATGTGCATCTCGCTGGACAGGTGAGGTTTCAATAGTGACAAATGGGTTTTGGGTTTAATTTCAAAAACAATTCGGATGGAGTCACTCCTGTTGTAGTGTGTGGCGTATTACGGTACACAAATAAAAATGAATCGATTCTATGTTGCAATGACCTATGACTGTTGTTCTTTGAGTCATCTAGCATTTGCTTTAAAAATACGTTTTTAACTGTCTGTACCACACGCTCCGCCAGGCCATTTGATGCGGGGGTGATATGCTGGAGTGAGGGTGTGATGAACCCGTTGACTTTTAAGAATTGCTCAAATTCGTCCGATCTGAACTGAGGGCCGCCATCAGTCACAACAGTGGATGGGAGTCCGTAGGCCGCAAAACAGTGCCTCAACTTTTCAATGGTGTGTTTTGAAGTTGTGCTAGACATGTGGAACACCTCCACCCACTTAGAATAGCTGTCGACCAGGATTAAGAACTCCTTGCCCTCAAATGCAGCGAAGTCGAGATGGATGCGTAACCAGCTGTGCTTAGGCCATGACCACGATTGTAACGGTGGTAATGGGATGTTCTTGCGGGTTTTCTGGCAAATTGCACACTCGCTAACAACGGTTTCAATGTCTCGATCCAAATTAGGCCACCAAACGTAGCTTCTGGACAAAGCTTTCATCTTTGACTCACCCGGGTGTTCGGTGTGTAACATCAAGAGTATTTCTTTTTGATGTGCAGGAGGTATAATAACTCTGGTGCCCCACAGCAAGCATCCCCTATCAACTGACAACTCTGAGCTTTTAGATGCGAATGGCCTAAGGTCGGGATCGTCGGTGTTTGAAGGCCAACCATTTGATGTAAAATCCATCACCTTCGACAATGTAGGGTCATGTTTTGTTGCGAGAGCAACCTCCTTCGAAGTAATAGGCAAGTGATATGACGAAGAGAAAAATGTGATTTCATCCCCATCGTAATTTTCGCAGGGTAAGCGTGATAAGGCGTCAGCGTTTGAAATATCTGACCCTTTCCTGTATCGGATATCATACTGATAGGCCGACAATATTAGGGCCCATCGTTGGATGCGAGCTGCCGCTAGGGTAGGAATCCCTTTCGTAGGACTTAGTAAAAAGGTCAATGGCCTGTGGTCTGTGACTAAGGTAAATTTACGACCGTAGAGGAACTTATGGAATTTCTTGATACCCGTGATTAAGGACAATGCTTCCTTCTCAATCTGACTATATTTCGTTTCACTTTTGTTGAGAGTGCGAGATGAGAATGCAATGGGACGCTCAGATCCATCATGAAGTTGGTGCGCTAGGACACAGCCGACACCGTAACTAGAGCTGTCACATGTTACAACTACGTGTAATTCGGGGTTATACGGAATCAAAACATTGTCTTTGACTAACTGTTTTTTACATTCCTCAAAGGCAAGGTCGCATTTGTTGCACCAAGACCACCCAACATCCTTATTCAATAACCGGTACAGAGGATGAAGGAGGCTCGCAAGATTTGGGATGAATTTTCCGTAAAAGTTTATTAGGCCTAAGAAAGACCGTAACTGGGTCAGATTTTCGGGCTTAGGTGCATCTAAAATAGCCTTTGTTAAATCCTCACTTTGATGGATACCGTTTTCATCCAATCGATAGCCTAGAAAGACTAAACTTTTCTTAAAAAACTCACTTTTGGACGTGTTGATGGTGACACCATACTCCATTAACCGTTTTAGGGCCGCTTCAACTGAAAGTTTCATCTCATTCCAGCTCTTAGCAAAAATAAGGATGTCATCAATATAACACACTGTTCCCCTAAGGCCAGATAGAATCTGGTCCATTGTTGCTTGGAAAAGTGCTCCTGCACTTGTAATTCCATATGCTAATCTTGCATAACGAAATAATCCTAAATGGGTGTTGATGGTCAACAACTCTTGGGAAGAGGGATGCACCTTTAATTGAGCATAAGCAGTGGACAAGTCAATTTTCGAATAGTACCGAGCGCCTGAGATTTTAGTGAGAATATCTTCAGGGTTAGGCAAAGGGTAGTGGTCCGTCCGTAAACATGGATTAATGGTTACCTTAAAGTCCCCACATATTCTTACTTGGTTATTTGGTTTAGCTACAACAACTATGGGTGTTGCCCATTCTGATTGAGTGACCGGGTAAATGATGCCGTTTAGTTGCAATTTATTAAGCTCATCTTCAACAGCCTGACGTAAGGCGAACGGAACACTTCGGGCCTTACAGAAAACCGGCTTTGAATTTTCTTTTAAAACTATGTTAACAGCCTTACTCTTAATCTCTCCTGGTTTTTTATCAAATACAGGTGCATACTTCTTCTTAAAATCATCAATTACACTAGAAGTATCTGGAACGGACTCACCATTTAGCTGCCGGACCTCCAACTCGCTGTCCTGGACTGCCTTTCCGCGACTACGGTTCCGGATCTCGTTCCAATTTAGTTGGATTTTATCCAGCCAGTTGCGACCGAGGAGGGTTGGTTGGTTGCTTCCCGAGCTCTCAACCACGATGATTGGCAGCTGCTGTTGACCATTGGCGGTGCTAACTGTGGCCTGAAACTCTCCCAGAACACAAATTCTTTCCCCCGTATATGTTTTTAATTTAACACTACACGGTTGCAAGACACTTGACTTGTTTTGAAAACGTTCAAAATACACATGATCAGGCATTATCGTCACTGCTGCCCCTGTATCAATTGTCATGTCCAAAGGTACTTGATTGACTACCATATTAACGACATAATTGTTAGGTTTGTTACAATTAGCATAGGCTACGGTATAGAGTTCAAATCCCTCTTGTTCCCCCCTATGCAACGTGCATTGATCGGATTCTTCATCGCTTTCACTATCAGGCTCACACATGTTAATCTTGTTTGTAGGCCTATGCTTAGAATTCCCCACCTTGCACACACTTGCTAGGTGTCCTTTTCTGTTGCATGAATAACATGTAAAATTCAAATAAGGACAAGATTTAGCATCATGATGCTTACCGCACCTAAAACATTTTTGTTTACTAACAAAAGAACTGCTTTGTTTGCTGCCTGATGAGCTATTGGTACCATATTTAGGTTTTGAGGCCTTAGGCCTATGTTGGCTAGAATAATTCTTACTAGGCCTAACATAATTTACTTCACTTGCAGACTTCTCTGTGCTGAAGGTTTTTACATTTTTGTCTGCATTTTCAATAATTAAAGAAAGTTCCAATGCCTTGGAAAATGTTAGCCCATCTCCCTCCCCAAGTAGTTTGCTCTGAATAGTTGTGGATCTCACCCCACATAGGAACCTATCTCTGAGGGCTTCATCTAAAAATCCACCATAGCTACAAGTGGATGCCAATTTTTTTAATTGACAAGAATACTCAGTAATGCTCTCACCCTCCTTTTGGGAACGTTTATTAAAGACGAAACGTTCATAGGCTATATTTGTCTTGGGTACAAAATGTGATTTTAAAGTTGTTATAACCTCGTCAAAAGACTGTTCAGAAACTTTCTTTGGGTGAAGCAAGTCTTTGAGGGTCGAATATAGGCTTGGACCCATAACAGAAACAAAAAATGAAACCTTATTTTCATCTTTAATTGTATTGATAGAGAAGAAATGTTGTAACCTTTCTATATAGTTTTCGAAACTTTCAGTGTCGCTATCAAACTCGTTTACTTTGCCAATTAATTGCTTGGCCATTTTTGCAAAAACAAATGAGCAAACTTACGTAAGGGAGCATAGATATCAGCAATAATTGGTAAAATATTACTTAACCAAAACTGCAAAAGTCACAAAACTTATTTTCAACCACTGGAAACTCGTTAATGAAAATTTTCACGTTGCCTCAGGGATTCGTGAAGACCTGTTGCGTCCGTAACTGCTACTTGTCACGGTTCCTTGTCACTGTTCCTTATAACGGTTGTATACGTTCCACTAATAGTTGTTCTGCTTGTTGGAGCTTTCCAATCAGTTCCAACCGCTACTGATAACTGTTCCAGATTCGTTCCGAACGTCACTACTCGGTGTTCGCAAACAAAATGGCCGTTTTGCCTTGTCGTAACCGGCAATTTGAACAAAACTTTACAGCTGAAAAACTCCGTGAAATCGATTGAATTCCGCGTGAAATCGAATTACACTCGTCGCCAGTTATAATAAAGTGACCGACAAAACTATGCTTAGGGCCAAATACCGTATTTAGAAGACCACGCACTATTATAATATAAACTACTAACAGGTGGAAATGAAACCGTACCATATACTACGTTCATACCTGTGTCTCATAGTCGACTGAGTCCTCTCTCGTCTCTCGGGGTGGGGATGGCAAACTTGTCTCTAAGTCCAAAGTCCAAATCTTATCTACTAAGCATAACTGAATGTTCTTCCTTTTTGTAACTAACTAAACTGACTTTACTACATATTATAACTAAATTATTATTTTAAGACACTCAATTTGGTTTATTGCATTGACAATGTCACCTATTGTACCAGCTAAGCTGGATGTATAAAAAACGTCTTGTGATAATAAAGGACTTTTCATTTTATTTTATTTATGCAATATAAGCAAGTATGGAGGATGGAAATCTGCGCTTCGCTAATAAGGATATACAACCACTGCCGACATAACGGAAGTTGATGATCAAAGGATTAATAAATAACCATAAAAAACTGTCATTCATATGTAGGCTACTAATGGCATTATCTAACAACAGGTAAACATTGGATAATAACAAGACCACAGTTTGTTCACATCTAAGAGTAAAAAAAAAAAAAAAAATGCTTCTGGCATAAAAAAGTACATAGAAAATTAAATATTGCATTTGTTGAGAAGTCAATTCTCATGTTATGGAAAAATTAAAAGGTTAACAGAAAATGATAAAATTTCATTGGGCTTTTACTATAAATAATTTATTCATACACATTGTAATGCAACATATGAAATAAACACTTTAGCATCAAATATATTTAAAGTTTTAACAACGCATTGATTGTGTATTTTCTCACACTGTCATCACAAGAAGCTTTTCTCAAGCACTACTGTAATTTTATTTTTCTAGAACCAAATTAAACAATTTTAAAAAATGAATTAATTTTGGTACAACATAATTTTAAGGAAAAAATATTAAACTTTTAACACCAAAGTATACAAATATAACATCTAATAATAAATGAAATTTACTTGAACTTAATCTAAAAACAAATACTCAAGGAACAAAAGTGTATTTTTTTATAAATGGTCATTTAATTAACTCTTAAAATCAATTAACTAGATAAAAATCACCAAAAAGTTAATGCTCCTAAAATAAATCTGAAAAATATGTCACATTCTAAACTTAAAATTATGGATACCACATATTTAAGGATTTGTCTACATCTATACAACAAATAAAACAGAATATGGTGTTTTGTTAGTTTTAAAAATGTGTTACCTAATTGTCTTCATTTTCTTAAGTGAATATTTATCCTCAAATTGATTTCTTATGGAACAAGTGGATAAAATCTACCAGCTTCAGACTCTTAACAAAAATGAAAAAACCTCTTTTTCCTCCACCTACTATCATAAGCCGTATTTTACTCCTTGGAATAGAGTACTAAAGTACTAGTTTTTACTCCATGTGACTTGAATACTTCCTACTATCTAAAGCCGTATTTTACTCCTTGGAATAGAGTACTAAAGTACTAGTTTTTATCCCATGTGTGACTTGAATACTTAATTTGACTACCTAGGTAAAACTCAACTTTTTCGTACCACAGGGCTAAAGTTAGTTACATAAGAATAACATTAAAAGAGAGATTAAAAAGAACATGATTCACAGTCAGATGCCACTTGTATTTGTTTCGTTACTCCTTGTTTACTAATAGCAGCTGTAGCATAAGCCATTCTGTCAGCAGTGTAAGTACTTGTTTACATTTCGCTTGGGTAGGCTATTAACCTAAGAAGTCTTAAGTGTAAGAATTTTGACCAGACATGAATTCTCTTTTGTTTTTTGTGTTCTATAAAAATGATATTAGCCTACCTTGTGTATTTTTTACATTTATGTGACTGATCCAGCTTGCCGGAGCAAGGGTATGAAGGTAAAATTAAATTATATACGGTAGGCCTATTGTTATAGGTCTAAATGTTATTTGTGTAGGTGGAGGAAAAATGTTGTGTGCATCAACGGAAAGTAATTTTTATCCCTCAGGGTACTTTTTCCTTAGTCCAAGAAGCACAAATAACTTTGCAAGGTATCAAGAGCATTTTACTGAATTGTCAGGTATGGTAATCCAATTTCCACGATTCAAACAAATTTGAGCTTCAATAAGTTAGAGTTCTTATTTCATTTTACAAGTAGATTCTTTATTCATTTAGCATAATTATTATTGAAATATAGTTATAGTCTTTAAATTGCAATTACAAATAAACCATAACTCACTTATTCTCTACTACATATAAGATAGTAAAGATTATTTAGTCCTTGGTGGTAACAAATTAAGATGAATATTTGGAGTTTATCGAAGAGAGTTAAAGTATTTATTGCAATTATTGAGCCAAAGTTGATAAATAATTAGTTGGTTATGTTCATTATTATAATAAACTAGGAACAGATATTTATGAAAGAATTAGAAATATATGCACCATACATAACTTGCACACTTCTTTCAATTCTCATTCACATAAGGCTTCCTTTCAAGTTTGCTCCTTTTATAAGAATCTACCGTTAGTCGAATAAGTAACAAAAGTAACCAATATATCAAACGGTTACAAATTTTTATTAAGAATATTCTTAAATGAAATTAATTGCTTTTAAGTTATAATCATTTCAACTTCAGGCAGTGTAATAAGAATATATTGGAAGGAAACACAGAAGGGCATGAAAGTGAATAGTAATTGTTCAGATTGTCACGGCATACAAAAGTGTTACTAAAATGGAAACATCCACTCAACAACCACCACTGTCAAGTTAGATTCTGTGGTTGATGTGTAGATTCCTGTGATCTGGTGTAGATCTGACAACAGTGTAACCGATTGGCTTAACTTCCCATTTCTCTCTACACTGCACGAGGTCAAGATAACCATACTTGTGCACATTTTCACACTTTAAATTATAATAGTTAAATTAAAGTCAATATTTGAACACAACTCAAATCTAAAGCAAAACGGTGAGCAAACGTGACATTTGTGCTCTTCATTTAAAAACACTTAGATAAATAACTGTACATAAATTATTACTAATAAAACGTTATATACACATACAAAATAATATTACAAAACCACTATATACATGACTAATAATTGAAAGATGCTATTCAAAGTATAATACAGACTGAATATTAATTTCAGAGCTAATCCATTTAAAGCTTTAAAATCAAGAGGAGGGTGCCTAAGCGAAATCACAGAAACATAACATAAAGTGCAGTTTGTATACAGGGAATGGATGAAAAGATTCAACCATCCAGACCTACGAGTATTTATGTCTTACGAGACCTTAAACAAACTAAAATTACAATCAATTAAAAATCAACCCATGAGGCAAGAACTGGCACTTACATGATTAAAGTATACCATCGAACATCAAAATATAACTGTCTGGCTGTCCATAAATTAGAGAGTGATACGAAAAGATATGGATAAAACTTTACTTGATTCCTTTAATGTTGCAGTTACTAATCTTTGATTAGTTACTGCCTTCTAAGATGCTGAGTATATTGTTCCACAGTAACATAGTATAAACATTTTTACCACAAATAAAGCAATTATGATGACTAGTAAAGCAATAAAAGTGTCCAGAATCTATAATGTCAACAGAATAAGTGATACAACTTAGTACATGGACAGCTACTTTCATTATTCCACTCTTAAATTAAATACAAAGACCACAAATTTTTTAATTAAATTTAAGAAAAATTACAAAAACCAAAACTCATCATTAGGATTTCAATAAGTGTTACAAAAAAAATTATAACAAGAGAAGATCAATAACTGTTAGTCAAAATGATAAAAAAATTACCATTCGATTTCAAAAAATTTTGGCAACTATTTTCCAATTTAATGTTAGTTTTTTTTAAATATCCCAATAACACTATTTATAACACAAAACAAATCCTCAAAATCTACTAGGGATTGTTCTGATTTGATCATCACAAAGCTTAACTAAAGTAGTACCCTGTTATATCAAAATTTAACTAAACACACAAGTTTTAGACAAAACTATAATTTTGTTCATTAAAATAAGTATTAAATTACTAAATTCGCTACTTTTATGACACGTCATATGAGTTAAAACAATTTACTGTGGCTAACATTTTTGGTTATTCCTAATACTATTTCCAATGTGGAATACAAGATGAAGACAGTAATTTTTGATTTTCAACGATTTTGACTTTGCGAGTTTACTGTACCACACAATTGTTGTTGCGATGGCCTATGCCCACACGACTCAGGTCTTTCTCAATTTTGTCATCTTCTTCAATTCTGAAACACAAATATATGTATTTGAAAGAAGGGTTTTACGGAAGGACAATTTTTCTTTCATTCTATAAGAACTACTAAATGGAGTCAAGTAGTTCAACATACAAACTTCATGTTGTAAAAATAGATTTTTGTCAGCACCATAACTACTGTTCTAACAGCTGATTAAGAACAGATTTACTCTCAAGCTTAATCTTAATCTCCATTTCTCTTGCCCCCATTATACTCTTATTTTCCATGAGAATACCATGGGATATAGCATACAGGTTTGCTGCCATGCAGGTTTTTTATCTAATCTTAGTAACCTTCAAGTGAAGGTTAATACAAAATTTTATCAAGATATGCTGATAAATAAGCGATATATAACTTTTTTAAGATTTCCCCAGTAGACTAACATGGGAAACTTGGTTTGAATTTTCTCCATAACCAGTTAAGCTATTTTAATGATTAAAAATACTAAACGGTTTGTTTTTTAGTTCTTTTAAATGGTTTGGGTTAAAATTGACAAATATTAAAAATTAAGGGCAAAAATAGGGAAATTTGCTATAATGAAGGGTAAAAAAATAGAAAGAAATGTAGGCTAAGTAGGTATAGATTTTTATTGTAGTGTCAGTAAAGGCCACTTGAAAAAAGGGGAGGTTTCTTAACCTCTGAAATATAATGTAGTTTTAATACTAAAAGCAATAGGTCCAATTTGCAAAATAATTAACCTTCCATCTTAATCAGGAGTCTTAATAATGGATTTTGGGATTGGTTTACCAGGTGGGAGAGCATTTGCATATTCAACACACACCCATTCTGCAGGCTTACGCTAGGATAAAGACTTACGCCTTCTCCTGTGAGTCGAGGTGATGCACGAGCTCGTCCCTTTTGTTAACGATGTTCACCAGTTCCGCCAACAATAAGTTCTCCCGCAACTTCTGTTCATCCGTTTTTTGCCAGTCTGCAAAAATTGTTCAGTTTCAATATTAAAATTGATATAGGTTTCAAGTGCGTTGCAGTCAGGGATGAATTTTTTAATTTTAGAAGATTGTACACCTAAATATTAAGAACCCCTCCTAAAGTCATAGTTTTATCTGCGCCCCAATACTAGTTTTATCTGGGCACTTCCTCTTCAAAGCCTGCAGTATATTTCTAAACCCGATCGTGTATTCAGTACTTTAGTGTTACAAGCCGACTGCAATAACTTCTTATGTATATTTTTCATCCACAAATATGAGAAAATTTATAAATTCTAAATCCAATTTATGTGTAATATCTAGGCCACATATGGATTTTATATCCATAATAATAATAAATTATTATGGATTAATACTTGGGTAACAATACCCATTTTTTGTTGAACTTTGGTCTCGACATATAACTAGCCTGATGTGCTGCACTCTGGTGTATGCCTATATTTGTAGAACCACATGTTAAATTTTATTAAAAATTTTATTAAAAATAAAATTTCCTGTCTATATTGTACAAAACTAAATACCCACCTTCCATTGCTAATATGCTTCTCAGCTCTCGATTTAATAATTCAAACCTCCTCTCTAAATCATCTTCTTTTTCCCTGTAACAAATATTCAAAATGTTACAAAAAGGCAAATAGTAACATACAAAAAAAAAAGCTACATTCAGCATACAATGGATATTTGCAGTTTAGTTGCCTTAGACAAAGGCAAGGTTACCCTTGTCAAGACTTTTTACCTCCACACAGGGTTAAGAGGGGGTTGAAGGGATAGAGTGATTATTCCACCTGCGCCGTCAAGTTGCCGTTGCAGAGACTGCCTGAATACAGTTCGCAATGCTACACAACCATTCAGAGGGCGAGAAACAAATCCGGTATTCTGTGTCCAGTAGCCCTGTGGCCAAAGAAACGCTGCTACACTTCATCATGTGCGAGATCCAAGACTCAGGTAGGTGATGGTGAGGGAGGGGATTTTACTGTGGAATGTTGAATTAGATGCTATTCATTGACTACCTTTACAGCCTATGCACCCAGCAGTTTCAACGGCTGCCGCTAGAGACTGACGGTATCAGTTGTCTCGCGGGTCTAAAATTAATCTTCCGGTGCCTTAATTTAAAATCCAAAAAGTGAGAGGGGTTTTAAATAAAAATAAATACTTGGGGCATTTGATTCACTTTTAATTTTTTTTTTATATTTTGAATCCATAGCTCAAATAGTTTAAAGTTGATCAACTTTGAACCATTATAATTTAATATGGATTCAAAGTATTTTTAAAAATCCAAAAACAAATCAAAGAGCCCAAGTCTTAATCTTTTATTTAAAACCTCTCCCACTAAATGGGAGCGGGCGAAGCACTGAATGACGTTCTTAGAGGAGCCCTTTCACCCCCTCTTGAGGGCTAAAGAAATAAACTTGGAAATAAATTAAATCTTATTTTAAAGAAAGCAATTTAATGGAAACCATCATCCACGTTTTAAATTTTGACCACGTTTTGCATGTCTTGATTGATGAAAACACACAAAAGTGGTGTAATTATACCAATGTTTATAATTTTTAGAACTATACAAGAGAAACCGCAACTTACAGGATATTCAGCTGCATTTGCCTCCTAAGCAGAGCATTCTTCTTGTTGACTAGAGTGAACCATTTCGCCATCAGACTCTCTTCTCTATCTTTGTCAGTACCTGGAAGAATTGAATCCATGTTAAATATGGTTTGAAACACTTTGTTATGAATAACGCTATTAGCAATAGGGAAGGAGCTCAGAAGAAGAACAAGTCTTACTAAAATTAACTATATCATGAGTAAATTGGAAGCAACTGGTCTTTGTTCTAGTTTCACAAGTCATTCCACACTCGTAACTGATTCATACACACAAAATATTCAAGATATTGTTGGCACTTTGAATAGCAATATCGTAGTGCTTTGGCAACAAGACATGTAGGAGGAATTTCAGTTACAAGTAGGGCTATTTAATGGGGAGTTATAACAGATTAACAGAATATTTTGTTAGAAATTGTTTAAAAACCAATTATTATTGGTCCACATTATGACCTTTTGAAGTTCTTCAAATAAACTATGTAACAATCAAGAATCAAGAGTTTTATTGTCAATGAATAAAATCTAAAAGCTTACCTGACTCCATTACTTTTCTAATTTCTTTTTCTAATATGGCAGCTTGTTTGTCAATTTGCTTCTGTTCTCGTTCTAAAGCTTCTAATTCATTCTGAATGTAATTTGTGACATCTTTTCCAAACTGAAAAAATGACAAATTATATTAACATCATGTGGTACCAAAAGATTAAACCAGAGGTTCCTGAGACACATACAATAAGTAAAAGTCTGGAACTATCATTCTGAAGTTGTGTTTTATTGTGGTGTATTGATCCACAGTAGAAAAAGGATAGTGCATGCATACAAATGATTCCAAAATCCCTGCAGGCAATCATGACGTCACCTTTAGGCTACAGCTGACAGTTTTAACTTAACATTACTTTTTATGGAGCTAACCATACTTTAAAAAGAAATATAGATTTCCTAGGCGCTTTGGGTGAGTTGGTGTCGTAGCGCGCCAGACTTAGGAACCATGGCAGCGATGTCGTGGGGTCGAATCCGCGTTGTGCCAGTGACTTTTATCAGTACCATTCACCTTATATGGCTCACTCTCTTACTTTGTCTTAAACGATCCACGCAAAGATCATTCTCTATGTAGATGGGGAAAAGTAAAATAAAAAGAGGTCCCCCAACCTCTTAAAAAAATCTTTTAATGAGCAGAAAACACACATTGTTGTAATCTGCAAATAAAAGCTGATCAAAACCATGTAAGATTGATAGACCTTTTATCGCCAAAATAATTTATTTCCTTAACAAAATAACTCGCTCGTAAATATTTCTCGCTCAGCAACCCGTTTATGCGTAATACTTTGATTTAAAATGTTTCACCAGATTTATATTAAATGAAATATCAGCATAACACATACCATTGGAATCTGTGTTGATTAAGGATAACAATTTTAAGCTTTATAGGGATTTAAACTATTTTATTATGTTATCATCAGCTACTAAAATAAATCAATTTCTTTCTCGGCAACCCGCATACGCAAAGGATACCATTTTCATTTGAAACATGTTTTTTTATGATTTATATTAATTGGAACATTTTATTATATCACTGGAATCATGTTGAATACAGACATTGATCATATGTGTTTCCGTTCTGTTTGAGGGTTAGAGCACTTTGAAAACTCTCTTTTCTTACATATAATCTTTTACCAATAGTGAATCATAAAATCTACACTAACCACATGATACATATATAGTTGTAATCTTTATTTAACACAGATTCCAATCATACAAATTAAATTCATGTTCTAAGTAATAATAATTGTAAAAACTGAAATGGTATTCTACGCATCAATGGGTTACATAGAGTGAAATAATTGGATTATTTTGTTAGTACACAATAACAAGTTCAAAAGGTTTAAAACACTATAGAAATTATATATCATTTTGATTCTTATTTAAGGCAGATTTCAACTATATGCATTATGATAATGTTTAATTTAATATAAATCGTTCTAAACGGATACTAGGCATAAGCAGGTTGCTAAGCAAGAAATGGAGGTATTTTGTTATGGGTAAATAAAATATTTTGGTGATGAAAGGTCTATAAAATATATAAGGTTTAGATTGGCGATTTGTGCAGATTACATTGCTGTGTGGTTTATGTGTACTAAAATAATTAAACACCCAGGAAACCAAATTAAAGAGAAAAAGTACCGGTTAGCTCCATCAGTGCTAATTTTAAAATGTCAGCTGTAGTCCAAAGGTGACGTTACAATTGCTGGCAAGGATACTAGAAACATTTGTATGCACACACCTTGATTTTCCGACTGATGGTATTGATCAATGTTTTGCTCAATTACTGTCACTGTAAAATTAAACAATAGAATATACAGTATAAAATTGTTTGAAAAATTTTGAGTAAACCAATTTTTAAAAATGAACTGTAAGTTCAAATGCAAGATAAGTGAGTTCGATCGAGCACCTGAATACCACTTTCGGAAGAGTTTTGAACAGTACTTTTCATCATATTACCTTTATTAGATATACAGTTTGTTTAAAAGTTAGTAAATTTTGACGTATATTCCCTCTCTTATGTTGTTATTTGTTAATCTTGTATTTGAACTGATTTCAAGTGGTACAAATAAAAATCAAAATAACTCTTTAAGTAATAAACAAAACATAGTCCCAAAAACTACTATTTTCTGGACTGTTTAACCCAACCACTTGGGAATCGACTAGTTTCGGTTTCAATCACAGCTGACTGTTCTGAAAACAATGTTTATCGCAGGGGTGTGATGAAAATATCTAATTTTAGCGAATTTCCCTATAGGGAATACGCTATTACCGTAGTAGCCATGGTAAGACCTAAGCCCGGGACCACTTTACTTTTTCATTTTGAGGTCCCCAGAAGCCAAAAACACCATTCGTTAATTTCCATATATATATATATAATATATATATATTATATATTATACATAAATATATATATATATATATATATATATATATATATATACACAGGGTGATTGATATAAGTGTGCCAGCTGTTTTACATGGAAACTGTAAGAGCTATCGAAAAAAGTTAAATGGTAACCCCCCTGTAAATTAAGTCTAGTTTTTTTATAATGATAATGATTTTTCTTAAAGTTGGCCATTTTTCCAATATGGCGGCCAACTTTAAAATTTCTTATGGAACGCAATACATTTTATGGTGTTTTTCAAATTTTCATGTGATTTTAAGACTTTTTTATTCTTTGCAATTTTTCTCTAAACGTAACGGTTAGGGAGTAGAGGCAATTAAAGTTCATTTTTAGTTCCATAAGAATAACGGGGCAAACTTTATCCGCCCATATCTCCGAAACCATTGATTAAAATAAAAAATACTCAAGAATAAAAGTGTCTTAAATTGATGTTTTAAGAACATTTTTTTCATAATAACTAAAATAATTTTGAAAATTTAAGTTTTTGAACGCCATATTGGAAAAAATTTAATTAATGCGTAAATTTTAAATTTTATGTGTGAAATGTTCTTAAAACATCAATTTAAGATACTTTTATTCTTGAGTATTTTTTATTTTAATAAATGGTTTCAGAGATATGGGCACATAAATTTTGCCCCATGATGTTATTCTTATGGAACTAAAATAATGAACTTTAATTGACTCTAGCTCCCTAATTGTTAGGTTTAGAGAAAAATTGCAAAGAATAAAAAAAAGTCTTAAAATTCTATGAAAATGTCATAAACACCATAAAATGTAGGGTGTTTCATAAGAAATTTTAAAGTTGGCCGCCATATTGGAAAAATGGCCGACTTTAAAAAAAATTCATTATCATTATAATAAACTAGACTTAATTTACAGGGGGGTTACCATTTAACTTATTTCGATAGCTCTTACAGTTTCCATGTAAAACAGCTGGCACACTTATATCAATCACCCATATATGTGTGTCCGTGGTACTGATAGCTTTTGAAGGGGACCTCTGATTTTGATGCAATTTGGTATGAAGGTGTAAGACCAGGTCTATTTTCATGAGTTTGCGAACCAGCATTGTCAGGTTATGGAAACGGGGTTTTATGGGGTTTTTAATGGGTTTTTGGCATTTTTGGACCAAAGTTTTCTAAATTCATCAATTTTAACGAAAACCATTTAAAAGAGCTTAAAAAACAAACAATTTAGTATTTTGAATCTTTAAAATAGCTTAACTGGTTAGAGAAAATTCAAATCAAGTTTCCCATGTTATTCTTATGGGTAAATCTTTTATGTTGTTTTTATGAAAGCTACTCACCCCTCGGTTAGGTTGTCTTTCAGGTGATATCCTTTCCATCAATGAAGTGAATGAATGGAGGGGTGAGTTGGTGATAGGTTTCACTGTGTTTTCTTCTTTATTGTTTAGCACCCATGGAGGTGTATTTTCCTCTATATCTCCCTGAAACATGTAAAAAAAGGTTACAATATTATGCAAGTAAAAATAAGACAAAATTTAAACCAAAAATTTTATTTTTATACTTACAATGAATTAATTAAAATGTGGAATTTAAATTGAACATGTGAATTGCATGTCCAAATATGCAATCTGTGGGATTGAGATCAAATTCAATCAACAACAAAAAAAAAATGGACTCTAAGATTTGCTGTTACATTGCCATCACCATTCCATGAAGGAAGATAAGGTTAATATTAGTGGTTGTAGGGGAGAAAATTCGTAAAAGGTTAGAGGAAATTTGTTGAGTTTGTGACCTTTATGTGTTAATCAATTGGGTTTAAATGAGATTCCATTTTTTCTTCTAATTTCGATTTTATTTGATTTAATCAGGGGCATTTCTATCTCTAGCCAGCCATTTTTCTACCCTACTTACTTTTGAAGGAGACTGTAGGTGAAGAGGAGAACTTTGCTCGCTAGACTTTTCACTTGGGGTATTTTCTCTACCTGTAATCAAATTCTTTATATTATTAGATGTTAAAAAGTAACAGGCCTCTGCCCTATCAACCATACAACTAAGGATTTCATTGATGAAGAAAACAAATGAAGTATAGGAAAAAAGATAATATAATAATGTCTTATCAATAATAGGGTGTACAGTAGACTCAGATTGCCACTGTTTCAACTTAACAGAGACAGCACAACTATACATTTTTTACAAGTTTTCTCATTACTTTTAATTGTGTAATTTTAAATCTATTTAGAGTTGTTTCCCACTAATCCGGACACCTCAGGACTGGAACATTGAACAGATAAAAATATTTCCAGACCACCTGACGGTTTTTCACTTAAGTAATCGTGTATATATAATTATAAATCATATTTTAAGATAACTTTATAATTTAAACATTGCTGGTTTTGCTACCAACTCATTGGAAGCTTATTTTTGTGATATTGACAAAACAAAGTAGACACCTAACAACAGAAATAACACAAAATTATAAAACATCACAAAAAAACTTTATAAATTTATTTTTTAAAGAAATGGGCTTTTACCCGACCTAATGCCATGTGATTTCTATCTTCAGAGGTTTATTTATGTGCCTCCACTGCCAACCGACTTTCCCGAAGTAAGAAACAGTATTGAAACAGCTGTTGCAGCAATTACTAATGAGACACTCATCAAGTTTGGGAAGAACTCGCATATCGTCTTGACGTGTGCCAAGTGACAAATTGTGCTTACATTGAGTCTATTATGTAAAACTGTTTGAGTTTCTCTTTCATTTGATATATCACTTGTGGCTGTAAGTTTGATGTAATAAATATAACACATTAAAACCCTGCTATTCATTTTGAAATACCCAGTATATTTTAACAACAATTAAACTTAATGATGGGCTGGTAAAATTGGGTTTGCCATCCTGCTCAACAAGTTCATGTTTAAATGTTTTATGTATATGGTTTTAAAGTAATTGCTATTATTTATTTATTAGTCGACTCTGAAGTCGACATATGTGACTGTGGTGAACAGCAAACCCACAATCATCTGCTGAGGTGCTCGATGATGGGAGTCACCTGTACTGTTCAAGACTTAGTTTTAGCGAATGACAAGGCTAGATATGCTGCTAATTACTGGTTAAAAAATATTTAAAGTGGTGACCTCCGGACACGGATATATATATTTATTAGTGTCAGAATGACTTCTTCATAACAACCATGATGATGGAATTGTTCTTCCTGAAAATTTTGTGAGTTCTTGACAGTAATTAGAACAGTAGGGAAGGTGGGTAAACCGATTTAAAATGGTAAAAAATAATGTGGTTTTGCTTATTAACACCACATAACAGTTTTCATTGGAACTATCTTAATCAGCAAATTTCTATTTTAATAAACTTGCACATCGTGTGTGTAAGGTTGTAAAAATAAAATTGAGACCACATTTAAAAGTTTTTAAGATCGGGTGTTAAATTTCAAAGACCTTGAGATCCCTGACAGTAAATGATGTAACTCACTGGGTGAGAAGGGCGACGTGGCCGGGTTGACGACCCCCAGTCTCGCCTCCGCGATGAGTCGCCTCGCCCGCTCCCTCAGCTGCTGCTGCCGTTCCTCCTCGCCCTGCGCACACGAGTCAACTCAAACAACCACTACAAACAAATTCAAGTTTAAACTCTTTATTGTTTTTAACATACTAGGTTGAAAGTAGTGTTTATCCCTCGTATTGCGTTGCAACTTTGGATACCAATATTGAAGCTCACCATTATAAGAAGTTGCAGACTACCAGAATATAGTAAATAAATAACAAGATTTCATAGGTTAAGGTTTTATCTGAAAAAATTATTCCAATGGAACCAGGATGGTACAGTAAAAAATATATTACAAAAATAATAAATAAACGAGGTGGCCCGTGCGCAAATTGCGCATTTAATGATTCTGTATGAGTGAAAATCCCCTACAGTACGTAAATATTGATTATAAAGTGACAGAGATCTATTTTTGTTTACTATCTGGCTTTTGAAATGCATCCGAAGGTAATCAGCTGTTAAATTACAATTCACATTATAGAACTTGCAATAAAAGTTGGTTAACATTTTAAAGCGCCCTCTAGAAATAAATCAAAGGCGAGGGGGGTGAAGCACTAAACAATATGACTTTTTTAACTACGATTCGTCACTGCGGTATAACCTAAGCTTTAAAATGACACCTCAATCTTAAAAATCGGTTCAGTAGGTCGAGAGAAAAAGGGACGTAACAGACGAAACCCTTATAGAAATAAGAAGATAGATTATAAAAGACAAGGTTCACTGAGTTTTCTTGTATCTTAAATTTTATTCCATTTTAATAACCAATAAAACAAATTTTGTAACAACTGTTTCTGTTAGCCCACTTTAAAACTTGAGGTAAAACTATTACTTTGTAATACAAAACAAAGACACATTTCAGTTGAGACTTTCTACATCTAACCCCAGTGCAGAGCAATACAGTGAAAAATTTAAATAGAGATTTTGTTATCCCTCCTATCACTTGATAGAACTTATACTTACAAGTAAGGACAATTATGTTTAAATTTGCGACACCTGAGAAGCTAAGGCATAGCCAACCCTGGGTTTGAATGCCCTAAGTGCCCACGTTTTATCTTATATTAAATACACAATTTCATTAATTCTCCAGGCGTATGTGGTTTTTTCGTTGTTACCTGTACGGGGGACGTTGGCTGCGAGTTGCGCGCGACGTCTCTCCTCGCTTGCTCAAGCAGCTGTCTCGCTCGCTCGCGCAACTCTTCGTGGCGGTTGCCGCCGCGTTGATTCTGCGGCTGCATGCAAGACACACCATGCTAGACTCTCGGGTGTGGGTTAGAGCACTCACTCACTAGTAAACACTACAACCTACGGTGGCAACATTCTAGGAAACTCTACACTACGTTAAGCTTGTTGGACAAGTTAATGGTTAGTGTCCAATTCGGAAATAACTGTGTTTGATTTCAACTCACTCTTAGGGACGCAAAAGAGGTTAATCAGCTGGTGGTGTTAGTGCTTAAAATGATTTTTTTTTTTTAATTTTATTGTGATTCCATGGGTAATTTTAGTCTACTATATTTATTCTAAAGCAAAATATTTTTAATTTTATGTTACTTTTTAACATTTTAATAACAAAATTTATGATAAAAACATACAATATTTATGATAAAAAAAAAATTTATTCCATGAATGTACACATTTTTTATACCGTAACAGTTACATAAATACCTAAGAAATAAAAATTGTAAAAAAATGCATCATAATATTGATGCCAATATATCATGGATACACACCTCGAGAGCATTATCTGAGTTGAGGTTGCCACCACTGTATCACTTTTTTTTAACTTTATTGACAATGTAACCAATAGCATCGCTATTTTTATATGACAATAACAGGACTTGTAACAGTTCTTGAAGTTAATTTAAAAAATAAATAACCAAAATGATAGAAAACATATCCAAAAAATAACGGTGAATAAATCCAAAATGTTGCTAAAAGTTCCAAAAACCGGCGTTTTATCAGGATATTAAAAATATGTAGGCAATAAAAATGATGTAGGTTGATTTTTAACTAAGTAAGTGATCATCTACAAAAGCAATAATAATAAAAAATTTTAAAAATAGAAAAAAATCCTACCCAATTTATTTTTTACTTTTTTATTTTTTTCCTTTAAACATTTTTATTTAAATTTTACGAGCATCATCCAAATGGTTTGATAAAAACCTAATTTCCCAAAAAAAAAAAAAAAAAAAATAACCAAAATGTAAAAAAAAAATAAATAATAATAATAACCGAGAGCAAAAAAAAAAAAAAATAATAATAAATAACCAGTTACAAGCCCTGCAATAAAGAAGTTTTATTTTATTTTATCAGGGACATTTAAGGATTTATATAGTGATGTACCGTTGCCATCACTATATAAGCGACATCTAAGAAATAATAGAATCAGTCATTTTCCCTTTGTGGGATTATGAAGAGAGTTAGCTTCTCTAATTTCCTCCACTAAACTGTAAAGCAAAAATATACAAAAAGTATTTTTGGTAGTCACTTCAAACGAAAAAGTTCAAACCTTAGAATTATTTGTGCCAATCAATAGGCCTAATCAATAACTTTCCAAATACAATATTTATTACCGGAGCATGTTTATAGATTTTTAATTTAAATTTTTCATGATTTTACAAAATTAATTTTACATTGTCCTTTAACAATATTATATATTTTTCACAGAACCAATTTTGGATTTTGGTCGTAGTTCCAGACAGATTTTAACCAATAAGTAAATACAAATTTAACGAACTATTAAGATTAGCATTAATGAAAAAAAACAATGCTCATACCATAACTAGTTAGATAAAGTTCACCACTCACAAGTTTAGGCCCCAAATCGTTGCTTGTTGAGTGGCTGAGCGACCTTGTTTCTGAAGTTTCTCGGCTGGTGTTTCTGGTAGCGTTTGTCAAATTCATAACATCCTGCACAGTAGAGAAAACATTTTGTGAGAAAAAATTAAATACTGACTAACATGTTTCAGAGGTTATTTCCTTTACTATGACCAACAGCCTCATCCTGCCTTGAGAGAACAGCAATCGAGCAGATTTGATTTAAGTCTATGTATTGGGTGTTAAACGAAGAGGTCACTATTTTCTATTACGGTAGTATGCCAGACATCTCGAACATTCTAAAACAATAAAACAACACAGTTGTAATAATAAATGAGAAAAAATGTACCCCCGAGTTTATTTTCAATTTAACATTTTTTAATCCATTATAATTGTAGTTTCCAGTTTGTGGCGTTTTCAAAACACATGTCATATTAGTTAAGAAGTAGTGACCTTTCGTGGGAAACCCGGTATACTAACTGGGTAGATCAGGTCTTCCTCAGCTTAAAATTGATTTTAAAATCAATCAATTAGTTTTTTTTTATTTTATTTTGGGTGTTATCTACGCCAGTGGCATTTTTAACGTTTTTATGGGGAACGGTCCAAACCCTTAAACCTTTATAAACCCTTACCCTTAAACCTATCGAACCTTTAAAAAGCTAAAGCTACTAAATTTTCTCAGGATCGAACGGGCAACCTATAGATTCAAAGGCGAGCACTATAACCACTCAGCTACCCAGTTTAACATTTACAGTTAGTATTAATATTTTGTTGTTTCTTAATAAAACTACTACCAGTGTCAAACTAGGGGGCAAGTTTATTCTTCAAATACAATTACAATAAATACCTCTTGTTTATTTTTGTGACATTATGAAGTGATTTTTTAGATTCTGTAGATACTGTTCAATTTTGGAGAATTAAAAACGTTTATTACTTACACTTCCTTGATTTGGCACAGTCTTTCTTCCTTCATCATTTTCAGCATTTGTTTCATTCCTAAAAAGAAAAAAACATACTATACACACTTAACATTAAAATAATTCTATGGCAAATCCTTAAACAACAGTTAGACTGTTTATCCACCAAGCGCTAGAAAACTGCATGTGAGTTTTTTTTTAAATGGCTTCCTTTATTTCATTGCTATTACTACACATTTACTTTATCTTTGGATGGTTATAGTAGAATTTTCTGCGATCCTTAGAGATGGGTTGTACGCTATGCATTGTATGCTACTTTTTTTGTTAATCTAATAATAAAATAATTTATTTATTAAAAAACAAACCCATGTAACATTGGAAGTAGAAATAGCTCTTATTAGCAAACTTCCTTAGGAAAAGTAAACTATCTGCATAAGCGGTACATTGAAAATAAGACTGGGACCACCATAACAGTTATTTAAGCATATTACATTAATATTAATAAATTAAATTATACCTCGGCTAGAGGTAAATTGTTTTGACATGACCCCCTCAACACGTTTTAAGGCGTTGTTAAACTTAAGGAAGTGTTGAACTCACAGAAAAATTAGCTAGTAAATATTTTACTTTTAATAAAAGTAAACCGGGACTTCACTTGGAGTATCGATTCTAACAATTTAGGACTATTTGTATGAAATGTTTTTGTAAGCTTTATTGTAAGAGTATTTTATAAAACTTACACATCCTCATCATCATCGGATCCGAAAGGATCAGTGAGCTGGCGCCGCGTCATTAGCACCGGCCGTGGAGCTGTGTTGACGGGCGACTTGCTCTGTGTATACATAAATTTGTTAGTTGATAGCACCGCTACTAATAATTACAAAATACAAGGAATGAAAAAATTACTGGGAATGCTGGTCAACCCGTTCAGTGCTAATATCGGATCTCAGCTATCATCCTAAAAGTCCGAAGGTCTAATATAACCATTGGCTTGCTACCAATGTCTATACCCCGGACAAACTGAAATCTCGGTTGTGTCACACCGATGATTTCACTCGATTCTCTTTATGATCGACATCCGATACATGGTATTTTTAGACTATTAGGTTGACAATTTATTTTTTATGAATTTTTACCGAATTTGGAATACGCTATTATGTTAGTAGCCATGGTAAGACCTAAGTCCGGGACCATGTTACTTTTTCATTTTGAGATCCCCAGAAGCCAAAAACACCTTTTGTTCATTTTCATATATATATATATGTATCTATATAGGCTATACATATCTATCTATCTATCTATATATGTGTCCGTGGTACTGATAACTTTTGAAGGGGACCTCCGAATTTTATGAAATTTGGTATGGAAATGTAAGACCAGGTCTATTTTCATGAGTTTGCGAACCAGTACATAAACCCCATTCGGGTTATACGAATGGGGTTTATGGGGTTTCAAAGGGGTAAAAAATGGGTTTTTGGCAGGTTTGGACCTCAATTTTAAAAACTCAAGAATTTTAACTAAAACCATTTAAAAGAGCTTTAAAAAAACAAACAATTTAGTATTTTGAATTTTTAACTTAGCTTAATAGGTTACAGAGAAAATTCAAAAATATATTTTTCCATGTTGTTCTTATGGTAAATCAAAAAACCCTCTATCTCACATATTTATTGTAACTTGGTAAAATTTGGTATGTACATTCACTAGGTAGGGTTTAACTGATATTTGCTTACAACACCCATATGGCGGCAAACCCACATACTCAACCCCATAGGGTTTATGGGAAAAATTAAAAGTGCCGAATATTCATACAATTTGATATTTACCTTACCCGACCATTATATTTCGTAAAAATTATCATTTTTTAACAACATCCCATGGCAGTAAACCTACATACTCATTTCTATGGTGTTTATGGAAAAAATACAAAATTTCAAATTCTTTTGGAAATTCACTGAGTATGCAGGTCTGCTGTGATGGGGGTATTATCTTACCACCCATTATATTATCAGCCACCTTAGCCCCCCCTGGAAACCCCAGCACTTTTTGAAAGTTATATGAATACTTTCCCAGCATTTTTCAAAGTAATTTAAACATTTTTCCAGCACCAAAAGGGTTAAGATGTTGTGTATGAATTACAATACAGGAAACACTGTCAAAATGCATGCACTGTGGCAATGAAAAGTGATCCAAAGGAAAAAGCATAATCTAACATTAAATTTCGTACTTTCAACGGGAATCTTATTCTTTAAAAATATATTACTTTGCAGCCAACATAAAACATTAAATTGTTTGAACCTTTTCCCTGTTGTTTTCTTTGTTGGCAAACTTCTCCTTGGTGGGGGAGAGCACTTTGCCCAGTATGCTCTTGGAGCTGGCCAGGATTACGTCCTTCACAGAAGCGGGGGATTTCTCGCTGCAATCGTTCATGTCCGTCACCGGAGCCAGCTTCAACCGCAAGTTGTTCCTCAGGCTCTCCCTCTCCGTTTCACCTTCCGAAGAGTCCACACTCCGGCTGTAAATGTTAACGTTTTATTAAAACTAAAGTAAAAAGAACATTAACTTTCCAAAACTGTGTAAAATGGCCATGTTGATAAGTTTTACTAAAGGGGGAATAGGCAATGAATAGTTATTTATTCTGTCCTTAAATAATACAATATTGTAATAGACAACGTCTTATAGGCTAACAGGAACTTCCCGACCAGACCTATTTTACTTTACAGTATTTAGGCTACAGTATTTCATGATTTTTTTCTTTTATCGACTACAATATCACAGTTTAATTATATTTAAATATCACACTGTTGGCAGGACATTTTTTTATCATGAAATGTCAATGTTTTTAAATTTTTTTATTTGAAATGCTTAGTATTTTTTATGTAGTGTTGCTTTATTTTAGATTAAATAAGAATTATGAATAATATGACTATTAGTTTTTTAAAGTTGAATGAAATCTCTTTAAGAAGTATAAAATACGAGTACATTTAGTGGCAGGAGTGGATAATCATATTGATAAAAGCTAATATTTATCTTTGGTTCCACTACCATACAGTATATTAAAAGTTGATAAAATTAATACATGGTAATAAATTAGTTAACGATTGTATTTTTTTTTTAGATATTAGTGTTTGGAAATAAAATGTTCAGGTGAAATAATAGTTTCATAAAATACTGCTTGTTTATTGAACAAAATGATTAAATTCATCAATATAGTTTTGTCTGCTTTTCTTAAAGGTACCCTAGTTCTAAAGTGATGCAAACTAAGAAGTGGCGAATAGTATAGCATTTTTTCCCCGATTCAGTGTCTGAACAGTTAGAAGAAAATTTTTTTGTGACATAAAGTTGTTTTAAAGATTTGTTTAAAACTGAAAAATCATATATTGAGTACATTATTTGGATCGAGCATGGAAACAGGGAAAATAGCGAGTTGTTAGTGATAATCTACCTCCAACTGTTGGACACAGACTTCTGTTCCGATCCCTCCTTCTTGGAGCGTAAGTTCATGATTTCCTGACCAAACAGCTGGACTGTGACGTCAGTGTCGTTGTCTGTATTAAAACGGCCGATCATGTAAGAAGATTCGTCCGTCGTCTTGCCTATCTGTTGCACTTCCAACTCATGACCTACAACAATTGGGAAACCAGTTTTAGAACAAAGGTTTTCTATGACATCATGTTTTATGCTATCTCGGTTATGCTGTTGACTAAATATTTTGTGGCTTCAAGGCAATAAGCTGGTATTATTATTATTTATTTATTTATTTTTTTTTGTGGTATGGGAGCTTGAAATGTAATATGATGACGATGACAAAGATGTTTCATATGAATAATCTACGATTAAAAAGAATTTTGAAAACCATAGTAGTGGTGGAAAAACTTAATTGAAAGTTCACAATGGTGAAACACCACAGTCACTCCTGTCCCTCGAAAAACTTAATAGTACTGTCTGGCAGACAGTTCTTTTAATAAGTTAAAGATGCAATGCATATTTATATCTACAGTTAACTCGTGATAATCTAACAGTAATGGGACCAAGGGGCGATGGATTACCAAAGGTTAATTTTACTATAAAGTACAGTACAGTTTACTTCTTGCTAATGAGGAAAGCACAATAATAAATTGATTGAAAGACGACAATCTATTGATTGGAATCTATTGTTTGACTTGCGGTAATGAGTCACAGTGATTTATTCCAGAGATAAGACGTCCTAGAGTAAAAAACTCTAAAACTCTGACCAACTATTGAACAAAAACACGATGGCTCATTTTTCAGCTAATTCACAAAATAAATAACACAAAGTTTTGTGACATTCCGTTCAAGTAAAAATATACGTAGAAAAATATTGTTGTAGGATGATGTGACTCATAAGGTGCAATATAAAGCATTGGACTGTTAGACCATCGTGAAACAACTGTATGTACTTTTAACAATAACTTCCGACAATGCTCTGAAAGTTTAGAATAATTTATCAAACATCTCAACCATATGTAACATATCGTACTACCACTTAGGTCATACACAAAATTCCCAAAATACATTCTTTGTAGCATACCTGTAAAGTGTGCACGCAGCTGGTACAGATACGTCATCACGGCCAGTTTGTCTGGGACCGTCAGGACGTCCATGTCTGCGGGTTCTATGACCCGGGGTATACCGAGCGCTTCGCCAGCATCAAACGCCTTCTTGCAGTTGCCCTTCACATCGTGAGCTGTGAGCGAGTCAAACTCGCTGCGAACAAAACAATAAATGGTAGGGGTGTGCAAGTACTCGAGTGGTAGAATAGTTGTGGTCGAACTAGCACTATTCGGCTTGGCTTAAGGTTATGCAAAACTATTTGAGTGGTTGAGCTGAAAATGGTTTCAGAAGCAATATCCCGCCTAAAAAATGCCTTAAGAAGTAAACTGTACTAACAGTTATTTGATTTATTAATTGATGCAAAAAAGTAGAGAAACACGGCAATTTACACTTAAGCGGTGTACCTCGACCAGAAAAATCACTATTCGCACACCCCTATGGGTTATCGGCAAATTCAGAAAATCAGGGTGGATCAGATTAACATACGTGTATAAAACATGGCTTTTTGACGCTGCCTTAAATAAGAATGATGAACTAAAATGATTGAATTACCACTTTAAAATTCAAGTTAGGAAAATTTTAAAAATTATAGGCCTATCTTAGTTGCAATTATATAACTGTACATGTAATTTTCTGTTCAAAGAAGCAGCTGATGAAGTCTTAAATGTGCTCATAGATTCAGGTTATAAGTACAGGAACAAACTTAAAGACCAAATTAAAACTAAGTCATCTTTTCTTTTGCTTTTCACTTTTTTATATATTTCTAACGTCCAGAGCATTGAGATTTATTGTTTTTAATAGGTCACAAAACTTAATTTTTAAATGAAGCCGTATTCTGAAACTAAGTGAAGGTAAACAAGCACTGAGAACTCAGCAAAGAATGAGCAATAATGAATTTTGCATTGTTGCACATTTGGGGAAACCACAGCTCTTTGCTCAACCACAGTCTTGCTGCTACGTTTTTGTGTCTAACTTTGCCAATAATTTTTTTACCATTTTTTTCAAGAACAGTTTGAACCTTGTTTAAAATATCTTCACTTAATTCATGTGGTTTTACTGAAGTATATATATATTAGACAGATTAGGTTGAAATCTTCAAGTCTATCTTCAAGATAGGTTAAGATTAGGTTCATCAATACCAGATCAATAAGCTTAGTAATAGCAATAGCGTAGGGATCAGAGGTGGTTTGTAATAAAACTGGAAAAATTAACCAATGCTTTTTCCGAGTCAACTCACACGAGGTCTGGGCGAAAGTGGTGGATGACAGCGCAGAACGCCAGCCCGTTGCGCCACGACGTCGTCAGGTTGGTAACCCTGACCCCCGGATAGTCCTTGGTCACATCCTTCAAAAATCAAATATGTTATTGTTATAAAAGAATTGAGTAGGCCTAAATAACTTCACGGTAAAGACAATATTTTTGATTAGTAAACTGTTTTTACAACTCTATTTTTTAGTTGAGCATCAAGACTTTTAATGTTTTTTTTTAGCCAAATGAAACCACTTGAGGCTTGAGCTAACAGATAGGTGTTATTCGGACCTTAAGGTGTTATTCAGACCTTAAGGTGTTATCGGACCTTAAGGTGTTATTCAGACCTTAAGGTGTTATTCGGACCTTAGAGCTTAAAGTTATATTAAGACCTTAGCTTAAGTCTGACTCAAATAAATCTAATATTAATTTGTGGCAACAAGAATATTTACACTTACCTTACACCATTCCAATAGGTCCTGTCCTGGTGTGCTGTCTTGCAACCGAGTCTGCGACGGAGCGACTTCCGTGTCATTCGGCTAAAAACCACAATCGTCAAAAGTGTTGCTTTTAAGAGTACCTATTTATTTTAGTATGTTTATAAATAATTCTATTTTCAAGTAAATACTATATGAAATTATAGAAATTTTGAGAATACATATCATTTTACACTATAGTAATTATTTAAGGCCATTTTAAGTAATGAATGGCCAAAATTTTTGGAATAAATTGAACATGAAATGAAATTCCAAATTTGTATCACCCTGTTACCATACTGGTATTGGTTAAACAGTGAACCTGTCACACTATTATCAAAACATAATTTCAACAGAAAATCTTAATCTAGGTGTTATTATTTATTATGAAAAACAACCTAAAATATTTGCTAGGTACCGGTACCCATTTTGAAATTGTACATAATAGAATTTACCCAATAACAATATTTTTACTTTGAAACTAAAAACAAACAAAAAAATACTGCCTGAAAAAAATAGTTTCACTATTAGGAACTTCTTAAATTATCTATTCCTTTATTATACATATTTCAATTTGTAATTTACAATTTAATTATTTTTAGTTTTATTTCTTAAGCCACTTTAGGACTTTGAACTTTTTATCTTAACAAACACCTAAAACACAACGTTATAATCATAACAAACTGATAGAAAACAAAAACAACGAGAATGATTGCTCTTATCACATTGACTCACTTCCTTTACTTTTGACAACTAAGCAAACTATTGCAATGTGATTAGAAATAACATTAAAACATTATGGCTTTTAAATCCTTTTTATTAAAAGCTTTTTTCAGGTAAACATAATTAAATAATCAATTTTTAAAATTCTTTTTGTTGGGAGTACAATAGCATTACATAAAGCACATGGGCAAGCTTTAATTTTATAAAATTAAAATGTACTATGTTACCTCTTTCATTAAATTAAAAGTAACTGTGCTGAGTACCCTAATGTTACAGGGTCCTGTATTTACATAATAATCGTTAAATTAGACCAATCAGACATTTTTATTGAAAAGTTTTATTTCTTACCTCTTTAAGATTGAGTGGTTGAAGCATGAGTCTAACATTCTTGGAAGGCTGATTCTCAATAGAGCTGTTAAAAGAGAAGAGAAATTTGTGAATAACATTTTGAGACCAAGCAAATAATTAAAACTAGTTAACGGTAGTATTACTATAAAGTTACTCACCACCTAGTGAAGGTTAATACCAAATTTTATAAAAATATGTTGTCAATAAGCGGTATTTAACTTTTTTTAGATTCGCCCATAAGAATAACAGGGAAAACTTGATTTGAATTTTCTCTGTCACCAGTAAAGCTAAGTTTATGATTCAAAATAATGTTATTTTTAAAAAATGATTTTAAATGGGTTACCTAAAGTTAAAACTTTTAAATATAAAAATAATGGCTAAAAGTGTTGGTAAACCATTTTTACCCTTTTGAAACACCTTAAGACCCATGGTCCAATCACATTGGTTTTCAAACTTGATGAATGTACCAAATTTCATCAAAATCGGAGGTTCCGCTTGAAAGTTATCATGTAAATGGACACATATATAAATATGTAACTTATATATAAACTTGAATGAATGTTGTTTTGGCTTCTAGGGACCTCAAAACAAAAATGTATCATGGTCTCGGGCTTAGGTGTTATTATGACTGCTACCATATTAGAGTATTCCCAAAAGGGAAATTCGCCAAAAAGTAAAAATAAATTCATTCCAGATTAATTGTTATTAAAAGGAAATAACTTAATCACAGTTTTATTAAGGAAAGAGATTTTTCATAATATATTTAGTTATGGACCAAGTAGTCTCAAAATTCTGATTTATCAATATGATATCCATAAACAAAAACATTAATTTAATAATCTATTCTAGAGTTAATTTAGTCTTGGATGGGTATTTAATAAAAGTCAGAAAATTAAAAATAGCCTATTATTATCATACTAGGAATTGCCCACTGGTCAAAATTCGACCAAAAACTCAGTTAATCCTGAGCCAATTAGTTTAAAAATGTTTTATAACTGAAATACATCTGTTCTTCCTGAATTTATAGCATTTGTTATTACAACAGCTGTTTAATGATTCAATAAATTAACCTTCTTCCATAAGATTAACATTGAAACTTTGAAAGCCTGAAGGGCGTAGCCCTGGGGATCAATACGAATTATAATGGGATTCTGCTAATCTACAGTACCGTACTATCTTTCTAACAATATGTGTGGTTTTCTCCTATGACGCAAACAAGCTGAGATAAAAGGAGAAAAAGAATCATGCTTGCCTATTAATATACAGAAAATAGATGAAAGAAACTCATAAAGAAGAACTCTAACAAATTTACACTACACAGTACCAATTTCATTTTCTCGGCACGATTTTTAAATAAGTTAATTGTTAAAAGTTAGACGTAGAATAACATTTTCAATCAAATTCTTACCCAGGAGGGTGCAAGTCAAACTCCTCTGTATTCATGTTGCTCGTCTCATTTATCAACGGGAAACCTTTCTCTTCGCCAGCAAGTGGAGTCAGTTCCTCTCTCAGGCTTGCCACTACAAATGGACAGAATAAAAACTTAAATTAATTTTGAGTTTCTTAAACTACCTCAATGGGGTCTACTACTTGAAAACAACATCTTACCCATTAGAACTACATAGCTTTGAATTTGTAGTGCTGGAAAATAATAAATGACATTTATTCGGAATCCAGGCCCAAACAGGTTTCTCAATAATGAATTAAATTATAAGTTATTAAAATTTAATAATAAGTACAAACAAATCTATTAGTCCAGTCAATAAAGAGTTTGTAGACGACATGGCAGGAGGTATGGATTTTTATTTGATAAATGTATTTGGGGTGATTATAGGATGTACATACTAAAAGTCCCCGCATTTTCGCGTGGAGCTTCAGCGGCAAGAGGGTCAGAAAGGTACAATTTTATATATTTTACCAGATATCTCAAAAACTAAAAGTCACAGCAAAAATATGTAAATTACAAAAAGAATCCTCATAAAATTTCCTACAAGTTTGTCATTTACTATTTTTTTCTATCTATTTTAGTTTCTGAGATATAATTTCATAAATAGTCAACATTAATTTATAAAAAAGGTCAATTTTTTAGTTTTTTGTAAATATCTTAAAAACCATATATTATAGAAGAAAAATGTAAATTACAAAAAGAAAGCTAATCAAATTTCCTACATTTTTGCAATTTGTCATTAGTTTCTTACTCTTTTACTTTTTGAGATACATACCTATGAATGTACGGCATCTTTTGCAAGAAATTTATATTGTCATAGTTTTTCCTCAATAACTTGAAAACAATACACCGCAGCAGAAAAGTGTAAATAACTAATTGAAAGGCAATAAAATTTTCTACAAATTGTACTTCACTCCGTGTTTTTATCATTTATATTAATTTATAAATTTGCTTCCAAATATATAAGATATTTGTAAGGAACGCACATATTTTAATCTTACATACTCTCAGAACGTGTAACCAATGAATAATTCTTGGTCTTATTAATAATTGTTCATATAACATTCTTATTCCTAAAATTGTACGTGAGAAATCAATTACAGACGTTCTGAACTCAATTATACTATGAATTAGGTTGAGGAAAGTATTTTTTTGTTTACCAAACTGATAGAAATATTGTATCAGTTATACCAGACACCCCCATCAATATTTAAATGAATTTTTCACACAATAAATTGTTCCACTATAGGTAAACCGGTTACGCTCTATCAATTGACACTAATTTCAATATACAGGGTGTACCAGAAGTAACCTATTATGACCGGAAGATGTTAATTTTAAATACAATCTACGGTAATTAATTTAATTTTACTTAAATAACTTAGTTAATTTCAAGGCATTTTTGGATTCTAGACGTAATTTAAGATAACTTTACAATTTGTTAGTACCCTTAACCCTAATGGTTTAGGAGATAATAGCGGGTAAAACCTAACTTTTTACCCATAAGAATATCATGGGAAGAATTTCATATACATTATTGCTGAACATTTTAAGTTAAACAGAACTATCCAGTGTCCAAGCAAGAAAATGACTTAGAACATAATTTAAATGATATTTCATCATGAAATGTCTATTATCACGTTGTTTTGTTACTTTTGCATACATTTTTGAAAATCTCCACCATGTTGAAAATTTTATGGAAAAATAAATAAATCCCTGACAAAACTAATAATTAATTATGAAAAAATATTTAAAAATAGAGTCTAAGACACCTTGTGCTGGAGCATGCTTGTTCATTAAAAAGGGATCAGTGATAATACATTTGAAAAATTTTCCATGTTATTCTTATGGGATGAATCTTAATTTCAACCAACATTATATCCTAGACCGTTAGGATTATGGGCACAAATTAAAAGTGTAATTAGTCCAGGCTCTGAACAGGTTGAGCATGCACTGAAAGTGTAACAAAATTTGACTTTGGATTATTGTTGAGGACATTTAGTAGATTTAAAAAACCGCTGTTGCCACATTTCCAGAATGGGCACAACACGGGAGACGTCCTCTAGAGGAAGTCGTAGAGGAAACTGTATTGGAATATGTATTCTAATGATAATGGCGATGAAAGTTTGATTTTTCCTCATAAAAATAACATGGGGCAAAATTTAACATCCATTATCTCTGTAAATTTCTCGTTAAAGTAAAAAGACCTAGCATAAAAATGCCTTAGCTTCTTCTCTTAAAAACTTAGCATCATTAATTATTAGTTTTGTCATAAGTTATTTTATTTTTCCACAAATTTCAAGTAATATCTGCCATGATATTATTTGAAATTTGTGGAAAACAAAAATTAATAACGTGATAATCGTTATTTTACGATGAAATATTATTTAAAATAAGGTTCTAAGATAGTTTTTGTGAGGAAAGTTATGGTAAAGGTAAAAGTTTCAGTATTAATGAATATGAACATTGACTCCATGGAAAAACCAAATTTCACCGCCATTATCTCCCAAACCGTTAGGATTACGAGCACACGTTAAATTGTAAAGTAGTCTTAAAATTATGTCCAGAACCCAAAAACACCAAAAATAGTGGGGGTTCGCATTTTAAATTAATGACTTCCGGTCTGGATAGGTTACTTCTAGAACACCCTGGACATTGAAATTATCATCAATGAATAGAACGCAACCGGTTTGCATACAATGTCACAGTTTGCTTTGTGTGCTTTGCAATTTTTTGTAGATCTTAAAACGGTTGTACGGGTGGTCTGGGACACCCGGCATATTTGGAAGCAAATTTATAAATTAATATAAATGATAAAAACACGGAGTAAAGTACAATTTGTAGAAAATTTTATTGCCTTTCAATTAGTTATTTACACTTTTCTGCTGCTTCAAGTTATTGAGGAAAAACTATGACAATATAAATTTCTTGCAAAAGATGCCGTACATTCATAGGTATGTATCTCAAAAAGTAAAAGAGTAAGAAACTAATGACAAATTGCAAAAATGTAGGAAATTTGATTAGCTTTCTTTTTGTAATTTACATTTTTCTTCTATAATATATGGTTTTTAAGATATTTACAAAAAACTAAAAAATTAACCTTTTTTATAAATTAATTTTGACTATTTATGAAATTATATCTCAGAAACTAAAATAGATAGAAAAAAATAGTAAATGACAAATTTGTAGGAAATTTTATGAGGATTCTTTTTGTAATTTACATATTTTTGCTGTGATTTTTAGTTTTTGAGATATCTGGTAAAATATATAAAATTGTACCTTTTCGACCCTCTTGCCGCTGAAGCTCCACGCGAAAATGCGGGGACTTTTAGTATGTACATCCTATAATCACCCCAAATACATTTATCAAATAAAAATCCATACCTCCTGCCATGTCGTCTACTCCCTATATTTGACCATTCGTTGACTGGACTATATGACCCAACCCATATTGAAAAAGCATGACAAAGCTAAAATGTCATTTTGGCAAAATAAATGCGTATATATGCCCACATTCTGAAAAATTATTATAAAAAAATACTATTCATGTCAAATAATAACAAGTAATTTAACCCGCGAGGGGTCGCGCCGCTGTCTTTTCCACCGGGCGATAGGTAATTTTTTTTTACTTCTCAGCATGGAAGCTTAGCGCTACCCCCCCTCCAGTACCTTCAAATGGACTCGTCTGCTACGCTATCGCGCATTCCCTCACCCCCTCCAACCGGCCAGTCGGCTGCTGTATTGCAACAAGTTAGCTACCTTTGGTTTCCACCGTGCGCGACATCATTGTATAACATATGATGTCGCGCACGGTGGAAACCACAGGTAGCTAACTTGTTTTCATATAGTATAATTTTTATACTATATGTTCATAGTATAGTGTTATAGTTCATATAGTGTTTTATTAGTTAACATTCAATGTAATATGTTGAATTGTAGTCAATAAAATGGAAATGTGTACAACATTAGCATTTCTTTATAAACCCGGTGGAATCCACCGTGCGCGACCTGTAAAGTGATATATTTTGCGCGACCTCTCGAGGGTTAAAGGGAAAATGAGTTATTTGTTGACTCCCACTTTGGTAATATTGTTTACAATGTTTAGTTCTCTCTGTTACTAATTAACTATTGTTTTAATCACTTATTGTTTTGCTTGTTTTGTAGCGGTCCAGCAGCAATTATAATTTGTGAAATATTAAATACAACTTCCTATAAACAGTTCTTGATAGGTAAACTATAGCCAAAAAATTATTCAAAATACTATTTTATATTTAATAAAAATATTTTATTATTTCTCATGTTAGTTACAGTAGTTAACTGCCAGTAATAATTTTACTGTAGGTGACTACACAAATGTGACATTGCATTTCTTGATCTCACTAATGTCACATTTTGTTTTAAAGTAAACTAAGTACTTCTATAAAAAAATGAAGCAATTAGGATTTGTTTGGAAGGAGAGTTTACCCTTTTTAATACCTTTGTAAGAAAAACCCACTGCAACACCTTAATAATTGCCTAAAGTAACAGATTAAGGAGAAACTACCATGTAAATGTAGAAAATTTTAATCCCTAAGCACTTTCCAAGGTCCTAATGTAAATTAAGTGAAAATTTTGACAGGAATTTTATGCTCCTTTACATTTTACGCTAGTTCATATAATCCTTGAAATCGTGAATTTCTACGAATGAGCCCAGTAATTTTTCCATCCTTCAAGAAAACAATATTGCAATCGATTTTGTTGCATGCCTAAATAATTAGCAAAATTCAAGTGCAATTTGAATACAGGACAAAATGGAAAAGTGCTAATTTTTTAACATTTCCAGGTATTTAGTAAAGGAAGTTCAATAATTATTACAAGACTGGACTAAGTTGTATATTCACCTACTTAAAATCAATATCCAGAATTTAAAAAGTTACTCCAAACTTGTAAAGTTACTCTACCTCACTCCAATTGTAAATGAAAAAGAATTATTAATAATTGACTGTGCGGAAGCAAACTGTGGTAATCATGTCAAACTAGCTCAACTTCACAGAAATAAACACTGTCTGTATGAACATGTGATCAAACTATTTTTGAAATCTTTGAAATTCAGTTGGGAAGGATTCCAAACCTTAGCTCTACAAAAATTCAATAAACCGAATGAGGCCTTGGCATACACAACAATAAATGTAACCAATCAAATTGCCAACAACCCTACAACCCTCGGTGACATTACAGCATCACGGTAATATATCTTACCGCTCATGGGCGTGCTTGCGAATTCCGACCCACTCAAGCTGTTGGTCAGCATGTCCAGCTGGTTGGTGAGTTCCGACACTTCGTGCAGACTGTGCTTCATCGAACCTTCTGCGAACACACAATGGAGAGAATAAGTTTAACCGGAAATGATTGTTGAGAACACACTTAAGGCCTACCTACCTGCAATGTCTTTAAATATCAGAATTGTTCTATAAAATATTGCCTATTTGGTGATGGTAATATATTTCTAGCTATAATCCCTTTAATCCAAAAATTTGAAGGGGATTCCACCAATTGATTTATCACATGTCTCTTTCACAAAACAAAATCAATTAACCAGACAAAAGGTGCTTGTTTCTAAGTCAAATTAAACAGACCGACTGAGATTGTACAAGATGAAATTTTGTTATTTTGTAAATTTTAAGACTCATTGTGAATAATTATTTTTGTGTCGGGAGTTTTAAATGTTTATCATTGTAATGAACTGCCTCCGGGTGTATAACAAAAAAGTATAATACATTCCTATGAAATAACTACCAAATTCAGGGCTATCAAATTGATTTGTTTACTTGAATGATGTAAATATTTCTATCACCATCCTCATACGGTTGTCATAGTTTGATAATAAGAGCAAGAACCCACCATCATCTTCTTCGTCAAAGTCCTCCAAAGGAGCAATATCGCTGTTGTTGTTGGTGCTCATGAGGCTTGCCATGCTCTGCATGTCTTCGTCCCTGCAAAACACAAACTTTTGCTTAAAAAAGACAAAACCTAATCTATTCAGATGATAAAATTTTAAGAAATACTTATTAGGAAAAAAGTTTTCAAGATGGATGACCTATTATGACAATTAATCTCGAGGATTGAATATGATGGTACACTAGTCTACCTACATATATTGATTTGTCTTTTCTGGCCTTATTACTTATGTTTTTTCTCCTTTACTTTATTCTACTCATTGAATAAATAGTTTCTTTCAATGATTCTGACACTAATAAAAGTAACAATTCAATAAATGGGCTTACAAAATCAATCATATCACAAAAAAAATTCACTTAAATTTTCAGTTTTTTGCTTTTTATGAACTTACGTTGCTTTTCCCTCCCTCAAAAACACACATGACAATGTGCACTCCAATGTTGCAGAGGTTATTTTCTTTGTGGTCGGCTTCATGATGAGATTCAGATCATGCTGAGTTGACTCAACACTAGCATACTTTTTCATGTTGACACTTGCAACAGCAAGCTGCCTTCTCTTTCCTGTAGTGCCAACCTGAAGGACAAAGATTATAAAGTTCATTATAATAAACAATAAACTGTATCAGATACCTGAAACGTACTTTCTCCCAAGAATAGCAAAAGGTGTTAAAAGCCTCAAAACATTAATGTCTCGATGGCTCAGTCACATAGCAAACCAGCTGAGCAGCACGAGTTTGACTCAAAACACTCTTGAATGCAAAGTTTAAGCAAAATCTACCCGCTAGATTTCGAGATTGTGGAACACACATCCCCTTCAGACATTGATCGTATTATAGTACTAAAACATTACTTAATTAGTAATCCTTTATATAAATTTGAGGAACTTTAAATACTCTATAGTTAATGTATAATGAAACTGTTTAGAGCTGTTTTATGACTATTTTTATAATTTTAGACTAGCATAACGACGCCATTCTATGTATACCATTGTATACTATGTGAATAAAGATATGTGAATCTGAATCTGAATCTGAAGTATAGGATTTATTTCAATTTAACACTTTTTTGCTTTATAACTTTTGAACGCGTATTTTTCTCAGGGATACGGAAGGTGACATTTTATTCAACATTTTTATACTAATAAACCACAAAACTTTAATCAAAATTGTTAGAGCCTTTTTTGAGAAATTTTTAATTTTTCATGTTTGTTTAGGGTTTTAGACTAAACTACCTATACATTAAAAATTCAAAAGAATGAAAAAAAAACTGGAATTATCGTGGACTTACCTATATACCAAATTTTATTAAAATTGGACTATTGGGGCATTGCCTAGCTCTGTTTAACATCCAGACACACACACACACATACAAACAACCACTTTTCTGGACTCAGGCGGCACCAAAAACGAATAAATTTTACCAACAACTCAAATTCTAAATTTTGACAATACCATATACACATTTATAGGGGGAAAGGGGGTTACAAAATGGATATATACATCATAAAACGAATTCAAACATTTTTACGAAAACAATACTTTCTCCATATAGGCTACTATGATATATGAGGAGAAAGTAAAAATGTATATAAATTGGGTCTCTTCTTCATGCTAAAACCTCTGTCCTAACAGAAGAAAAAGTTTGGTCATAAATCTTTGTTTTAAAATTCTGCAGGACTATACAAAACCAAGAAGGGAAACATCAAAATTATGAGTGCCAAAAAATCAACATTAAAAGGCTAAATTGCATTATAACACAATAATATACTGATCATAGAAATATACATAACAAGGAAAATAAATACCCCCGTCGCAGCAAATCTGCGTACTCAGCGAAAAACCCAATGAAATTTGGTATTTTTTATTTTCCCCACATTCATCATGGGAAAGAGTATGCAGGTATGCTGCCATGGGGAACGCTGAAAGTAGGTATTTTTAACATAAAATTTTTTTTTTCGACCATATGAAGCCATAAAGTTTTATCAATATCTGTCCATAAGTAAAGGAGTTTGCCTATTCTCCATGTGATTAACATGGGAACAGAGTATGCGGGGTTTCTGCCATGATAATCACAAAAATCAAGATATTTAGCCACATTTGGATGGATCTCAACCAAATGATGCTAAATACCAAGTTTCATCCAAAAATATTGGTTAATAAGTGAAATATTAACACACCCTTATTCTCCATAAGATTAACTTTGGAACCCCGAAATACAATGTACCGGTACTGTCTTTAGACTTTTTAATATCACTAACCAATGAAGATAGAGCAAAGCTTCAGCATACTAAATTGTGTGTTTTTTTTAGCTGATTCTGGGTGTAAAAAATAAAAATTTTAAATTAAAAAAAATGAGACATATGAAAAAAGTAAAAAAAAAAACATTTTTGGGGTTGAAAAAAACTACCCCCAAAACTACTCCTTCCGGCATCTGATTTGCGAACTCATCCGAACAAAGGTAGGATTACACATCTCTACAAAATTTGGTCTCGATCGGACCGTTTTATGAGAGTTATCGTGGATAGGGACACATATTAAAAGACTATTATTTTTGGTCTCTAGGCACCTCAAAACAAAAAAAAGTAACATGGTCCCGGGCTTAGGTCTTACCATGAGACCTATGGTAATAGCTTCCTCCCTATGGAAAATTCACTAAAAAGAATCTAGTTAAGTTAGATAACGCTATAAAATATTTTTTACCAAGCCCTATTTAATTATCTACTTACATCTTCAAGAACGAAAGTCCAGTCCTTATCTTCTAGTTCCTGGGTCCTCGGATCTTTAAACAGTGTCACAGATATATCTTTATTCTCTGGAACGGCCCACACAACCAAACCCCGGAGAGGATCTTTCATTGTTGGTTCCCAGGGCAGTGCTTCCGATATCACTCTTCTACTTCTTCTAGTCCAAATCACACTTAAACGATTTGGTTTCCTGACATAACAAAAATTATCTCTTGATTTTTTTAAATGGATATAGCAGCTGAGCTTAAAACTAAAGATAAGACACGGTAAGTGTCTTCGTTTCGGGACTCACCACCGCCAACGTAATCCTGAGGTTGATTAGTGGACAATTGTTTCATCACTTTTCATGGAGGGTCTTCATCTCTATTTGAGGTTAAACCGTTAAACCATTGGTCAACTAGACATTATTGTTGAAATGAAAAGTTGAATTTGAGATAGACTCAACAAAAGCCCACCAAGAATAAACCATTTCAGAATTAAATTGACCGAGAGTCAATACATTGCGGAACTGGAAATTTCTGGTCGCCAAAGAATTATGGATAAGTTTCTTTAAACTTTTTGATAAGGTTTGGGCAATCGTTATAATTTTGAAAAGCACAAATTAGGCCTAAACAAAGTCTGAATATAACTGTTACCGGCGATAAATAATTATCCAACTCAAAACTGTTCATAGACTTTAAAATAGACTACAGTATCCTAGTATTCTGTAAGTAGGGCTTACAGTAAACTATAAGCACTGACCATAAGTGTTTTGAGACTTAAGTAGTTATAACTTATTGAGTTCAACTGCATTTATTTACACAGCAACAAATGTTTGTTAATAAAAAACCTGCGATTATGAAAAAAAATCCATCCGAGACAAAACCTACACAGAAAATTTATGCTCTTCATAAAAAACAAATTTTTATAATGTTACAGTAATTTTTATGTATTAATAAAACATAAACATTGAGCTTTTACCCAAAATCGTAGCATAATTCAATTCTCAGCAACATGCTTTATCTCAACATTTATTTGCAACTACCTACCATTTGGAAGTTGTTTCAACAGTCAGCTGATGATAAGACACTGTGAACTGGAACTTGGCAGCCCGCTTGTTAACTCTTTGCAATCTTTTCCAAACAGAGCCCATTGCTGTCAACAGTCTCCTAATTGTTTAAGCTAAAACAAACATTCTTGATAAAACATTTAGTTAACATTTAAAATGTTGCGAAATTTATCTCAAATAATCTTTACCAATAAACTTTGTGGGTACTGTACGTAAAATTTTTTAAATAATATGTACACTAATGTAAATAGACTTCTCATCCAATGCATTTGGTTTGACATCAAAATTTAATAGCTTGGTGTTTGCTGTGCTTTGAGGTGTTGCAATCGGTGTTGTGCCTAACTCTTGAGCTGGATTAACAGTGTTATAAAAATAATGTATCAAACAAAACCATGTTATAAAATGTTAATTATGATGTTTGATTGATGTTGTTTTAAACATCCTTAGTTAAGATGAGTGGTACGGTAATACTGATTTACCTATCATATGTCACTTGTACTTTGTGCTCTTATGTTCTCAGCGGAAGATCGCACTGTAACTGTAAATTGGTTTTAAACACGCCTATGTTATGAGAAGTCTATTCATATTAGTGTATATAATCAATGGTACCGTACTGGTAAGGGAATATTTGAAAATTGTGTTTGGTAACTATACCATACAATACCGGTATCTAACTTCATAATTATATGGTTGTTATAAGCAAATAGTAGGCCTGTTTAAAAAAAATGTTACAAACAGTTACCGGTACTGTGGTAGTAGGCTAACCTAAGTAGTAAAAATTAGGCCTAATCTTCAAGCTACATAATAACTTATATGGTACAGGAATGATGAAATTGGCAAGCATTTTTGTCCTCACTTAATTTAAGTTAGTCTTTAAATCATTTTCCTTTTTCATGTCTTGGTATTTTACCAACCCTACCTACTGAGTTTCAATTGTATAAAAACTTGCTTTTAATTTGTTTATGTTAAAAACATATGTTTGTAATGAAATTGAAATAGGCTAGTAGGATTTTTCAATATGCAAGTGGATTTAAATGTTTTTAAGGATATAAAGGTGGCCAACTACAAACCATAATATCTAAAAACAAAACATCTGCAGATTCCGTCTTGTGCCAATAGTAGCGATACCATAAACAGCAATTAGCAAGTCACATAAAGCACATTGTTGGAACTTTGTGGGCATCAACAGAGGCTTCAAGTTATCCAGTGTTGAGTTATCAAGAGTCAAGTTTATGGGGTTTTACTGTAACCAAAAATACAGACACCGAGACACCTAAAACTATTCTCAAGGCTACAGCAATCAACATTGTTATTGCATGGGTGTTAACGATCAGCAAAACCACAGAAAAGCGGTTGCATAACTTAAGTGGAGAAATCTCATCTAATGACATTCTGTGTAAAGTCAACAAACTGAGCCATGAAAAAAACACCTCAAATAAGCCTACCAATTAGCCAGTCACGTGGGGCACCAGGTTTGATACTACAAGCACATATGGAGGTGTCATGTATCAGGAGTCGGTTTTATGGGATTTCATATCAAATAAACAAATTATAAAACAAGAAACAAAATTCCAATCCAATGACATGAAATAGAAATTCTAAGATTCCTCTTTTGTTCAGCTTAAAGTCTCTGAATCCCACACTTACAAAGTCAATCACATTCACACAACTATTTCAGCTGAAATGGTCCTGATCACTTAATTAACATCCATCATAATTAGTAATGAAATTGGATAATGAGCTTGTAGACATTAAGCTTACAGCTATCCGTAAGCTAGGGTACCGGTATTCTTTTTAAAAGTTAATCTTGCCATGCAAAGTTAAGTAGGCCTACCGTATTGCTTTTGACTTTGAACTACTTGGGAATGCAGACACATTCGATTGAGATTAATGATGGCTGTCAATTATTAAACAGGGACACTGAAATAGTGGCACATGGCAAAATGATATGCATAACTGAGCACAAACACGTTACATTTGAATATAGAAATTTAGTGTATTAAACTTATTTACCTTTAGTTCATGTTAATTTATTTTAGTTCAATTTATTGTATTACTGATAAAATGAAAACAGGGAAACTTTGACAATGACAATGACCCTGTATTGTTTGGTCTCATTCTTATTCTGCTTTTGGCAAATTTCTGAAATTTTTTCGGGATATAAGATGCAAGAACTCATTTGATAATATGATGGAACCTAAACCTATCATTGCTAACAGTTTATCTAAAACTTTAATAAAAGAAAAAAAACTCAAGGTTTGTTATAACTTATGGTCTGGCCTAGCCAAAAAATATGATGTATTAAATTTATACATCTCCCATTGACTCTAAAGAAAGAAACTATTAAAAACTAAATACATTTGCTACTTTTCAATTAGCCTTGTTACAAAAGTGCAGGAAATAATTAGCATATTCCTAAATTTTTAATATCATCAATATTATAATCCCTTCATGGCTGTAATTATTGTAAGTCCTATGCATTTTGTTTACAGGTCCAAGGTTAAAAGAAAAGCAATTTAATTTTAATTGAAATATAAACCAAACAATAGAAAAGTATGATATACACTAACCTTGGGAAATTACTTAAGTTAGAATATTATGTGATTTTATAGCTCTCCAAATAACTACAAAGACTCCATTGAACTTTTCTAGCAGACAGACAGAACAGGAATCACGGAATAAAATTTGACAATGATTCAATGACAGGACATCGGCTATGCTATGTCAACCTTGAGTCCCGAGCTTCTTTACTTGACTGAGTTTGGACAGACATAAGGCTAACAAGGCCAACAACTTTATAAAGTTAAAATACAAACTTCGATTGTGAAATACGATTACGATGGTACTAGCATTGACTATTGTACTAGTACCATTCTAGTACCTTAGTTTTAATTATAAACATTAAGGGGGGAATAGAACCATAACTGTACAAAAGCTGATCGTTGAGTGTTTTCAATATATTTACTTAGATGATATTTAGTATATAACAACAAACAGCAAGCATTGCTTATCATGCAACTATTTGCCTCCCACCTAAATTTTGAATCATTGCTTGGCGAGGAACTTGAGAAAAAAAATGGTTGTTGCAAAAAATCTTCCTCCTCCAAAATACGGCTGTTGTTGGAGCTTACTACCATTGACTATTGATCTAGACCTTTGCAAAACAATATTCAAACAACTCGAAATCCTCACTTTTACTTCCTAATATATCTACTACACCATAGTCTTTATAAAACAAAATCCCAACAAAAGTTGGAAAGGAATGCCATAATATAATATAAGATCAGGGTCAAATTACAATATCTCTTCTCCTAGATAAAAAAAAAAAACTGCCAAAACGCCCTCTTTTATGGGGATAAAAATTTTCCATACCTGAATCAATCAAATCAGTTTGAAAAAATATCCCTTATACAAACCATATTACAGTATATTAAAGAATTGTTTAAGGAGCATATATTTATCATAAGTATAAAGTTATATTTTGTTTTAAACACCGACACACTCTATGGTGTGTAGTTTAAGGTGAGTTTGACAGAAGAGTGAGTGTGATGATAAAAACCCCTTGGGCCTTCCTTGGGCACGTAATTTTTTGTTCCTGCTCATAAGGAGAACTTATAAGGAGAAATGTTATAGGCCTGATAAGTATAAGTAAACATAAACTTGAGAGATGTATGTAGAGGTGCAATGTGTTGCAACAAAAGGAAGCACAAACAAAATAGATATCCTTGCTATTGGGCTATCGGTCCCAAGAACAAAATGTACCGTAATACTTGACCCTACGAAGAGTCAACGTACACTTCGTTTTTTTTAATGTAGGTGTAATGAGCGTAAGTTAGCCTATAACAAGTTAAAAAAAGAATATAGGAGTAAAATCCTTGAGGCTAAGTCAGCCCATATTTTAAGAGAAATAAAAGAGTCAGACAATCCCTGTAAAACTTCTTGGAAAATAATAAACAGTTATAGAATAACAAAAAACTCTGTTACTGAATCAAATATTTGTCTAGAAATAGATGGCACTTTGAAGCAGGATCCATTTGAAGTCTGTAATATTTTTAATGATTTTTTTCCTGAACTGTAATAGTAGCAATGGTGCTGATAGTGTTTTTGAAATGGATCTCGATCCTTCTTCTTCCGAAGTTGAACTAAATATTTTTGAACCTTTAACTTTGAATGAACTTAAGCAGACAAACCAAGATAGGTGACACCTGGTGACACCAACAGCTGATTGAAACGGTCCTGCACCTCCGACGTCATATTGTTCATCTCGGTCCATGAGTGGTTTAGTGGTTTGCTTTGAATATTTTAAGTGATGCACCTTTGACGTCATCGATTTTGTTATTGCTTTTGTTTATGTCACCCAACTTCTCATTTTAGATTTCTTGATGGAGACCAACACAAATCAACCAAACACTGCCAACAAAAAAAAGAAAAAAAACGAGTCGGATGAATCCTTTCAGTATTTAAGGATTTAAATTTAAACCATAATATAATATAAATTACTGTCAAAGGATGGTTAAAAGGATAAATTTAAATTATAACAAGAGTTAAAGAAACCATAGCAAAATTAATTCCAGCGTAAATTTAGTGTTTTGTATGGTGTCCACTCTAGTCAACCCACTAACATGGACATTTTATAATTTATTTTAATACTGTAAATTATGTTTTCTATGACTGAAAATAAATGTCTTCGATGCGCATCTAAAGTTTCACAATTTATGCAGTGCAATACAAGTGTATACTGAGACCACATGAGATATTATGTTCAGCAGTTGCCGCCTTGTTAACTCCCTTAAATCATGTCGTCTTAGTCATCTGTTCATTATTCTGTCTGCCAAATGTCAATTTCCAGTCATTCCTTTTTTGTCATGTTTTTATAGTGGTGTCACTGTCACTGTCAATTGCCCGTCGGGGGACAATTCATGCAAGTTTTCCTGCGGTAAAAAAGTAAGTGTGTCATTTCAAAACATTTCAATCAAATTTGGTTCGTTAATTTCAATATTTATCAATCTATATCCCTATACTTGGGTATCTCATGCAGTTTTTTGAAAGCAGGCTTTATACTTTCTGAGGAATAGGCCTTATTCTTCTAAAATCTATGAGAAAATCAAACAATTTTAATTTGTACCTCTCGCCATTAGTATATAATTACTTTATGTTCAATTTTGTTAGTTATCTAATTTTTAAGTTTTTGCAGAAGAGTAGTACAACTTTCTAAAATATAACCTTTTTAAAAAATAGGCAAATATAAATACTCTAATGTTTAGTAGGCTTACTGTACTAATTCAAGTAGAAACCCAGAAAACTAGAATGTAGTCCTATCCTCTAAGATTTGCAAACACAGAAAAATGTAGGCATAATAATAAATTTTTTATTTCATAAAGAAATCCGAGGTGTCATGTACTGAACCGGAATAAAATTTGTTCAAAAAAATAGACCAACTTATTCTTCTGCATTAAATAGAAAGTTGCCAAGTAGTTCAAAAAATTCAATTCTGCCTTTCCGAGCGTCCTTGGAATTATTTATTGCAGCATTGCTGTGTTGAGATCTTCAAATGAAGGCTTGGTTTAAAATACCATAACTTCTCTCCCACTTATTTTCTTCCAAAAGGGTGAGGTGGTTTCCATTTCTTGTCTTGTTTTCCAAGATCTTAGAAACTGTTATGAAAAAACAACTGATAGTATACTTTGAGGGTAACAATTTGTTGTCGTCGCACAGCATGGTTTCCGTTCAGGGCGCTCTACCACCTCAGCGCTTTTGAATCTGGTAGACACAATCTCCCAGGCCTTCGAAAAAAATGAATCCGTCCACCTTAGCCTCTGCGATTTAAGTAAGGCATTTGATGTTGTGTCTCATGACATCCTCCTGGCAAAGCTTCGAAGATATGGAGTTGGGGGTGCCGTACTGAGCTCCTTGGACGATTACCTTAGGGAGAGGAAACAGTTAGTCTCCATTAAGGCGCTTCATCTAGTGTAGGTGACATCCCGCATGGAGTCCCTCAAGGCTCGGTACTTGGCCCACTGCTGTTTACCGTAATGATCAATGACCTGTCATTAGATAACCATACTTGCTGTTTGCGGACGATACCACGCTTTTCACAGCAGGAAGGGATTTAGAGGAACTACAGGCTGAGGCTGACGATCTGCTACACCAGGCAAAGAATTGGTTCACCGCAAACCAGCTCAAGCTAAACGAAGAAAAAACACAATCCCTAGTATGTTCCTTAAAGCCAGGTGTGGAAATCGGAGCTGTCAAGTTACTCGGGTTCTGGGTTGACACTAAGCTCAACTGGAACGACCATATTGACAAGGTGTGCGTAAAACTCTCACGAGTGCTTTACCTTCTTAGAAAGCTTAGGCCATTACTAACCCGCCCATATCTTGTCACGGTCTACCATGCGCTGTTTCATAGGTCATGTGATGTACGGACTGGTTCTTTGGGGACATTCACCTGCTGCCCACGAGGTGCTTCTACTGCAGAAGAAGGCATTGAGGATAATCACTTCAACTGGGCCTCGAGAACATTGCCGTCCCATCTTCGTAGAACTCGCATTTTGACTGTATTCAGTCAATACATTCTCAGTGTTCTGATTTTGCTCAAGGAGAATCTCGCTAACTTTGGCAGAAGAGAAGACCAACATGCGTATGAGACCCGCAAAGCTCGAGACCTGGACATGCCTAGATGCAGGCTCAGCCGCACACTTGAAAGCTACCCACGTTCTGCAATAGAATTTTTAACACCCTTCCAGTGCATGTGCGTGACATGGAAGCACCTGCTTTCAAAGTAGCGATCCGGGGCTGTCTCTTGAGTAGGCCTCTTTACAGCCTGAGCGAATTGAGTGAGGAACCATTATTGATCGAATAACCACGTCCGTCAAGGGTCCATTAAGTATTAAGTTTTAAGTTTTCAAATATATGTTTTAAGTTTTAAACATATGTTTTTGTAAATAAGTGTTTGTATATAACTGACGCAATCTATCCAGGCTTTGACCGGTCAAAGATGAAGACTTCAAGTATTTCAAGTAAGTAAGTATTTCAATTGTGCCATACTTAGAAGTTCTCTTACTGTAGGCCAGAGATCTGTTTTGAAGCTATCAACCATGTTGTAAAGATTTACTGGAGTGCCACTTTAAAATAATGTAGCCTATTCCCCTATCAGGAAATTCTCTAAAACTAAAGACAGTTTCTCACAGGATTATTCACCTACGGTTTAAGCAAGTTTTTATTTAATTTTTCCTACTGTAAAAATTGAGAATAATTACTTGATATTATGAGTGGAGTTATCCTATCCTTTAAAAACCATAACTTAACTTACCATTGGTGTCATTCACACAGTGACAAATCAGCTATTTTAGCTCTTCAAAAAAGCTGATGATTTTATTAATTCATATGAGGACCAGATTCTTTTTACATTTGTTGAACTTATGTTTTTTTAATCATAAAAAATTGGTTGTTTAAAATAAAAATACTGCTTAGCCTGTGCATGGCAATCATAATGATTTTATAAACAAGGAGTTTTAAAATTACACTTTAATACTTTGATATACCACCATATGGTATATTAATTTTGAGACACCAACACAATCTGGTGTGTATAATTTTATAAAATAATTTATTTGTAAATAAATTACATATTTATATTACATACTTGCGCATACATACATACGTATAAAAATAAAATAGTACATAAATAGTGTATAAGTTATTACTAACAGTAAATGTGATGAGTTATTCACATGAGAAATAACATAAGGCCTATGACACATACTTTTGCTATCCTGCTCAACTTAATTGCACAGCATTGTAAACAATAATTTTGTGACTTGTTTGTAACCTTTGACATTTTGCCCTATAACCTAACATACCGTACCGTACTAACATTTTAAAGTAAAAGATCATCAGCGGATTGGTTTTATACCAAGAACTAGAGAGAGAATTGTATTTGGGGGAAATGTCAAAGTTAACAGTATTGTAGGTATCAATGAATTACTGTACGATAGATATAATAATACCAAATACCACTTTCAATACGATCGATAACTTATAACGATCTACAGGGTTAGGCAAAAGTCTGGATACCCCCAGTTAACTTTTTAACGCGTTGCAGTAGGAAAACCAAACTCGGCACATGTTTACAACATCAAAAAACTGCACTTTTTCATCAACTACACAACTTTGCCCCTGCCCCAAAATGGGGTATTTTGGGGGCAGCCCCAAATTTTCAAATGTAAACCCCTATCGAGTGACCCCTCATTTTAAACGGTTTATCAAGAGAAATTAAATGGCGCAAACCGGAGGTCGATATCTCACCCCTAACCAAAATGGCAGCCATTTCAAATTTGACATGGGCAAGCAAGTATAAGTATGGACACCCCCAATTAATTTTTTAACACGTTGCAGTAGGAAAACCAAACTCGCACATGTTTACAACATCAATAACTGCACTTTTTCATCACTACACAACTTTGCCCCTGCCCCCAAAATGGGGTATTTTGGGGGCAGCCCCAATTTTCAAATGTAAACCCCTATTGAGTGACCCCTCATTTTAAACCGGTTTATCAAGAGAAATTAAATGTCACAAACCGGATGTCGATATCTCATCTCTAACCAAAATGGCAGCCATTTTAAAATTCGAGAACAGGTAAATTGACTTTACACTAAATCAGAAAATAGCTTTTTTAGAATCGAGAATATCTGGAATTATTTTAGAATTGAACCTACTAGTTCATTTCTGCTATTAGGTTCAATTCTAAAATAATTCAGAAATTATAAATTCCAAAAAGCTATTTTCCGATTTAATTTTAACAAATGTAAATTTACCCTTCTCGAATTTTAAAATGGCTGCCATTTTGGTTAGAGATGAGATATCGACATCCGATTTGTGCCATTCAATTTCTCTTGATAAACCGTTTAAAATGAGGGGTCACTCGATAGGGGTTTACATTTGAAAATTTGGGCTGCCCCCAAAATACCCCTTTTTGGGGGCAGGGGCAAAGTTGTGTAGTTGATGAAAAAGTGCAGTTTTTGATGTTGTAAACATGTGCCGAGTTTGGTTTTCCTACTGCAACGTGTTAAAAAATTAATTGGGGGTGTCCATACTTATACTTGCTTGCCCATGTCAAATTTTGAAATGGCTGCCATTTTGGTTAGGGGTGAGATATCGACCTCCGGTTTGCGCCATTTAATTTCTCTTGATAAACCGTTTAAAATGAGGGGTCACTCGATAGGGGTTTACATTTGAAAATTTGGGGCTGCCCCCAAAATACCCCATTTTTGGGCAGGGGCAAAATTGTGTAGTTGATGAAAAAGTGCCGTTTTTGATTTTGTAAACATGTGCCGAGTTTGGTTTTCCTACTGCAACGCGTTAAAAAGTTAACTGGGGGTATCCAGACTTTTGCCTAACCCTGTATAACTTATAACAAGGTTGGTTTTGGATGCAGCTTCCAGTTTTCATTGGGCTGTTAGGCCAATTAATGGATGCTATCTAACAACAGGTTTGTTCAACATTAAGTATTAGCAAGACCCTGGTTCGGACCATCCCATTAAAACATAAAAAATGAGACAGGCATTGAAAAAATTACACTCTACAAACATTTCACTTTTACTATTTTATAGAAAAACCGTTTAAGAAAAATATCTCTCTACGGCAATAATAACTTTGCCTACTTAAACTCTGCACTGCATACACTGTAATCAAGCAATATTTTTTTTTGCAGTATGACAAAGACCCATTTGACTTCTTTGTTGCACAAAGGAGAATTGTAGGTTAGGTCTATACAATTCCTGCCTACATTTACTGTCTAAAGAGGCTTTTAGACGGGGAGAGTAGCACGGTGAGTGCGGATGGTGAGTGGAGGCCGGTTCACATCACTTCTTGTTGGTTTTTTTAATTAAAAACATAGAATGGCTGTTGATGACAGTAGTGTAAATCCGTGTGTCACTGTCTAAATATGTATTGTACTCTCCTTTAAAACTTAACATGTGGGAATGGACAATTACTTTCTGGACAGTAAAATCAAAACACATTTGATTTTATTCACCGGCAGCTGGAGTGCTTGATTATTTGTGATCACATGTTTTCATTTTTTAACGCTTTTTGTTTGGTATTATTTTATCTCAGGTTAAGTCTAAAACTTATCACCTTAAAACTTATCAACTTATTAGTTGATAAAACAAGTAATAAGTTAGTTTACCATGTTCTACCTCCTTCCTTTTGAAATGGATACCAAACCATACCTAAAAACGAGTTTAAAAAAAGAGTTATGGAGAGTTGGAGTGCGAATGTTATTGCCTACGTTTGTTGATCAGCTATCAAAAGTATGATATTCTGTAGAATATCAGAGTGCTGATTATTCCACCAAAAATAAAAGAAACAGTGGACTGATTTTGCTTCAATAAGATGAAGCAATAGCTCTCGAAATAGAAGTGCCGAAAATAGATTTTTTAAGAAATAAAATTACAAATATATAGTCAAAGTGCAGACAAGAGCTTATAAAAATTTATTAAGGCCGATTTGTTACAATTAACCACTATTTTAAAGATATTAACCTGATTAAGTATTTAAAGCCATTACACCACCCAGCACAGGAACATTATTGGAATAACAAATCCTCGTATTGATAAAACTGTCTACCAATCAAAACTTTCTACTTGGCCCATATCATTTACCACAATTTTGTCTTGGGAACTTAAAATATTGGGCAGTGCAGTACATTAGTTTATAAGAAGAATATTGTCCGCTGGCTTGTTGGGTTGGAAAGGAAACTCCCTCGAATTTGCTTAGTTCTATATGTTGCATAGAATTTCAAGCTTTTGCATTTATTCCTTGTTTTGTCCATTTTTGCTCTGTTAAAAAAAACTTTTTCTGAAAATGTATTTTTTCCCCGATGGAGTAAACTTCTTTTTTTTTATTGATATAAGATAAAAGCTGTTGTTTAATTAAATGTGGTAATATATTTAGTATTAGAAACTATTTCTATAGTGAGTGGGTTTTCTTCTTTTCTTTCATTGTGAAGAAAGAACCTTTTTGGAATCTGCCCCCGTGCAAAGGCTTTTCCATGCGGGACCTTTCTCATGAATTAATTATTGTTTGTTCTGTATGCACGGTATTTATGAAGAATAAATATAATTTGATTTGATTTTAAAAGTGCCCCTTGATTTCCTTGTTTGAAATGAAATGAGTTTCTAGGTGTATGCCTAATGTAGGCGCGTTCAATATGACGGACGACGTGTAATACAAAATCTGCCGGCCGACAAACACATAAACCATTGTCATCCGGCATTACCACAATTACTGAAATAATATCCAATCCATCAAAGAAATTTACTGTAAATTTTATGTATTGATTTGAACTATTCATGAGCACATAACCAAACACAATAAACACGAAAAATTGGTCATTGATCAAGCATTATCAATGATAGGAACGTTTCCAAATAAAACACTTCTAATTTCTTTGTTATTTGGATCATGTAATTATTTTAAAATGTGATTCCGAAGTATAAAAAAAAATTTAACTTAGCAATTTGTCAGCTGCAGTATACATTTGAATCAAGATACATAATAGATTCATATTACCTCAAAGTCTTATAAAAATGAGATAATCATTTAGTTCCTATAGCAAAAGGTAATATGGCAGCACCGAATGCTTATATAATAAACAACAGCAATTGGCAAGAGCGATGTGAACAGGCCTCCACTCACCGTCCGCACTCACCGTTCTACTCTCCTCGTCTATAAGAACCTTAAGATAGTTTTAAAGATAACTAGGCCTATTTAATAAAACATGCAAAACCAAGTATATTTAATAAATGCAAAACAGTATAATAGCCTAATGATTTAGATTTGTTTAAACAATACCTTTTATTAACAGCCTATTAAAAAAAATTTGAAATTATTGTTATAGTTTCTAAAAGAATTAATCCCAAGAATACCGGTAATTATTCAGAGATTGCTTACAGGACTCCCCACAACTCTTTCCATTTGTTTTATATATATGTGAATAATAATTTAATAACAATATTAATATATCGATATTGCAGGGTGTTTAACGGTCATGAAAAGTTGGGTTTTTATTATTAACTCAAGAACAGGGAAAATCTCAGTTGTTGATATTTTACAAGTAACTTACAATCATTGGATGCAATTTTATTACTGCGGCAGCTGTGTAGTTCGGTCATTATTGATAAATTTTATTACAATGTTCACTTAGTATTGGCCTCCATTTAAAAATGGTTTGTGGCTAGAGACCTCTTGTCCGACCACTGACAGAGTGCCTAGCAGTCGGGAAAAGTCAGGAGGTCAGGAATTTTGTGAGGTCAAGAAAAGTAATGCAAAAGTCGTGAATTTCAGAGCTCGGCCGGAAAAAATATGTTATATATAAGAAAATTTCAAAAATGTTTCAGTATTTTAAAATCTAAAAAAAATAATTTTCAAAAACTTTACAAAAATGCTGGTGGTGAATGTAGTTTTTGGGTTGGGGATTTTCAGAAAATTGGTCAAAAAAAGTTGGGAATTTCGTTTGTGTAATTTGGTAGACCCCCTGGGTGGGTACTGATATCATAATTTCTGATCAAATAAACGGTGGAATTATACAAGTCAGTATTTTTTATATTTTGTTGCTTTATCCATAAAATACATTTTCCCCAAAATTCCCATAAGTTTTAAACTTTCTTATCCCAATTAGTTCAGAATAGTATCAAGGGTTTAACTGTAACATAGGATTAAAAAGCAACATAAGGTTTATTACTGTTATTACTTCTGCACCAGACTTTTACACATGAGAATAATATAAAGATTAATTAATTAAGTAAATTTCTATTTCTCTATTTTATTAGGGGGCCTGTGTATTGAAATTTTATTTAATTTATAGTAAAAACGGTTCTATTTTAGAGTATGGTATGAATAATAAAACCCCACAATTTAATACAAAGAACAACCCTCCCCTCTAAGCTAAAACAGTTTTTGCTACATCTCTGGGTTTTTAATAGAAAATAGAAAAAAATTGTAAGAACTTTTTTTATACATGGTTATCTACCTAAATGCATGATTAGGTAAAAACTGTTTGTGTTTGTGGTAAGCTGTCCTACCAACAACATTTCAATGTGAAGACAACACATCAACATAATAAACTTTTACAACAAGGAAACTTTTGTGAAAATGCTCTTGCCTATGTGTGCGTAGGAAAGGTTCTCGTCGCAGTGAATTGCATAACCAAGCTTGCTAATTATCTCGTCTGTAATTGTGGGCTGGGTGGGAATTAGAAAACAAATGCAAATGGACTAGCACATTGTACACTTGTGTCCTTTTCTCATAAATAAACTTACTTTCTCTTTTCTTTGAAACAATTGTGTCACATGCTGATTTTTTTAAACGGCAATGTAGTAAAATAGTAAAAAAAGTTAAAAGTTGTCATAATTTTTAACAGCATTCCAGTGAAATTTTACTACTGTAAGTGGGATTTAGGAATATATATTCCTTTTTTTAATTTCAGTCATGCCCTCGTACCGTTGATTGGTCAAGATTCAACTTGTTACAATCTTCAGAATTTTTTCTAGATTTCTAGCCCTAAATCATATTGTGTGTGTTTTTTAAAATTATTGTAGGCCTAGTTTTAAGTTAATTTTAGCCTGCTAAATTAGTTTAGTACGGTTCTAGTAGGCCTAGCCTATGACTTTATTGGTTACTACACATATTTATTTATTTATTTTTTTGTGAATCCATCTTTGTATCTTTAAAGATTTTATGGTCTTTCACCTTGTATGATTGTTTTTAATTTGTTATTAAATGCTTTTTGAACTGCCACAGGTTTAACTTCTTGCTCGACTTTATTTATAGATCTTACTATTTACACTTTTTTACTCCTTCAATCCCCACTTGTTTAATTTTCTCTTTTCCTTCTTTTATTTAACGCACATTTTCATCCTAAATTTGACATGTTATTAATTTGTATTTTCGTTTTCAGATGGGTAGTCGGAAGCGCAAATGGGCACAAACCCACATAAATTATTTGAACAATCAGTCACAATGACAGCAAAAATGTGGCCACAGGTTGGTGTAATTGAACTTTTAAAAATATATTCAGTACTGGTATTCACTAGCATTGTAATAAACAATTTCTGAAGTTGTGAAGTAAAAATAATGGTCCTTGTGAAATATTTGTGTGGAATAAAAATTGTTTTAATTATAATTACTTACCTAGCTTAAGAGTAAATTGAACTAGTAAAATTATAGTTAAGAACCTCTTATCTCTAAAGAGTCTATTAACTTTTTTCAATATTTAAACATTCAATTAAAAACGAAATCAATGACCATCCACAGTACCTGAGAATTACTTGAGATCGGTCTCTTACATTCAGAAGCCAAGGTTATAGCCAGGAGTAACATTGTCCATCACCTTGCTAGCTCCACATGGGGAGCTAACGCACAAGTTCTGCGTACCACTGCTTTGTCCCTGGTTTACTCATTTGCTGAGTACTGTGCTCCCGTGTGGTTAAATAGTGTGCACGTTAGAGAGATCGACGTCCAGCTAAACAGGACCATGAGAGCCATTAGTGGTACACTCATGGCAACCCCTGTACCCTAGCTCCTGGTGCTGTGTTATATCGCTCCACTTGAAATAAGACCAAGGGAGGCACTTACTAGGGAATATAATAAGATCCCAAAAACCACAACTGCGCACAGCATCCCAGTTGACGGATACAGACTTTTCCATCCATACCGACTGGACTTCCTCCTGTGTCCTCTTTCCAAGGTCGGAATACTTTTTAATTGCTGCCCCGACCTGGGCAGTAGATGGTATGGATCTTCCTTGGAAGCGTGGATTGTTCTCATTCGTTTCCGCACTGGAGTGGGAAGATTGGAAATATAAATGGGGAATGAGAGAAGACCAGTCATGCGACTGTGGAGGGGAGTTCCAGACTATGACTCACATAGTGCACTGTCATGAGTGCCCGTTGAGTGCTTTCCCCGAAGGGTCTGCATTGTGCAAGTGAAGCTGGGCTGCAATGGCTTAGCACGCTGGTTTTAGCTTTATAAAGAGAGATCATAAATGTTTGTTTTAGTTTAGTTTTAAATGTATTGATGCAGGTGCTATGCACTGCAGAGTATCTTTCAGAAGTTGGTGGCTGGCTATGAAAGCCATACGGTATATCTCGTGATATATGTATAATGTTTAAATGTAAAAATAGAGTGAGTGTCCAGTGATTAAAGCCATGAAATCCAAATCATGTAACTAGATATTTATAAATGTAATAAGATAATTCTATTTTGATTCATCACCATAATTTCCTTGGTAAACCCAACATAGGCTTGTAGTTTAATTAACTTGGAGGCATCGTAATGAAGAATTCAACTATCAATTCGTATAAGGGAAAAAATTTAATGATAGAGCACATATTTATAGACAATAGATTAGTAGGTTGCTTCTGGGAAGACATTCAAGTAGGCATTAATTACAAAAAAATTAAGGTTTTATAATGGTATCGAGCATGTCAAGAAAATGTTATCTAAAAGTGTTATTTAAAGGTCAGCACTACTTGTTTGTAGATTTGATTTGAAATAGTGTAAATTTTACGAAAGGTCATCAGTGGTGTAGTGGTGCGGGAACGCGTGGGAACGGCGTTCCCACACTGGTTTTCAATAACCCGGGAAAATCCCAGTGCCCCGTTCAGTGAAAATCCGGGAATATAGCTAATATGTTTCTAAATACAAATATTAATTAAAGAGTATAAAAATATAAAAAAAAATATTTCTATGCCAATAATATCTGTGTAATATACAATAATATCTGTGTAATATATTACTATGTCAATAATAAAATGCAATACTTTTGAAAACACGATTTAACTCTGTATCTGTTTCCAAAGATAACCTCACTCTCGCTCGAACTTTGTATTGTGCACACAGTACGGTATAGCCTACGGTGGCGGGCATCACTCTCCCGTCCTTCCACAACCCTTCCACACCTACAGAAGAGGATGCATTTGCCGACTACTTGTAAACATGATTTTGTCAATCTGTCAATGAAATTTCATTGTAATTAATTACTCTGTTTTATGGATTTGATTTATTTTAGTTCTCTGCTTTTATACTTGTATAGAATATGTCATTAAAAAATTAGGTTATGTTTGTTGCTATTTTGGAGGTTAAAAATAAAAGTAGTTAATAAATTAATCGATAACCTTTTCTAAAACAACCTTCTTTAGTGAAATAATAAAGTTAGTTAAGTATAAAAATATACTGGTTTTTATTTTACTTTTCTCAAAATAATCTAAATTATTAAATAGTTTCTTGAATCCTCAGTAAATTCAGTTAGTTTAAGATACATAGCCTAATACGCAAAGCTATTGCTATCGTACGCATTCAGAAAAATTCTATCTTATTTTTCAGGGAATTTGACAAATATATTTAGCGTTCCCACATTGGAAAATTTGCCACTACAACGCTGAAGGTCATTGAAGAATTTATAACCTTATGAAGCACCTAGTTCTCAACCTAGTTAGTTTATTTTTTTCAGTAGACTCGGTAGTCTGACATCCTTTGGTCCGTCAATTCAATAATCCATCAATGCCTCGGGGGAAAGTACCTATCGTCAGTGCATTTTTTAAAAATTTTAGTGAAATTTTAAAGTATGTTTCTCTATTCATTTATAAATAAACGTTTGTATTAAAGTGGTTTGTTGCTTGTAACCCATTTATACAGTTTTTACCTCATTTTACCGTTTCCTAAGCGGTTATCAGCATTATGATAATGATACCTTAAATAATTCATAAGCTTCTATAACCTGAAGGTTGCTGATCCCTTATGTGTCTGATTGTCAAAAGTCTAATGTAATTTCAATATTGGAGATGTGATTTTCGCTGTTACAGCAACCTCTGTCGATGACCCTACATTTACCAGTTGGTGTCTGATGTGTAGGTAAACAACACGGTGACGGAGGGGGGGTGGGAGTGGGGGTGGCGGGTGCCGCCGCACCATTGGCCGCTGCTGGTGGCCATGTTCTGCGGTGGCTCTCTCGTTCTGCTGCTCTTCGTCACGGCGGTTCTCTGGCACTGCTGCGTCGCCCCGCACCGCAACAAGGACTACCGTAAGTCTGTAGAGTTTTTAAGTACTTGTCGGGAATAGGCACCACCATTTTAAATGCGGTTTAGTCCGGTTAGGTTAGGTATCTACGAGGCTTGTTTTTAAAGTAAGTACCGTTTTTAAATCCCGCCAATGCAGCGCTGTGGTCGGAGTTTTGCGCGTGCGAGCTGTGTAGCACAGTGGGTCTTCACGATAATGCCCATCCACACTTTTCAAACCCAGGATTTGATCAGAGAATTTGGTTGGGAATAACTCGATCATCCTTCCTACAGTCCCGATCTAGGGCCAAGTGACTTTCACATGTTTATTTGAAGAAAGACCTAAGCGATGTGCGCCACAACAATGACGACGATGTCAAAACAGCTGTATTGGAGTGTTTCTCATGGCAGGTGGCAGAATTCTATGATGACAAAATTTCAAAGCCAATTGTACAATATAGCAAGTGTCTTAATAGTTGGGGAAATTATGTAGTAAAGTAGATTAAAGTACAGGCTTTCATGTAAAAATAGAATTGTTAAGAAATCTCTCCTAGTTTATTTTTTTATTTAAAAACGGTACTTTCTTAAAAAACACACCTCATACATTATAGCATAGATATATCCATGTAGGGTACATTATTTTTATTGTCACATGATTTATGAAAATGTGTCGGTATGATTAAATTTCAGTTGTCATTGAAGGTCAGGCAAGCATTGGCAGTCCTGCTGTCCTGCTCTTTTGCTTCCAATTTGCCTTGCCTTGTGAATTTGCTCTCATTTTTGCATTCTGCGACTCTGTTATAAGAACAGCGTCAACCTAGAACCTCCCAGAACTTACAGTAGAACCTCCCATATCCGACCATGATGAGACTGGGTCACGGTCAGAACGGCTAAAAAGTCGGATATCGGGAAGAGCAAATAAAATGCATTTCCTTGGTAGAAAAACAGCTATACAGTATTGTAATACAATTTTATTGTACCTATAATAATACCTAGTAAAATATTGCATGGAATGCAACTGCGAAATATATTTCAAGGGGCATTATTGTATCAATCTCTGAGTTCTCTACAAACATCCAACGTGTACTACTGACACTAGTGACACTGGCCAAGTCACAGTAAAACTGACTGACACTGCCGCCTTGTCTTACGACTTGCCTTGAGGTTAAGTTCTGAATACAATGCAGCCATCCGTTGGTGACTCCTCAAAAGTATCCTCATTTACTGTACGGTATAATACGATACGACATACATCTACTTCGTCTGCTTGTTAAATAAATTATTGTTATTCCTAGTACAAAGTTGAAATGAAAATAAACTACCTTAGCGTTTAAGCATTTTATGAAAAAAAGAATTAAAGTAGTGAAATTCGTGGTTCTTTCACAGCTTAGGCATATGTAACCTCCACAACATTTGTTGGTACTTGTTCTTCAGCGTTGCCAACGTTTTGAAATTATTTTACCCGGAATCCACAGACAGATTCCCCGGAATTCCCCGGAATCAAAATTGCATTCCCCGGAATTCCGTTGTGGGACAAAATATTTTTTGTATTCATTGCTTGAACCATTTTCTACTCATACTTTAGACAAAATTATACAGTGTGTCCTCAAAGTCCGTCACCAAACTTCATAAAATGGCTTATTGGGTCAAAATAAGCAAAAAATGTTATATGAAGGTATGTTCTTATATGCATATAATACCCGGATATCCGCCGTTTTGTTTTTTCTACTTAATAATTTTTATTTCAGTGACGGATTGATGTAGAATTTTCGTATTTGGCATGGAATATTATAATACCAATTTCCATCTCCACAATAAAAATTATTTTTCTGAAATTTATATTTTCAAAAAGGCGGCCATTTTACATTTTTTTAACCCAAATATATTAAAACCAGTATATTTTATCAAAACTTTACAAGACACAAAAAAGTTTTAAAATCTAATTTTCTAATCAATTTTAGAAAGTTTTTAAGCATCAGACAGTAAATTCAAATTCAAATTCAAATTCATTTATTTCAAGTTTTTTACATAGTCGTGGCCTCGCCAAGTTATGCATAACTTGTCGGCAAGGTCCAGTAGTATTCTGAAACATATCATATTTATTACATTTTTTTTACATTTTATTTATTTGCTTTAAATATTTTTTGAAAAACAAACCTAAATCTATAGCGGTTAGGGCAGGCACCTAAGAAATATGAAGTATTTTTTGCAGCTGTGGAGAAAAAGACAGAAATATTGTGTATTAATGTGTATTAATAATGGAGTTAATGTGATTTTTCAGCAGAGAAACGTTGATTTTGCAATGCAAATAAAGGTCATTTTAATATAAAAATCACTATAACTCCATTATTTGTTGTCAGATCCTTACAAATTTGGTATCATTGTTTAGATAATTAAATTTGCCAACTTTTATGGGTCTTGTAAAATTGTAATAAAATTAACTGGTTTTTAAGATATTCTAGTTTAACATTTTTAAATGGCCCCAATTTTGAAAATATACATCGCAGAAAAATATTTATATTGTGGAGTTGGACATGATATTATAAAGGTCCATGCCAAATATGAAGTTCCTACATCAATATCCGTCACTGAAATAAAAATTAAGCGTGGAAAACAAAATTGCGGATATCTGGGTTAATATGCATATGACAAACCTTCACATTTTAGCCATTTTATGAAGTTTGGTGACGGACTTTAAAAACACCCTGTATAAAAGAACACCCCCTGAATCGCTGTAAATAAACTTCAAGTTTACTACTATTTTGTAAAAATACTTTTTTCATTTAAGTCGATGGTACAACATATTTAATCCCATACTGAACAAACACCTTAAGGCACGGGAAATTACGGGAATGCGTCCATAAATTAGGCCTACGATTTGACAAGAAGCGATTTAAAAAATTATGACCGATATGTTCAGCAGTAATTTTTACTAATAAATTTTTAGTTTAATAGTAACACTAAGATATAGGTACAATATTTATTTTAATAAGCATCATTGAACAGAAACCCCTAATCCAGTGAACCTACATGAAAATATCAAAATTTTAATTTTTATCAAATTTTCGCCAATAGCAAAGTCAATTTTGTTGAAAGATTATCTATTTATTGAAAAATATACGAGACAACAAATTTAATTTGGTAATTCTTTGTCTTAGAGTAACCTCATCCCAGACTAAAATTTATATTCGAACTACGAAATAACTTTTGTGCTTTTGCCTTTTACTAGGACACGTACTCAACCCTCACAAAGACCTGGGTATGATATCCATCATTTTCACATAAGGTCCTATGTCTCCTGTCCTGATATCCATTAAAAAGGAGGAATAACTTATTGGGACCTAAAATGGATGCGAAGTTCTTTTCATCTCATCCTCATCCAAGACAGAGTAGTCCTGCTCTGTAAAACATTATATAACACGTTCATCCACCGAAATCCATCGCAAAACTGTTTTTTACCTATCTTGTGACTAATCCCACAAATAACGTGTTAGAATTTGTCGCGTGATTGGCAAAAAAGTTGCGGTTGATTGCGGTGGATGAGTGTGAACGAGCTCATTGTGTTGCCAAGATTGAAAACAAACATATTATTACCAACTTTTAACCAGACAATATCCCTGAGTTTGTCTCGTGCGATAAGAATTTTCATCTAGTTTGTTGCATTAATGTGACAAATTGCTCAAATTGATATTTTAAGTAATAATCTCTCTTATACATTAGTAAATGTGAAATTTCCCTTAATATATTCACTGATAAGAGTAATATGAATGCAATTTTGTGATGAATAAAATCAAGCGGCATAATCCCCGGAATTTAAACGTAAATTTGGCTCATTCCCCGGAAATTCCCCGGAATTACTCCATTCCCCGGAATTTCGCCGGAGAACCTCTCCATTCCGCGGATTCCGGGGAATTCCCCGGAAATCGGCAACGCTGTTGTTCTTAGTTGAATTTTTTTTACCAAGAAGCAGTCAAGATTAGGTCGACTATATTTGGTGCTGAACTTCTTTTATTTGTAGCATAATCATGTGTGTCATATCAATCATGTTATAGTTTTGTGTATCAACAACGGTTTTTTACTTGTGCTTGCTTTAAGTCAGCCATGTCACCGATGATCTCGGCGAACGTGTAAATCCACCTGCGGCCGCGACGCTGGGTTAGATATAGGCCTAGATGTCTAGACGGTTTAACTTATTACTTATCGCTACCGTGTGATTCGTTTTGAGTTAGTGAAAGTATTTCTTACGTATATACAGTAACAGTAGCAAAAATAACCTAATCGCCGCAGCGCACTGCAAACTTGGCTGAGTACGTAAGGCCCGGTGTCGAGAATGCGAGCGGAGATGCGTTCGCCGCGATCATCGGTGCGATGAAATGGCTGACTTTAAGGAAGCAGAACTCAAAATCCGTAAAACTTAAAAACATGAAATTTTTACACTATTCTCAGTAAATAGCCTTCTTTCAATTATGTGTTTTTATTAAAGAGACCACTTCAAAATGACATAAAAAGTAGCTGGGTTATGTGTAACAAACAAATACTCATTTTTTTGGATACCATCGGATAAATAATCTCTTACTTAACTTAGAAAATTCTTGGGCCCTTGGGGGGGGGGGGAATTTCCCCCATTTCCCCCCCCCCCTCCGTGGATCCACGCCTGCTTTAATGGAAACTTGAATGCGTACCATTTTCGTCTGGGTCATCCATTTTAAATGTAGTTTGCAGCATTGTACTCTGCCAAATGAGACCTTTAATTTGATGTACATATCAACCTATGCTTACATTTAAGATTTTCGTCTGACTCCTGGTGGGCTGTCCCTCTAACATGACTAAAAATGTTTGATAACTTCAAAAGGTACTTTGTACTTTGTGCTTTCAAGAGTTACTTAGGTTACTATCACCCCCCATACGATATTTTTGTTTATCTTAACAAATAGAAAAATAAAGGGGGGGGGGGGATGGACCTTTTTACACCCGGTTAAGTTAGATATAAACAAACTGCACCAACTCTGTATGAAGGTGAGCAAACAACTAGTATAATTTTTATATCAACCATCAAACACTCCGTTGCAATTTTACAAAATCATTTATATCCAAAATACTAAAATTTAACTTCAAAATTTCATATGATCAAAATTTAATAGTTGTTTTGTTTATCATCCTCTGTATTTTTGCAACCTCCATTGTCTTTAGAAAATAATACAGAATAAAGCCCATAGAAAATATAGGGTCTAGGTTGTGTAGCGAGTCGACTCTTAAAATGATTTATCATTCCTACATCCACTCCCATATTTGCCGCATATTTCCCATATTGCCATATTGCCCATATATTGCCGCTTCGTCTACACACATGTGGTGATGTGGGTGAGTATGTGGAAAGGGTGACAGAATACAAGTACCTTGGGGTCATTTTCGACAACCGTTTAAAGTGGACCAACCATATTGATTACATAAGAAATAAACTTCGTAAATTTATTTTTCTTTTTCGTAATTTAAATAATGTTTTAACTGATGATCTAATTAAAACAGTGTATTACGCATATGTGCAGTCTGTTTTGCAGTATGGTATTTTAGCGTGGTAAGGGGGCTATCAAAGTATTATATCGCAATTAGAAACACTTCAAAAATCCATAATTAAATCCGCATTGAATAGAAACCGTTGATATCCCACTGAATTACTTTTTGAAGAGTTCAAAGTTTTTAATGTTTTACAATTATATGCACGGACATTAATTTTATATATTTTGAAAAATCGGAATAGCCTCTTTCAGCAAATTACTCACAATTACTCCACCAGATCGGCAACAAACTTGGGAATCATTGTCCCGAGATTGACCAAAACAATTACCACGTCCGCATCATTTTATATTGCAAACGTCCTTTTTTCACAACTTCCGACACATTTAAAAAATCCTCAGCCTTGTAGTTTAGATTGTTTAAAAAACGAAATAAATAAATGGTTGGTACTTGTAGGGCGGGATGGAATTAGACAGTTTTTAAGTTCTCCATACCTGTAATAGCCAAGTTTCATTGTTGGAAGGTATGTAGGGTGTGTGAGTCCGTGCGTGTGTATGGGATGTAGGCCTAAGTGTAAAAGAGAGATAGAGAGATAGCGATCGAGAAAGAGGGTGAGAGGGAGGGAGTATGTGTGTGTGTGTGTGTGTGTGTGTGTGTGTGTGTGTGTGTGTGTGTGTGTGTGTGTGTGTGTGTGTGAGTGTGACGTGACCAGGTCTCGGTCAGCGCAAAGTAGATGACTAAACTTTCTGCGTATGTGCATGTATCGTATTTCATCCGTTTCAAAACGATACCATTATCTTCTTTAAAAATAATATTTTTCTTTTGCTCTTTTAGTTATAACTTTAAAAAAATAATTTTATGTACTATATAACAAGTAATTATAGTTTAAGATTTTTCAACTCAGACTAAGGAAAGACAGTTGGACTCTTCCCCCACCCACAGGCATTTGCCCATGTGGGGGAATATTTTCAGTGTATATCTGTTTATGTTATGTATTGTTAAAATGTTTGTTTTTACTGAATAAAGTATTTCATTTCATTTCATTTCATTTTTCATTTCATTTCCTTTGGGATTTGTCTGTATGGATCAACAAAAAAAGAAAACCTTGAAACAATTTTAAAGCAGCAAAAAAAAGCAATTAGAATTATTAAAAATCTTCAACCTGAGAATTCGGCCAGAGAATATTTTAAATCCCTAAACATTTTAACAGTTTATGGGCAGTATATTTTAGACACTATTATGATATATAAAGATGCTGGTTTAACAAATAACTCTGACATAAAAATTTTAAACCATCCTTACAGTACAAGACGAAAATCCAAAATCATACTCACTCGCCACAGACTCCAGCTTTATACAAAAAAGCCAACTTATGCAGGAGCCAAGTTATTTAAAGAGCTGCCCAAGGACATAAAAACTATTGATTGCATATATAACTTTAAAAGAAAATTAAAGCAGTACCTTATAAATAGAGCTCTTTACTCTTTAGAAGAATTCCATATTAATTAATTTGTATAGGATATCACTGTGTGATGTATTAGGTTAAGAAAATGCATTTTTTTTAAAAACATTTTTGACACTATTCAAATGTACATATGTATATATATTGATGAATAAAGAGAATTTTGACTTTGACTTTATATTTCTATTCATGTAGCCGTGTATAAAAAAAATTGTTTATCACTAAAAAATATTGAATTTATTTCCGTTACTAAGCTGTTGGGTTTTAGATCACTGATACATTAAACAATTTGTGATGAAGCATAACAAAGATTTAAAATAATTTTATTATTGTAAATCTTAACAAATACGGTTAGAGAATCACAAGTTTCCTTAATGTTTGCCAATCACAGAGTAAGCAAGATCTGTCTATGTCATGTACAGTACTGCAACTGACCATTCCAATATCGTTCAACGGTGATTTATTTCCACCAAAACGACCCAATCATCCGAGCAATCAGTTAGTTAATTGTCAATTTCCCCTGTTGAATCAACGACACTTCATCCCTTGATTGAAATCTGATTACTAACTTTGGAAATTGCACATGAATTGTTATTTGAAAAACCTTTTCATTAAAGTGGGTTACCCTAAATTTTAACAATTCTAAGGGATTCTAAAAAAGTTAAATTAAATAATGGCGGCATCTTCAACTAAAACTGACTTACAATTACTCATTTCCCATTTTATATTTAGATTATATCATCATTCCATTAATGTTGTAATGACTCAAAAGGTCAAAGGTGTTCAAGAATATAAGAGTATGGTTAAAGAAAATATATTGAAAAATAATGAAAGTTAATGTATTTGTTACATATACTCCGTTTTTACTACAGGTACCTTTCAATAAAAACACTATTGGTAATGGAAGTGGATTTGAAATCATATTGTATTTAAATAAACCACATAAAAATGTTTTCCCCTAAAAAACATAAATTTATGGTACAAGTTTTTTTTTACCTGTAACCATTAAGCTGAATTAAACAATTGATTTACAAATTGTTTTTAAACTTAATTTGTTAAATAAAGATAAATGGTGCATGACGATGAAATTTTATACATTCCTTGCCTCATGATTCTATTGTGATTACTTACTCCCTATTGGTATGGTTTACTAAAAGAAAGAAATAGAACATTGAAGGTAGAAGTAATTTATTTCCTATTTGTTTTCAGATATATTTATTGCCAATTTATAATCATGAAAAATGTTTGTTTGATTCATAATATTGGCTTACTATTATAGTATTCATTGTGACCCTGGATTGGAATATATTGATAATTAAATAAAATTACCTTATTACATATTTGTATATTACAAATCATATATTTGTCATAAATTAATTATTTTAAATTGAATAAAGACATTTGTTGTAGCCTGTTTGCATGGCATAACATGGAGCGAGAAAAATTAATTTTTAATCTTCTGTTTCAGGAGTAAGAATGGATGGAGAATCTCTGCCACAAATCAGTGTTCCGGTAGTACCTGTGCTGCCCAGGTAATATTACATGTCTAACCACAATTACTGTGATAATTTTAGCCAATTTCCCTATAGGGAATACACTATTATGGTAGTAGCCAAGGTAAGACCTAAGCCGGGACCACGTTACTTTTTCATTTTGAGGTCCCCAAAAGCCGAAAATACCATTTGTTCATTTTCAAATGTATGTATGTATCTATACAGTATATAATATCTACGTGTACTGATAACTTTTGAAGACCAGATCTATTTCCACGAGTTCGCAAACCAGCATAATTGGGTTATGGGAACAGGGTTTTATGGGGTTTCAAAGGGGTCAAAAATGAGTTTTTTTTGGCATTTTTGGACTTTAATTTTAAAAATTCAACAATTTTAACTAAAACCATTTGAAAGAGCTTATAAAACCAACAATTTAGTATTTTTAATTTTTAACTTGGCTTAACGGGTTATAGAGAAAGCCAAAAATAGGATTCCCATGTTTATCTTAAGGGAAATCAACAAAACCCTATATCTCGCTTATTTATGCATAACTTGATAAAATTTTGTATATATATTCATTAGGGAGTGTCTAACTGATATTTGCTTACAACACCCATAAGGCAGCAAACCTACATACTGACCCCCCTGGGGTTTATGGGGAAAATTAAAAAATGTCGAATATTGCTACAATATTAGATTTTCACCTTACCCAACCATTATATTTCCTAACAACTAACATTTTTTAACAACATTCTATGATAGTAAACAAATACTCATTCCTATTGTGTTTATGGGTAAAATACAAAATCAAAAATTCCTTTGGAAATTCGCTGAGTACGTGAGTACGCAGTTCTGCTGCGACTGGAGTATTTTTTGGGAAAATCCAAAAATGTGTTTTTCATGTTATTCTTATGGGAAATCAAGAAAATCCTATATCTTGCTTATTTATTGACATAACTTAATGAAACTTGGTATGTACATTATCTAAATAAGGTTTAACTTATACTTGCTTACAAAACCCATATGGCGGCAAACCTACATACTCACCCCCATGGGGTTTATGGGGAAAATAAAAATTACGACCGCTTGATAAAATTTTGTGTTTACATTCACCAATTATTGATTAACTTAGATTTTATAACAACACCCCATTGCAGCAAACCTACATACTCGATCCTATGGTGTTTTTATGGGGAAAGTAAATAATCTGAAATTCCATTGGAAATTCGCTGAGTACGCAGGTCTGCTGCGACGGGGGTATTTTGTGTTATCGTGAAGTATGATGTAAAGCGATTCACCCCTCCAACTGAGCACTGTTCTGTGACGTTGGCAACCCTGTTGACAGCCACTCGGCCGTGTTTGTGGAGCCCAAGTGCAGGGAGTGGGGGTACAACAGCCGCCTGGTGACGACACCCCACTGGTTTTACAACTCGCAGCTGATGGGCGGCCGCTGCAATGTGCCTCTACCCCGCTCGCTGAGCGTACCCACCCCCGCGGCCCCGCCTGCCCGCCGACGGAGCTCCCCCGCCCGCGTCGTGTGTCCCCCGCATGACGCCGCGGGGCCCCCCTCCCTCCCCCTCCCCCACATATCAGAGTTCAGCCCTGGCGCTCACACACAATACGCCTCCAGCAGCAGTGAGTAGTTTGTAGTTTATTTTTTATTTAAGTCTGCAGTACACGCCACCTTGGATTTTTATTCCCATAAAGACTAATGTTAAATTTGAAACATCTGCTATACTTTTAATATTGGTCAAAAATATTAATCTTTATTTCATTTTAAAGGAAATTTTAATATCTAGGGGACTGTGAAACAGTCCCGATTACAGTCTTTAATGTAACAATTGTAGAGCAATTTATGAGATTAAAATACTGAAAAACACGCACTCATTTTCTAACAAAAAATTTTGAAAACACTTTTTTGTTTTAATAATCAAACAGTGAATAATATAAAACTTTTGATTTCATAGGACGATAGGTTTTAAAAAACGATAGGCATAGGGGACATTGGAAATTTACCCTAATTTTACGAGAATAAAAATCCAAGATGGCCGGTACCGCGGACTCTTAAGAGGAGACAGTAAAACCCCACAAACTTGGTTCAATGTGAACTTGGGCACTTTCGAGCTCCGTAAAATTTGAGTTTTCGGGAGATAATATTACTCCCGTCCGTTAACTTGATCAGACCATTTACCATTGGCTCTCACCGACAATCGGACCTCGGAAAAGCAATCTCTAGCGATTTTATCTCTTAAAATGGCCAAAAATACTGATTAGAGAATGTAATATTGTCAAATATAACAAGTTACCAACCTTTATTAACCGTCACGATTCACGTCAAACCACTTTCCTGGTGACCCGGGTTTCAAGCTTAAAAGGCCATTTTCAAGCCTATAGATGTCAAACAATCACTTTACTGAAGGTCTTCAAAATTAAAACACAGTTCACAAACACGTAACATGAAAATATTTACATACGCACAAACACATATAGACAGTTCCGGCTGACCGCTCATTATCGAACTGGTTCAGATTGTGCTGGCATTGTAAGAATGTGTTGTCCCCCTACCCTGCTGTCATCAAAGGACTGCATGCCATCCTGATTTCATGTCAATGCTATAATACTGTTAAAGAGTACATTAGCACCGTAATTCAACTTGTTTGTAGGGTCTACTTTAAATGCCTTGCATATCTCAAATTCTTCCAGAGAATAGAAATATGGTCCCTATTTACAGTTGTGTAATACTTTTAAGTTTTCTGTTGAACTACGGACTCTGTGATTCATCTCACAAAGCTGTTTGGCAAAGGTGGTCTTTTGTTATTGTAGTCAGGGTTTAGGGAGATGTTCTTTGAACCTCGTTTCAAATGATCTTCCGGTCTCACCTGTATCTTCCTGTATATTCTTGGGACAGTCTGAACATTCTAATCTATATACACCGGTGCCTGAGTTTTTGTTTAAATCAGAACTATAAGTTTTTTTTAGATTTTTTTTGTTTCCAATTTTATTTGATGTTTTGTAAGCCAATTTAATATTGAGAGATTTTAATTCTCTTTGCAGACTGTTATATAAATATTAACCGTATTATATTGAGACCAATTGAACTTTTCCATTTTTATCTGGCTGTACATCTAGTGTTTTGTTAGATTTGGATTTCTTGTAATTAATCTATCTACAATGGTACTTTGGAACCCATTAGCTGTGGCAATATATTTTATAATGTTTAGTTCAGTTTCGTAATCCTCTTTGTTCAGAAACATGGACAACAATCGACGAACCATGCTTCTGTAGGCTGACATCTTATGTGACTCAGGATGATAGGAGGTGTAATGGATGGTGCTATCAGTTGTTGTAGGTTTTCTATAAATACTATATTTTAATTTACCGCTCTCTTTTGAAATCGTAGTATCCGTGAAATCGTAGGATTATGGTAGTATCCAGGACCTTCAATGAAGTGATTGTTTGACATCTATAGGTCTGAAAATGGCCTTATAAGGTTGAAACCCGGGTCACCAAGGAAAGTGGTTTGACGTGAATCGTGACGGTTAATCAAGGCTAGTATCATTATAATCATTATATTTTATTAATACGATTCTGGAGGCATAAACCATGAATAATATTATCTGTCAAAGATGGTCATATCGCAGAAAGGCAGACGCAATAGCGATGGTGTCATTTCTAATACTGCGAAAATTACTGTATATTTTGTGTAGTATTGACGATCAAGGTGATGAGTTATCCAGAGTCTCAAAACTAGTTTGTGAGGTTTTACGGTTCCAACCTGATTAATGTAGGAAAGTCATGTCAAAAATATTTTTTAAATTGTGTTATTTAAGAAGAAATTTGAAAAATAGTCCTAGTAACCTAGAAAAAAAACAATAACATTTATTTGATAAACAATAAACACCCAAGTCAAGATTTTTTAATATACTTTTACAAGAAGTCGGTTTACAGACGAATATGATAGCCCTATTTTATTAAAGTACTATCATATCTTAATTATTGTTTGTAGGTCGCTATACATTGTGTTTATATTTTTATCAGGAAATTTTATATTTTTAATCAGTTATGAAGAAAGTATCACAGGTTGGTATTTTGAAAACACTCAGAAAACAAAATTTTTAGCTTAAAGTTCTATTGTAAATAATCCAAGTTATCCGTAATTCAACATGGTATCAATCACAAATGGTTCTGATCATCCAATTTCTACTCTAGTGCCATTTTACATAAAGTAGTCAATGTCCGGAACTCAAAATGGAAAAGATTGAGATTTTGGTTTACATGACTAAATATATATGGCCCATAATTAGGAAAACTGCATTTTTCATTAAAAGTCACTTCAAAAGATTTTGATTTTTGTTACTGTTATCTACCTTGGTATTGATTCCTTATGTGTCATAAAAATTGTTCCGTTTCTAGTTCTAGACGAGTATGGCTCGAGAGACCTGTACCCGAGTGTTGGCGGAGTGATGTTGAAAACCCAAAGTCTTCCTGCGTGTGTTCGATCGAGACCACGGCCGGTCTCTACGGCCGATGATCTCTCAGAGCTTTACGCTAAGGTTCGTTCGTAGATAGAGCTTCACCTGTTGAAAGAATCCCAGTTTCTTTCTTGTTGAAAGAATCCAAGTTTCTTTCTTAAGTTTCTAGTTGAGAGTTTAGAAAGAAATGTCATGTACTCAAGAAACTTAATTTACTCAAGCCTAAAATATTCTATTTGTCTAGTCAAAATATTTTATTGTACCCTAGATACTTTGGTGGATGGAGGGGCAAAGCCTTAAAGTAATCTAGTTGCAAGTTGTTATGGTGATTATACCAGTCTACATCATTTTACCTTCATTCCTGTGAAATGCAGAGGAATGAGTATCTGCGAGCTAGTGATCATGACGGAAAGATGTTCAAAAAAATTTAGATAACACAGACTTTTTATTGTATATTGCAGTGAAAATAACTGAAAAATGTAATGATTTGAAGTGCAGGCAAAAGTTTTGGTTTTACTTTTATAGATTTATTTCTAACTAATATATGAAGCAATGTACAATATGGCTTGTTTGAAAGCCGATTACGGTGAATTTTCCCTCTTCTCTTGCTAACTTTGTATATTCTTCCTGATACCTTTCATTTTTTACAATAAAATGTGTTTGTGAAAAGTGAATTCTTATTTCTTTTACAACAATTAAGTGGGTGCTTTACTGCATGTCAAGATACCTTTTTGTGAAAACATGGTAGGTTAGAGTATTAAGCTTGTACAAAGAATTTTGAGTAATTTACTAACTTTGCATTCCTTTGTTTTCAGGTTAACTTCAGTAAGAAGCGCAAAAACCGGATGCGTAACGACGAAGCGGCAATAATAGCTTTAAGCAAATCTAGAAGTCAGTTTCTGCACAAAGACACTGACTCCCTAGTGGACAATGAAGCAGTAATCGTTTACGACGAGAGAACGGCTCTATGAATCTCTACACGTACGGTGCTACGTAACAATAATTTAACATCTCTTTTATACTGTTAAATTATTTTGTATCATATTATAAGACTGCATTGTATAAGAGTATTTGTGCAACAATAACTTTAAAAAAAATAGTAAAGTACATTATTTAAAAAATGTTTTGATAATTTTCCTTTTTTAAGCTTGCTAACATATTTGGTATTTTTACAAACATTCAAACTCATTTACTAAACATTCAAAAGATCTGTTCATTGTACAGATTTACACTGTAGATCTGAAAAAAGAGGTCCATATGCCGAAATAATAAAAAAGTCTGAACTGAACAGATAATTGTGCTACATGTCCTTAAGTTATAAACATGTAAAACTGAGGTATAAATTATAACAACCATTATAATTATAAGAATACCAATATATTTGCAGTTTTTAAGGAATATAATTTGAATTTCCTATTTTTATATTTGCAGATTTAAAAACAAAAAAAGTACTTCTAATGAACAAAAAATACCTCTATTCTAAGGCCTCTCGCAATATTATTTATTATTTTGAAAACTTATCATTTTCGACCAAAGCCTAGGGAGTAAATAACATTGTAAAAAAGATTTAAAATAAAATATTACCACAAAGTCATAAATAAATATTGGCAGTGCAATGGAAATTCAGGGACCCTAATAAGTCAATTATTAAAATGATCAAGTGGAAAGGCAAAAACAACTGTACATAACAATAGTTAAAAATTGGTATCTTAATAATCTGTAACTTCTGCTAATTTTTATCCTTTAATCATTTGGCACCATAAATGTTATCATCGAGTAATAACTTAGGTCTTATTGATAACAGAGCTACGGTAATTCAAATTAACAAACATTTCACAAAATCAGAGATATTAGTCGATTTCCGTAGTGCGAAAATCAATCGGTTCAAAGGTGCGACTGCTCCTGCTGTTTACAGGCTTGGAAAAAATGATGGAGCGAATAATACAGTCTCTGAATGACTCTGTGGGATCTCCAACACAGAATGTGAAGAGCACACTCGCGCAGACATTGGTGTGCTTGGAGTAGGTGCCCATCGGGTACCACCCTCTCTTGTGGAGCTCGACAGCAATCTTGTACACTGTGTTGGCGTAGAGGCGAGCCGGCTCAGTCAGCTTGACGTCAATCAGTTGTTTGTAGCCGACGCGCTTATTGAAAAAAGCGCATGCTATCTGCCGCCCCTTGTTGTCAGAGAGTTGAACCTTTACACTCTCCGTGTAAGTCATGCCAGCCGGATGATCTGTGGCATCGTCCAGAAACTGTGACGGAAGAGTCGATGCATCAGGCTCGAGTCTCAGTTGAGAAGGCACCTGGAACGGAGTGGTTTTCATTTACGTGTTATCAAATGATTTTATAACATGATAAGTTCATCTTTGTGTCTTTTTCATGACTACTTCATAAGAGCGACTTAATATTTCAGCTTCATAGAGTAAACTTTATGTGGAATTAATTTTGTTACAACAAAATTTTTCATTATAAATTTTATGAAATTGTTGTTTGCTTTGATTTGTATAAATTGCTACAAACATAACAAATATTCTAAATAATGTTGTCAAAAAGTTAACACAATTATAAGATATTTTATTTTCCATGAAAAAGAGAATTTTAACTAAAATGAAAAAAAATAGGTATTCATTCATGCATGAAACGGATGCCTATGTAATGTATTCAGCATTGCCTATGTACACTAATGTGAGTAGACTTCTCATAGCATAGGCGTGTTTGAAACCTATTGACATTGGTGCGATCTCGTACGGCGTACATGGAAGTACAAGAGACATATGATAGACAAATCAGTACTACCACTCTTCTCAATCAAGGATTAAACATTTTAAAATGGAGGTTTTTGTTTATGTTGTGTAGAAATGTTTTTGCAGCACTGTAAATTCAGCTAAATAATAACAACATCGATGGCAGCGACTCTGCGCCCCGTACACAAAACTTCCAAATTTTTGCCTCAAACTAAGTGCATTGGATGAGAGGTCTATTCACTAAATGGTGTAAATACCTGATTAATGGTAATCCTTTTGTTGTGACAGCAATTAGTTTCGACTCACGTCGGAGTCATCACATGAGTCGAAACTATTTGCTGTCGTTACAAAAGGATTACCGTTAATCAGATATTTACACCATTAATTGTATTCATTGGTAGTTCGGAGGCTAACATTCCATCATCAAGGTCTATTCACGTTAGTGTACATAGTCAATGATAATAGCCAAACTTAGCAAAATCAAGCATAATCATTAAAAGCTAGTTGCAATGGTCTGTTTTTACCAGTACAACTAAAATCAAAACTGACCATTATCCCATGCATGGTGATATCTTTGCTGACAGTGAAAGTCACATAGCTGTCCATCTTGCTGTAGTTCTTGATAGGCACTTGTTGCACGATGGTCCTCTCGCAACAAAATATGACGTGTTCGGGCAAAGGAGTCGGTTGTGTGGAGTTGGCCCTCGGGATTGTGGACACCGAGAACCCATCAGGCATCGTCACCACTGTCGAGGGGGAAGAGATCTTCATCAGCAAGGCGAAAGCTTCGTCTTGCAGTAGCAGTTCAGGGATCACCGGACTCGAAGCGAATTCAGCCGGAGATAGAGTCAAGAACCGAATCTTGCTTAGGGCAGGACCCAATACGGTTCTCAAGTTGTCCTGCTTTGTTTCAAGCCCTGTTCAGATCATTTACAAAATCAAGTAGTAAAACATCACAGATAAATTTAACTGAACTAAATTCGCGAGAACTGAAGATTGTAAAAAATCTGATTGACAGACCTAGCTAAGTAACTGAATCACCCCATTTAAAACCAAAATGTAAAGTTTAATAGTATTTTTCTCAACAATTGTATTATGAAGGCCACAGCCACACGAGCGTTTTTTTCACCCACAAACGCAGCATGAAAATACGCCAGAAATATGAGCAGCATTGAATGTAATGGGGTATGCCACACGTAGTGTGTTTTCCCGCCGTAGCTTTTATAACTAAACTTGAACTATAAATTGAAGCAGCGTGAAAATAAGCTAGTATTTACCACGTGAAAAAACGCTTGTGTGGCCATGAACTTAATAGACAAATGTTTTTTGTCTATTGTCTATTAGATCTTACTCTTCTAAGGTAAGGCACATCAGCTAACAAAACAATCGTAATAGAACAATCAGATGATATGCGAATTTTGGAATTCTTACTTTTGTCGGTTGTTGATCTCCCATTTAATGTCAAGAACCTGTATCCTGTATCATTAAGTAACTCATGTAGCATAATGAACTCGTTAATAAGATTAATAATGTACCTCTGTGATATCAGTATTGGTGATTATTACAACAATCTTAGATAAAAGTGATTTTATTGGCTTGATCATTCAATAACAAATAGATTTTTCATCCTGTGCTATAATCTTTCAGTAATTCTTGGCCATTTAGCAGACTTAGGAGTAACAGAGGGTTTTAAAATTTTTTTTACGAATTTCCTTTTTAGGAATTAATCACTATGGTGGAACAAGCACTGAGATGTTTAACATTACGTAATACTTTTCACAATACTTAAAAGCAATCACACTTGAGTCAAAAAATATTTTGTCTTAAGTATTACAACAGACTTTGAGAAACATAGTCAGCTGTGACGTTTGATGGACGTTATTCCTTTTGAAAGAGGCTGAGTAGTTTTTTATAGAGAGGGCTTCTACAGTATCGGTTTCAATGCTGCCATACCCTTTGGCAAAAAAAAAGAAAACTTGTACGAGTTGTATTTCGGCTTTCATGCTTTTAATGGCAAAAATAATCAATCTTAACAGAAATGTTATGGATTTTTTACCTTGACGTTTGCATTCTTGGACGGCCCATTTGTAAACAGCCAGCAAAAGTTCTAGTTCAGAACTAATGTTTAATTTGTCACAATCTAAGATTGCCAATAGAGTTCCAAGCTCGACTTCCTCAAAGTTTCGATCACTCAAAACTAAAGTTGTATTGAGAGATATTATCTGCAAACAGATACATTTGAAGTAGTCTTGTCTATATAATCATCATCTGGTATTAGATAGTAACAAAGCTACACAAGGCATCACACCGATTCTACACTCATCCATTCATATTCATATTCAAGATTAGTTATAAGTCATTGATGAAGTCCATTGCAATGTAACTGTTGCTTAAAGACCAATAAAGATCATTGAATTCCCCTTTAAAATACACCCTGGTAGTGTATGCCTCTTAAAAAGTGAGTAAGTGATACAGATTTTATGGGGCTGTGTAATTATGGTCTATAATAACAAATGTTTAATGAAACCTTGTATATCAACCATACCCTATGATTGTGAAAATAAAATTTTCTCAGGTATTAGGACTCTTTAAATTTACAATGCTGCTACCACTTTGGTTACAACAGGTATAGTTTTATCTAAATAAGCCTGTAGATTTTTGTGAATGCAAAGATGCTTCTATTTTTAAGGAGAGTATAGAGTAAAGCATTTGAAATTGACCTTGGCATTTGAAAAGAAAAAATCTATTTAAAAAGTGAAATTATTGAAAAATCAGTCTTAAAATCGCTTAATTTAAAGTTTTCATGTTATCTTTCAATGTATTAGCGTTTTATAAATGTTAATTACTTTTTTAGGATCAGAAATTCAAGTTTGATGTGGATTGCAAAGTTGATAAATTAACAGAATCAAGTAAAATGTATTTGCGGGTTTACGAGATCAAACAACTATTAGAAAAGTCTAAAAGTCACAGACCTATGTAAAGGATTGTGGTTTGTGGCTACTTGAAAATAAGCAAACTGGTTAAAGGTTGGGTTTCAATTTAAAAAAAACCAAATTGGACACAAAATTTCTGAGGGAAAGTATTACCACAAAGAGAAACCTAGAACATTTTAAAGCATTTGAAGTTTTATGGACCTCTTAAAAGTGACTGAAATACTGTAATGTACCTCTTTATGATGTTATTTGTGATATCAGTATTTGTGCTAATTACAACAATCTTAGATAAAAGTGATTTGATTGGCTTTATAAAATCGTCATCATCTCATCTGAACTGTTAAAAACACAACCATGTCCAAGTCATTTTAATACCTCCAAGCAACGTTGCATCAAGTCTGGTTCGTCGAACAGTTTAGCGAATTCGTAGGCTCGAAAAGCCATTGGGTAGTTGACATCTTTCCAGATGTAGCTCATGCATTGATTCACCAAGGATGGCAACATATACTTCTTGGCTGCATAGCATATTTCACAAGCCTGTTCGATTGTTGTGAGGTTAATTTCATCAGCATAGATGTACCTGTGAAGAAATTACAAAATAAACCTGGGTATTTTTAAAAGAAGTAGCAAATTATGTACCGCTATATAACCGTATACACAATTTAAAATGTATACATGTAAATGCATTTTAAAAGTAAACGCTCATGTATGAGCCATTCAGTGAAAAAATTATTTGATTAGAAAATTTACAATACAGCATGTATGTAAAAGAAATATAATTTTATAACAATTCTAAAATACGTGGATGAAACCTTCAATTGGATTCAGACCTCTTTAAACCCCACATAGTGATAGACAGTATATATTATATGTTGAATCGAGAGACATATTTTGTACCATCGTATTGTGATGTGATATGAAAGCGATATTTAAAGTATATATGTAGATTCCAAAACTTCATTATAATGACAGCTCGCTTCGCTGTCACTGGTACCCAAAAACAAAGACTGTTTGCACCACTATTTTTTTTTATTTTTTTTTTTTTGTATTAGTATTGTTTATTTTTGTTCTTATTTGGGGTTTTTGACCATGAACAGCAATTGACTGTAACTGGTTCCTTGACTGGGAAAAATGATTATTACTTATTGTTAAATTACTTGCCATGCTGTAAATTGTTTAATTAGATTCTAAAGAAACAGAATATTAGTATGAAGCACTCTGTAAAGTATTAAGTACAAACTTTTATAGCATTTACTCTTTCTTATAGTACAACAGCTGTCTAATGATTTACCCTTCTTCCATAAGATTAACATTGAAACTTTGAAGATTAACTTTGAAACTTAGGGCATAGCCCTGGGTACCGATTTGAATTATAATGTGATTCTGCTCATCTAAAGGACGATACCTATCTAACGGTATGCACGGATTTCTCCTATGATGCACACAAGCTGAGAAAAAGAAGGAAAAGAAACATGCTTGCCTATTATTATAGATTTACCGAGTTTGGGAAATAAACGTTCACATTACCATAGTTGAGGTTATGTCATTATGTCAGTAGTCTTAGTTATAGGCTATTAAAATTTATTGACTAGTCACGTCGTCTCTCTTTGCAAAGATTCCTTCTAGATTTGAGCGATTTTAGTGTGGTAGTTTAGTTTATATGATACAGGGTAGTGGAAGTACAACGAGCCCATCTGCATGGCCAGCAAACACTACAAGGTAACAAGACTATGGTTGTCATGTTGTGGTACAGTACTCAATTGGAGTGCCTGGTGGTGGCAACGGATTGAAAATAATTTGAATTCCAACGAGCAAAAAAATAACATCTGACTAACTATACAAAGGTTATTTCATTCTTATTTATTTGGAAGCCATAAATGATGTAATGTAAACACAATTTTATTGTATCGTAACTAAAGTAGCGACAAAAGTAGCTAAATAACCTGATACAACTATTTTAAAAGTGTAGCTCGCTACAGCTACAAATTTTCTAAAGTAAGCAGTTTTCTAATAAAAGCAGCGGTGCTACAGTACAGATGGCTCGGTGTATCTGTGCTCATGGCTTTCGATAAATATACTCTAAAATTGACTTTATTCGCGTTTTGTCTCAGATCGAATGCAACATTTCTTGTACTTGATGACAACCTAGATACAACAGACCAATGTTTTTTAAAAAGTAACCCCACCCCGTCCCTTGTTCATCCTCTTTTCTCGAAAGCCATGAGCACAGATACACCGAGCCATCTGTAGCGCTCTAATCCCCAACACTGACTGTCACTGTCACTTACTCAAGCATAGAGTGGAATGCTTCAGGTTGCACATCAGGAATTTCAATGGGATGATTTTCTTCTGCTAACCCACCATAGAACATTGCTTCAAAAACTGGACTGGACATTGACAGGATCATTTTGTGAGTAGAAAATTTCTGTAATCACACATTTATCATTCATCTCCAAAGTGATGATGTAAAGTTGAAATTTGTACTTTAAAATAATGAATAAAACTAATATTAAATTAAGCATCAAGAAATTGCAAGTCTTAATTTATAACAGTGTTTCCAATTATTTATGTTGACTCAAAGCAAAAATCAAAACCAAACAGACAACATACATCGTTATGTAAGAATAATATATATCAGCCGCCAGTGGTTTGAATTTTGCAATTTTGTGCTCCCTATAAGCTTAGTGACACTATGATTGTATTGTTTGGGTAATCGGGTATCTCTTTCAATCAATTTATTTTCACATCAAGGATTATCACAAGGGGACATGGAATATTTTCTTAATTTTTTTGGAACAAACCCACACTTGTGGTTTGTATTGTGAAACATAATTAATTATTGTTATTGTGGTCAATTATTTCTCTTTTTGAAATGCCAATATTGCAAAAGTCCCTCCCCGTAAAAATTAATACCCGACTTTTCCCAGTAAATCTTGTTCAGGAATTCTAATCACAATTTAAAGTGGGATCATATGCTTAGGTATTTTATTTGAGCTCTTCTGGACAAATTGCTTTGCTAGACATTTTCGAGCAAATTTAGTTTCTCACCTTCTTGTGTTGGCCGTCGCCCACCAAAAACTCACAATCACTCCAAATTCCCGTCTCCAACAAGTGTTTTCCTCTCTCGCTTATCCTGTCAAACTTCAGTTGCCAGTCCTCCATTATTTTCAAAATAAAAATATTAAAGATTTCAAATGTCTTGAAATAAAATACTTAAAAAAGGGGGTTTCACTGATTATTTAGATTCAAAGAATTAACAATTTGAATAAGTTTCAAAACAAAGACTTATAGACAAAGGCAGTTTTATAACAAAACTATGTACTAAATATATGTGTTTTGCTCTTGCATTTCCACCACACACCTAAATTAAACTACTAAAAAAAGGATAAATTTACAAAATTTAAGAAAAAAAAAAACTTTAAAGTCAGTTGGAATACTTTAAACTATAATCACGCACAATAATACTTGAAGTTATGAGTTCAAATAAGATTTGGGACCTTTTAAAATAAAATTATAACCTATATCACAGTTAGTTGTTGCCACCATATAACAATAACAGTAGCATAACTCAAATTAACTTTTAATTAGTAAAAATACTTATTTTGAAATATTTGAAATGAAGGTATGAACACATCACTTAGCATGGCTACTGCCACTAGACTGACCGAAATAGATTTAACGGTAAAGAGGGGGGAGGTGGCAGCAAACGGTCCCAAAATAAACAAGCTTCATTCATCTTAAAACTACGTGTAGGCAGTGCTACTACGTTATTACATTTAAAATTAGAGTGAAGTGTCAAATGAAGGTGATATAAAAAGTCGTAGGTACGCAATAAAACTGAAGAATTTTACTCCCAACTCCCAACTAATTATAGGAACCCAAAGTATTAGTTTCTCATTCACAATGTTTACTAGACCCATTATTTTCCATAATTGTATTTGTAAAAAATAATAATTTTAAAATCTAATTAATAAAATAGTTTCATAGTGAGGTGTAAAAAATGTTAGGCTTTCGGAAAAAGTAGTTTTGGCTGCTATTAGCCAAAAGATAAATAAATCCCAACAGTCCCAAAATTCTCAACAGATAAAAATACTCAAGAATATAAGTATTTTGATAGGTGGTCTTAAACACCGCGGCATCTCTATTAGTGTTCAGAAATTATATTCACTTAAAAACATAAATAAAATCTGTAAACACAGCATTTGCCAGTTACCATTTTGAATATTGTATTATTATTTAAAATGTCCAAAATAAACATTTAGAGAACTAGTACCAGGTTAACCTTACTTGTTGGTTTTATTTCACTTTTGTTATAGCATTGACTATGTACACTAACGTGAATAGACCTCTCATCCAATGCATTTAGTTTGAGGCAAAAATTTTGAATTTCGGTGGACGCCGCACCAGAGTCGTTGCCATCGATGTTGTTATTATTCAGCTGAATTTACAGTGCTGCCAAAACATTTTACAAAAACATAAACATAACTTTCAGTTATAAAATGTTTCATCCTTGGTTTAGAAGAGTGGTAATACTGATTTATCTATCATATGTTACGTGTACTTCGATGGACGCCGCACGAGATCGCTCCACCGTCAATATGCTTCACACACGCCTATGCTATGAGAAGTCTACTCACGTAGTGTACAAAGTCAATGGTTATAGTGTCATGGTAATCAAGCTATTAAATTTACAGCAGACTCTTAAAAGTTAACAACTGTTAAAAAACTGCTTAGCATTAATGTTACTTTATTTTTGTTTACATAATGTGGTTATTTTGTTACCAAAATATAGGGATGGACGGGAGTGGATTTTTAGTTCGGGACGGGACGGGAATTTTTATTTCCCATCCAATTTCGGGACGGGATCAGGACGGGATTGCTCTTCTCGACGCTATCGGGAAATATTCGTTTTGACTTTTATCTGAATGTTGTATAAAGACAAATTAATGTTAAATATCAACTGGTTCTGTTTCCAAATTGTTCCACTTGTTTTTGTATAAGTTACAATGTACTTCCATTTGTTGAAAAGATTTAAAATATCTAATTTTTTAATTTGCAGTATACAATGAGATAAGGATAAAGTATAAATTTTCTTGTAAAAAAAAAAAATTCAACCAAATCACTAAACAATATACATATAAAAAAATCCAAGTTTTGTTGAATGAAATATTAAACGTTTTCTATAAAGAACAAAAAGAAAAATTATGTACATAAAAATATAGATTAAAACAATTAGAAAATTTTAAAGAAAACAAAACTGTATAACATAAATAGGCCTAAGGCCTGCTCAGTTAAAAAAAACAAACAAAACAAAAACAACAACAACAACAAATTGATATTATAATAAATATTCACACTAAGGAATGAAGTGATTCAACAAACCAAAGCCATTTATAACCCCAAGAAATGTTTATTTTTAATTTTTTATACTTATTGATTTAACTGAGACAGGTTCTTGAGATTATCATAAAAATTGAACTTTAAAAATATACACAATTTGACCTAATTATTTTTATTTTTATTTCTATGTATTCATTTAGCTATTTTTTGCTATTTAAAAAAAGTAGTGTATGATGAAAAAAACAATGAAAGTTTAAAGTTATGAACCTCAAAATCTAATAAATGTATTTGTAATGTTTTTTTTTTTTTTTTTTTTTTTTTTTTTTTTTTTTTTTTAATATATTTAATGGGTTTTGAAGTTTTTTTTAATTATATTAAATTATAATGAGATGCTTTTAACATTATAAAACAGTAATTCAATTAATGATTGATTTATTTAACAATACTTTGCCATTTTCCCTTTGATCGAAAAGTCACACAACTTTGGTTGACATTTTGTTTAATTTGTAAGAATTACACAAATCAAACGAGCCATCCCTTAGTTTTCTACGACAATTGGTTCAGAAAGTAACATTTGGTACTAGGAGCAAAAAACACCCCTCTTGAATAAATTACTGCCCGATGTCGAACAATAGATAAGCTGAACAATAGATCGTCTCTGGCGTCCGTGGAATGTGGCCGCATGTATTTGTGCTGTTCCTCGTTAGCGAGACCGCCGGCCGAAATCGCCGGCCGCGATCGCGGCCGCCGCACCGTTCGGCAGTTCCCGTCCCGATAAATTCCCGAGTAAAAAAAAAAACCCGCTCGATGATCAAGACAAATTTGCTCCCGAAAAATTTCCCGAAATTTCGGGTCCCGTCCATCCCTACGAAAATAGAAACCCATAAAACCAATGTTAAAAATTACTATTTTAAAACTTAATTTTAGACAAAATTTGATTTTGGGGTTGAAGCTGTTTCTAAACTTATTTTTAGGCAAAAAAACTCTTACGTGGAAAGTTTAAGCCAAATCTACCCGCTGGATTTCGAGATCGTGGAACACACATCCCTTCAGACACTCCTCGCATTATAGTATAGGATTTACATGTAGTGAAATTTACTGTTGAAATGTTTTCTTATCATGTATTTTCACTAGACAAAGAACCGGCCACATACTTAGGTGTTTTGAAAATGGTTGTGCCAGCTGATTGGTGTTGCCAAAAGCTGGTAATTTACCCAATTTTTGGGGGTTTAATTGGAAGTTGGGTAAATACTTGTTTATTTTAGGGAATTTCCAGATAGTTATTAGGAGAATTACATCAAAATAGCATTATTTCAGATCAGCTGGCTCACTGATAGTGTGACATTTTAACACGAGTGGAGGGGGGTATTCCGGCCTCGTGTGTAGTTGGCCTTGATTTAGTGCCGTGCTGCTGACAACTAACAACTCTGCCATTCGGCAAAGCCAATTTTACCACAGAACTATGCAGATATATTTTTAAGATTTACAAACTCCGTTTTACAAAGCGAGAGACCCAAAAGAGTGAAAGGGGTAATAAGCAAATAAAAATTTGTAACAAAGAAAATTATATTTACAGTTATATACAATGAGGTATATTTACATGATAATGGTAACGAAGTAGTCTAATTATTTAATTCTTTCGTTTCTTCTCCTCAGGGGCGATGCCCTGGCTCTCCTGGTAGGCCTGTGCCAGCTTATCCTGCATTTCCTGGCTGGCCGGGGTGTATCTCGAGTACTCCATGCTGTACTCTCCCTTGCCCTGAGTCAGCGATCGCAGCTCTCCCACAAATCCGAACATGTTGTTGAGAGGCACCTGCATAACCGACAATAATTGTTAGTATCAAACAAACCTGCAACTGAAAAAGTAGGCTTGAGGGAAAACACTGATGAAAATATACACGTATTTTGTCTTTCCCATGTTTGGTGAACTAATTAAATGCATGAATTTTACTCCAGTATTAAATTAGAGGCCGGAGTGCAAGTTTGTATTTACAAATTAATGTGATCGAGTTAGGCCTACTCATGTACAGTGAATGTTATTGATAGACCAGCTCATTCTGGTAAATTCTAGTTACGTCTGTAATCTGAAATTCGATTTACAATTTTTATTCTAGCGTGATTGAGAATGTTCAAAAACGGTTCTTGTGTTACCTTTTACATAAAAGGTTCCACTTTTACACTTTTGAGATTCATTATGATCAATTCTATTTATTATTTAACATCCATCACATAAACTCAAGGAGCAAATTAGCGCCAATAATGTATTTGAGTAAATTGTTTTACGGAAAAATAGACGATGCCATTAGACTTTCAAAATTTTATTTTTATACGCCAACATACAGTAGAAGGTCAATAAAACTTGTTTTACACCATTTTTGACAATAAAACTTGTTTATTAAATTATTTGATAAATACTAGCACAAATAACATGATAAGAAAGCCAACGGAATCCGGTAGTTGATGTGAAGTGGTTGCCTTATATAGCAACCAGAAACACGAGCAATGTGTCCCGCTAGGTTAGTTAATGTTATTCATTTGTTATGGACCAATAATTGTTCTTCTTACATATTATTGGTTACAACTAGCACTTGTTACTTGTTACAACTAGCAACTAGGCACATCTTTTCTTTTCTGTACAAAAAAATAATAAAATGAGGGGACCCTGCATCGGGCTTTGCCTAGGGGCAACCCATTTATTCATCAACAATTTTATTTGATATTTATTACATGTATATGGTAGATAATGGATGTATTTTTGTCAACTATTTGTCCTTGTGTTTACCAATGTTCGTAACCTTGCAACTTATGCTTGTTCGATTGTATAATCTTTCATGTATATTATATTTTGATGAAAAAAGAATTATTATTATTATTTTTAATTTGAATAGCACTTATTGCATAGTGCAGTGTGGTGAAAAATATCGTTCGTAACTTAGCTGAAAACGTTTTCCCTTCTTTCGATAGTTTCAAGTTCTTGACTTCGTCTTGAACTTAAAACACGATCTCGAGGCTGGCAAAACGCCATTTTCGGCCCTTGGAACGAAAATACTATTTCACGATCTTACAACTGGTTTAAGAGACATGGACCATGAGACATGACTATGGTATCATCAGATAAACGCTTTTTCGGTTGGCTCATGTCTCGGGTAAAGTGCTGTAACACACCTCAGCGTACATAGTGAACCAGTCCAGTGTTCCCTCCTGGTCGAGCATTACTCCGTTGCGCTTGTTGAGTAGAGAGATGACGGACCCTTGGAACTCCGAGGGGGCCGTCACTTCAACGATCATAATCGGCTCTAGAATTTGCCATATGCCTCCCTCGAAAGCTGAAAACAATCGTTATACTTTAAAAGTTTGTGGTTGTGAGAGGGCAAAATTTTACTAAAGTGTTTCGTCTGCTAGATTTAAATTTTTTTAGTTACAATTCATTCCCAGGTGTTTTGCTACTTACTGGGGTCAATTTTTTCTTAATAGAAAAATGGAAAAATAGAAAATGGAAAAATATAACAAAAGGATTTATAAGTCCTAAAGGACTTATAAGTTTATAAAGACTTATAAACTTTTAAGGACTTTTTTAAGTTTATAAGGACTTATAACTTATAAAGGACTTTATAAATTAAAGGATTTATAAAAAGACATGAAAAAATTGAAAACTACATTTTTTGGTGAATTTTCAGAGTAATTTTTCAAGTTATATAACTCCAAACGTTTTTGCAGGATTTTAATGATTTTTAAATTACCTGAAAGGGCATATAGTCTACTAAAAATTTCAGTAGAATCAAATTGTTTAGTTCTCAAAAACAATTTCAGTCTTTTTATTTTTCAAATAATGCATGTATTTTCAGGGTGTCTACTGATATCTCAATTTGGAATTCCAGTATATTTCCAGTATTTCCAGTACCTTTTTTTCAAAAAATTCCAGTATCACTCGCGAACTATTAATCTGAATATGGAGTAACAATAACAAAATTTTATACATATAAACTAATTAAACATTGATCTTTGTATTAATAGATCGCCACTGGTCAACGCTCTACTAAAAAATCACCTGATTTGGACTCTAATTTATTTAATAAATTACCCTTCATCTATAAGATTAACGTTGTAACTTTGAAAGCCTGTAGGGCATACCCCTGGAGGCTGATGTGAATTATAATGGCATTCTGTTCATCTACAGGATGAACCTTTCTAACAGTATGCACGGATTTCTCTTACGATTCACGCAAGCTGAGAAAAAAGGAGAAAAATAAACATGCTTGCCCTCGCATATACTTATGGTTGTGATTAATAAATACTTTCCAATGAACGCTTTTTAATATAAATTTTTTTTATTAGGCCATTTAAACTCCCCTTATAGCCCTCCATACCCCCACCTTATTTTGTATTTTTTTGAAACCGTACAAAAAATAATAAAATAAGTACAGGTAACTGCAAAAAAAATAATGGAATACAATAATACTAAAAGTAAATTACTCACATGAATGAAATTTAAGAAAGAAAACTAAATTTTTAGTTCAAAATCCAACATTTTCTAAGCTTAATCTCGACACAAATGTTTAGATTTCTTAATTTCTTGATTAATTATTTGAACAGAACTACAAGTTTTCTGATTTTGGTTTGCAAACATACTTGAACAACAATAATAATATGTGAAACATTTTTACATGGGAATCTACGGATCAAATGACAAAATCAATATTTTATGTATGTTAAAAACAACAATTTCCTTATTTGAATAAAATTCTATTATTCCAGTATCTATTTTGAAATTCCAGTATAATTCCAGTATTTCCAGTAATTCCAGTATCAGTAGACACCCTGATTTTATAAAACAGTAATGTATTTTTATTTTTGTCTTTCATGAAAGTTACAGGCTTTTGACAGTGTGTGTCACATTTCATTAATTCAATTATTAAATACTTATAATAAAAAGGGGATACCACTTGAATGGTTTAAGTCTTATTTAACTAACAGAACACAGTTTGTTGAAATTTCACATTTGAAAAATAAAAATCAAACAAAAATTAACTCTAAAATGGAGTCAATAAAATGTGGAGTACCTCAAGGGTCAATTTTGGGTCCAGTATTGTTCATTTGTTACATCAATGAATTGAACAATGTAATTGGAAGCAAATCATTCAATGGAGCAGTGCTCTATGCGGACGACTCCAATATTAAAATTTCAGGTAATAATTTTCAAGACACAGAAAGCACAGCAAATAATGAATTGAAAAATGTAATAAATTTCTGTAATAGTCTCAATCTTAAGCTCAATTTCAATAAAACTCATTTTGTCCCCTTTAGTACAAAGAGAGATAAAACCAGTCCAATAACTCAGATTAACGTTGCAAATCAAAGTATACAGCAAGTCAATGAGACAACATTTTTGGGTCTAGTAGTTGACAGTAATTTTAGTTGGGATGGCCATGTAAACAAGGTTGTCAGTAAGATAAATTCAGAAATTTATGCACTTAAAAGATTATCAAAATTAACTGACTTGGCTACCTTAAAAACTGCTTATTTCGGACTAATCCATTCTCACATATCCTACAACATTTGTGTATATGGAGCTACATCCCATCAACATTTAGAAAGTATATTGAAACTTAAAAAAAAATGTATTAGAATAATGCTTGGCTTAGATTATAAGGAGCATGTCAAAAACAAATTCTGTGAATTAGGAATATTGACAGTATTTAGTTTATATATTCATGATTATATAATGTATGTAAAAGAAAACAAGTCTGATGAAATGTTGTTGGGATATAACCATTCATACAAAACTCGAAACAGGAAAAACATTAAATTCGAAAAACATAATTTAGATTTTTTAAAAAAGAAAACGACTTACACTGGTGCTAAATTTTTCAACCATTTACCAACAGATATTAAAAATGAAATAAGTTCAACAAAATTCAAAGCAAAGTTAAAAAAATTTATGATTGGCAAACCATGTGACTCAATTCGGGATTACTTTAATGATTAAGTATGCAGGTACAATTAAATAGATATGAGGTTCTAAAGTTACAAGGGTGGAAAAAGTTACAAGATTTATGTTGACTTATTTAGTATCATTAAGATGTAATATATTGTAATAATGACACCATTCATGTACTTCCATGTATAATAATGAATAAAGGTATTTTGACTATTGACTATTGACAGGCATAATCTTTTAGCACAACTACATGAAAGGGCGAGGTATAAAAAAAGGAGAGGGTAAGAAGTGACTTCTTATCCATTTGCATTTATTTGTTTGATAATGCAATTTGGACATGTTCATGTGTGCTGCCAGATTGCTGCCATTGAGTTGATAGTTTTTCAGCTGATTTACACTGCTGCAAAAACACGCTAGTACAACAAACAGAATCCTCATTTATCAAATGTTTCACGCAGTATTATGAAGAATGGTAGTACTGATTTACCATGTCTGTCAATTGTACTTCATGTACCCAACAAGATACAGGGCCACTGTAAGTCGGTTTTAAACACGTCTATTATAAGAAGTTATGTAGTAAATGATGGTAGCCTGTTATTACTAGGGGTCTGCGGTACAGCAATTTTCAGGTCGGTACGGTTCGGTACGGTACAATTTTTGTGTACCTCGGTTTTCGGTACAAAATCGGTACGGTACGGTACGCGTTATCAATATAGGCCTAGCGGTATTAATATCGATGGGTAACACTTCAAATACCTATTTATTTACCTCATTTAACATATTTTGCTAGGTTACAACTTTAATAGGAAAAATATCATAATCACTTCACATTTGTGCATGTATGCTGTTGATATTAGTTTAATGCTATGTAGTAAAAATTAACATGAAGTGAGTAGCAGCATCACAACAATAATTGAAAACAGATTTATTTTTGGCTGATAAAAAACTTGCAAACATAAATAGAGATTTTCAAACAAAAGCCCATAGCCTACATGCTGTATCAGTATTTTTTCAATTCGTCGCCTAAATATATAAAAGAAAATATAATTTTTAACTTAATGAAAAAAAAATCAAAGCGGAACACAAAACTATTTTTAGCAGGCGTTCGTAGCCGCAGTAGGCTAGGCCTATTGTGGAAGCAGCAGATGCCATCATTGGAGCGGTACCGCCAGTGTTAGAATCAATCATGATTACGATTAATTATTTATTTACTACTAAACGGTTTGTGCTTCACATTTTCTTAAATTCAAATCCTAAACTTATTTCATAAAACTTCCAGGGCAACTGTCATTAAACAAAGACGTGATGTATTAGTAGGCTAGTGAGCCTGACTGTGACTGTGACTAGAGACAGAGCAAACGTAATAAAATAACCAATTGAACCAATCCAACAAGAGTAGGCAAAGTACAAAGAGAACGTAAACGCCAAAGAGTACGTTTATACAACCAATCCAACAAGAGTAGGCAAAGTGCAAAGAGAACGTAAACGCCAAAGAGTACGTTTATACAACATCTAAACCTCTAGAAGGAACATATATAACGATTTTAAAAGCCAATAAAATATGAACTATAAAGCCAATAAAATGTGTTGGCTAAACAAATTGAAAAATTTGGAATGTTCCTAGTTTTCTTTGATCGATAAATTCATAGGAACAAACAGCTTTTGGGTGGTCTTACTCTTTGCGAAAAGCGGTTGTGTATTATTTCCTAATTGCATTCGGCTAATCCGCCAATCCGGGTCACTTTAGAGGTTAGGACAAATCTTTTCAATCGGCAGTCGACAGTTCTCGTCACTTCTCATCAAACAACTGTCCTCACTGACGCTAGTGTCTCTGGCGGCGGGCATTAATATCACTGTAGTTTGTTGTAGTTGTCACTGAATAAAGAGCTAATGTACTTGATCAGCCGCTATGAGCGCTGTTGCCAACGAGAACATGATTGTCTAAATGGTGTTGGACCGCGAATTGTAAACTGCATTCCTATCCAAGGACTCGGCAGTCGGCGAACGCTACTACATCGTTCGTCAGTTGACTTTGCTGAGAGACGATGTCAAGTCATTGTTTTTATGCGTTAATCCATAAAAACAAAGAGATAACGACAAAATATTAATTAATTCCGTTTTTCTAAAGTCAAATATAAGTAGTAGATACATTAATATTTTTGACTTTTGTAATCTGTACCGAACCGGATTTGTACCGATTCCTTTTTAACCGTACTGAACCGATGACGGTATTTTGCCTTGTACCGTACCTGTACAGAATTTTCGGTGCACCGCAGACCCCTAGTTATTACAGATAAACATGTTTAGCAGTAAATATATTGAAGTTTAGAGTAGAATATGAGAGAGCGTTAGCAGCAATTACCTTGCCTCATGGCCCCCTGCGTTGCCAGGTTGAATGCAAGATCGCTCGAGTCCACCGAGTGATGGGCTCCGTCCTGCACTCTCATCCGGATACCTGCCAGTTTGCTGCCAGACAGCCACCCTGCAACACAGCAAATGTATCACTCCACGATGAGCCTATACCCTTGAGTGGTGATCTAGGGACAGTAATGTCACATACGCTAGCCAGAAATGACTGCTCAAGTGCTTGTAGTGTCGTGTCACGGATCACAGTAGACCACTGGCTTGTAAGGCCAGAGCTGTATCACTGAGCTTCAGCTTTCGTATGCACCAACTATAAGCTGAAACACAAAACACAATAGCAACAGCACGCCTTGGTTTGCCAGACACAATCAATCAATCACAATTTATTACATACTTACTTCTTACTGGAGTGGCCACTTGTACTCCAATAGGTACAAGTCTCATCAACGCAACCTCTCCAGTAGGTCTGGTCAGCAGCATTCTCCTCATCTAGCCCCAATGTCTCTTCGGACCTGGTCCCAACATCTTGTTTTGGGCCTTTCAGCTGGTTTTCTGCCTTCGGGATTATTCCTCATTAATATACTGTTTGCTATTGAGTTTTTCCTTTCCTCAAAACATGTCTAGTCCATGTAACCTTCAGCTCATAACCTCCCGCACTATGTATGGATCTTTGAATCATTAGTGGATTTCATGGTTGTGTTTTATAAAAATAAACCGCGTAACAGATACATGCTGCGTAAGGGCAAAAAAACCACGATGCACTTGCCCTGTGAAGTACCGTGTATGCATATCTAATGCGTGTGCAATATATTCACAGTCTAGGAAACCACATACCCAATACTTCCTAAGACAGTGTGCTACGGCTTGGATACGCTTATGCAGCACATCTATTACGCGTCTAGCAAACCACAGCCTAAAACAGTTGTAGAGCATTGGCCTCGCAAACCAAACTCATCTCAAATTCTACTTGATGTGAACTTTTACAGAGATCACAACCAGCTTACATACAATACTAAGAAATTCCATATAAAACTCTAGGAACTCCCTGACCTTTGCATTCCAACACAGGCCTATGGTCGGCACTAAAGTATATCAACAACTGGAAGGCCTAAAAATGGCAAAAATACCCTTAAAATTTCTAAATTTGAATAATAATCCTGTTGCTAGATGATCATAATCCAATGATTGGTTTCGTTTTGTGTATTTTCAAACTGTTCATAAAAACCCTTTTTTAATAGCATGATACATATTGCTTGCAATCAGAAATGAAAAACAAATTTCTACAAAAATCTAAAATACATTTAAACTTATACTGCAGAAGTGTAAACTATTTTTTACACTTCATGGTAAAAGATGGAAAAGGCAATCGATTTCGACTCGACACACCAGATCAGCGTTTTTCAGTGTTGAAATCGATTGCCTTTTTCAATTTTTTCATATATTTATCTTCTGTATCCTTTGCAGACAAGTGTAAATGTATTTTAGAGTGTTGTGGAGGTTTGTTTTTAATTTCTAACTGTTCATATTTTATATCTGTTTTATTTTATGAGTGAAATAATTATTTAAGTTTTAACATTAATCTAGGCCTAATAGGCTAATGTGATTTACAGTTCTTATGTATTAAATTTATGAGTAGAGAGATTGGTTGACTGAATAATTTGAATTGATTGTTTCATAAAAACAGTAAAAATAATCAAAGCTATAATTATGCATTTAGATGGATAAAAAATTCCTTAGTTATCTAAAACTTAATATAATTTATTTTTTTGATTATCCACATTTATTTAATTTATTATAAAGCAATGGAATTAAATTGGAAAAAATATGATTCTTGTGGCAGTTCTAGTTCAATAAGTTAGCCACAAAGTTAATGGAATCGTATCCTCAAAAGAATGAAAAAACACTTGTCTACTCTTTGATAATAAAGTGTCAATCGAAATTTTCTTTTCATCGATTATCCAATGTTCCAAACTTCAATATTTATATCAGATACGGAAAGCTCATTGTCATTACAGCCAAATTATTTAATAACTTTAGGACTTAATGAACGTTGGCAAATTAAAAAAAGATTATTGTCTAATATACAAACCTTTTTGACACATAAATTCAAAGCTCTTTTTTATTGCAGGAATGTACACTTTGGGCAGATTGGGTCCCATAGTTTCATCTTTGAAATCCACAACAGTGTTTTGATGGGGTGGTAGAGGCTACAACAAAAACATTGCAAAACATGAAAAACTTGTAGTCTCTACAAACAAGTTAAAATCAATAGTTAAGAATTTTCTTCTTTTTTTTGACAATGCTACTGCCTAATTTTGTTATTGTAAACAGCACCTAAAAACAATTTATAATGTATTCGGTTGACCAATAAAATCACTTAAATGAAAAATAAATGAAATATATGATAGAAATAAAAAACATTCACATAGATGTCATATGTTTGTCACTATATCAAACTTGTCCGTGATTCAGTACTGAGTTTGTCAGGTTTCTGTTCCTGCTTAGGATTTAAAATCATGGTGAACATGGATTGGTCTTTCTGTATTTCCATTTAACTTACTTTCTCATTTCTGCATCATTAGTAGTGTAATGAATGCGTTTTGATAATCTCAACAAAACTCGTGAAGTGTTTCTATGTAGCTCGATAATAGTAAAATCACCAGAATCGCCAAAACATAAAGCTCAACCTAACTTAGTAGTTGGACTGCTGAAGGAGGTAACTGATTTCAGGATTTGTAATTTTGTTTACTCTCGAATGAAGCTCAGCCTAAAAAGACTCTTTGACTCAAGTACTCTTAAAAATGCTGCATGACCGGAATAAATTAAATTTGAAAGACAAGTATGGAGGAATTAATGTGTTCTCTGCCTTGCAAAGCGAGCAACAATAGTGGAAACATGTTTATTAGTCTTGCTGCACAACATGGTGGCTTACAATTTCACAGTAAAAAAATTAACCTAGAGAATTAGCAGATTTTAAATTGCTATAACAAGAACAAACCCTTGGATCTTTACAGCTGATATAGTTGCAAGTTGCTCACCTCAAGTACACCGATGACCCTTGCATACTGACCCTGGCCTCCATGTTGCTTTTTGTGGAAGTAGTCAAACTTGACTGGAGAAACCAGAGTTTCTCGGAATGCCACTTTGGGTTTCCCCAGAACTACGGGGCAGTTGTATTCCCTCTCCATCCTCTACACACGTAAACAAGTAAGGGTTATGACCAGGATGCTCAGGCCAATTAATCAACATCCTTCAGGGCTAATAATTTCTTAATACATTAATAATTTCTTAATAAATTAATATTATAGTACGGATGTGTTTATTCTTATTCAGTTTTGAGTTACAGAATTTCTGTTTGATGTGGAACAACTTCAATGGAAAAAATACTGAAGGTATAAAAAAGTTGAATATCATGACCATGTCGCCACATTGAAAATCATATAAACAATCATTAAAAAACCTATATATTTTAAGATCTCCTTCCTTGTATATACAGGGTGATTTATATTGCATAAAATATATTTTGTTATGCATAAATCACCATTTTAGATATTAACAGTAATGTTGATTTAAACCTTTATTTTAATGGCAATTTTAAAATTAAATTACTTCAATCTTATTTCACACTAAAACATCTGTCCAAGAAATTTGAGTAAAAAAAAAATTACTATATACACATATTTACCAAAATATTATAATTAAAAATTAACAAAGCATTAAGAAAAACTACTAAAAAAGGAAAACTAAACTAAACTGTAATGCCTTTATATGAAAATAAACTAAGAACAAAAAACTCTAAAAGATACATTCATAACTCTAACAATCAGAATTATAATTCTTTAATGTTGGAATGAAGAAGCAGGCTTTCTTTTGAAAGTTTGTTTGCATCCTTCAATAGACAACTAATTTTTGTAGCATAAAAAAGTGTTGTGCTATAGAGGGAAACCTTCTCTTTCAAAAGTAAGCCGGTCTATTCTATCATTACTATCATTAGGAAATTAAACCTATTAAAAAGTAACACTCAGAATCTTAAATATCAGTATTTTCATAATGTATTGCTACATTTGGACCGCATTTGTTAGGTCTTGTATATCAAAACAAATTTAAATTATTGACAAACCTGAGCATAAATTTCCAGATGAAGTTCTCCCATCCCCGACACCAAAGTCTCCTTCACATCGGAATCGTACATGTAGTGAAATGTCGGGTCCTCCTTCGTAAACCGCTGGACCGCTTTGGCAAAGTTGTCCCTGTCTTTCGAATTGACCGGGCTTATTGACATTGACACGACTGGATCTGGTACATAAATAGATTCCTAAAAAAATAATAGAAGTGTTAAATTTGTTTAATAAAATGCTAAACATTACCTGTTAAATAAAACTTTTAATGAAAGAACAAAGTAGAGAGGTCTATTACAAAAAAAAGTAACACCACATTCGTAAGCTTATGTATGCTACCATTTTTTCTGTGCCATTTTAGTTGATAGGGGCTAGAATTGTTACATTTTTTTACGTACAACAGAAAATTTGGTTGTTGCTAAATTTACGCTCACCCTCATTTATTGATTGAATCAAAGGTTATGGTGAAGTGAAGCGAAGGCTTTGTTTTTATTCTTTTTCAGAACTTGACTGACTTGTGAGCTAATTTTAATTTGATAATAATCTAATTAAGAAATTAAGGTTTTTTAGTAGGTAAGAGTGTTTTACTTGTAGCATATTACCCTTAAAAATGACATAAATCTAATTCTTAAATTATATTAGCTTGGTCTGTGTGCCTTAAAAATACACAATAACTATGTGAAACAAAATACAGTCTAGTGGAAGACAATAGACAATATTTATTGGTCATTCAATAATTACATTGTAATTACAATGAACTTCGTCATTAAAACTAATAAGTGTCACATTCACCAATTCTGTCAAAAAACTTATTTTTAGGTCTAATTAAATAAAACAATCTAGGTTGAGTAGGTTAAAAAAATGATTATAAATAAAATATCACAGATTGATCTGACAACTATTTTGTACTTATCATTCTTAGAAAAAAATTAACCAATAAAATAAAAGGTAACAACACCAGATAAAATATTTAAACAAAAACAATGGCTCAGCTCAATAAAAAGACAGTTAAAATTTAAGATCACAACAACAATAAAATCTGCAAAATTCAACAAACATACTCATGTAAAAACTCATCAATATTATAAAAAGGTCTACGTTGAAGCCAAAAATACAATTTGTTATTAAACCTATTCTCCGTCAAACTTTGGACTTCAGAAGGCAATACCAACAAAAAACATTTTAAACATTTTTATTAAACATTTTAATACCAAATGATGTATGGTAGGTATTGGTTACACTTAATCTATTTCTATGCATTTCAAGTTTTTGGTTATTTCTGGCGTTGTATGTATGAATCTCATTTATTTCTTTTCGACAAGAAGCTCTCTTAACCGGCCTCGGATCAATTGTCCGTCGGATTAACCGACTGTTTCCCAGGAATATACAAACTGTCTGCCATGCTCGCCGATGTTAAAATAATTATCTAAAAATAACTTTCATGTTTTAACAAGTAGGGATGGACGAGATTGGATTTTTAGTTCGAGACGAGACAAGACGAGAATTTTTAATTCTCATAAAATTTTGAGACGAGATCGAGACGAGATTTTTTTTCTTGTACATTACGAGAAATGTGCGTTCGGGATTTTAATCTGATTTTGTAACATTGTTAAATCCTGATTTATGTGAAGGAACAAGTATTACTTTGTAAATTGCTGATTATGTTAATAATCTGAAGTTAAAAAAAGTTACTTTCTTAACAAAAGGTTAAGGAATGTACCCAATAAAAATATTGAGAAGAAATGACCATAAACCCTAGCAACCTATGACCTTCAATATTTAAAATATAAAAAGAGAATCCTCTGTCACAGTAACTTTGTTCACTTTTCACTTTCATGTTTCACACTTTTCACTATTAATTTACTTTAAAATGTTTCCAAATAAGAGCTTTTCCTCACTCACAGTTTTTGTAATAGGCATCGGCCTACTAACTTTGAGCCACAAGCCTAGAGGCCGGGCGGCTAACAAGAAATCAAAATCTTCAGTTCTCATTTTGTTTGCTATTTATTGTCATTTCTCCAAACTATTCAAGACCTGTTGTTATCTTACAACAGGGGCTTCCTGTATAACTTTCACTGTTCTGGAATTCACGTAATTCCCTCGATTTGATTTTCCGTCTGCTAGTGGCAAGACTGGTAAGGTTTTTATTTTGCTCCTAACTGAATAAAGGCAAGCATTAGTATAGCCATGAAGCCTGTATGGTTCTGGTAAGACCATTGATTTTCTATGTATTCAACACAATCTATTTATTGCTGTTCAACAATTATTTTTGTTAATAGGCATTTTTAGTTTTTTTTAGTATCCAAACCTTGAAATAAAATCAACCATCGTCCAATTTTAAGCATTTATGGCTTAAAATAGCTGAACTCTGCAGAATGTGAAAGGAAATTAAATTGTATTACGTGGGATATTTGAGGTTCGCCATTATTAAATCTGATTGGCCATCTTGTCGTTCATCTGATTGTCACTACTATTTTTACTGCTAATGTCAAAACAGCTCTTAAATTTGTCAAAAATTATTTGAATCAGTTTTAAATAATTGTCTTGAAGCAATTAAATGTCAAATTATGATTGTTTATTGTTTATAAAGTTTTCCCAATGTTCTAAAGATTTATCAAACAAATGAATTATTTTATAAATGAGTAAATTTAGCTATGTTGACTAACTACCACTAACAGTCCGTGCAGTTGCAGCCTCCAGTCCAGTCCAGGTCTTCAAAGTCCAACTGTAGTTTAACAGTTTATTCTGGCAAATTAAGTTTGTAGTTGTGAGAAGGATAGGAAAAATAAAACACTTCACATTGCTTCAAAATAATTTATTTTTCAGTATTAAATTGCTAGTAAAGTAGGCCTAGCAAATCGTAGATTGTTTATACGCGTTTTTATAGTTATTCACAAATTATTTCTCGTCTCGAAAAATCTCGGTCAAAATAAAATCTTGTCTCGGTGAACGAGATTAAAAATTTCTCGAAAATTTCTCGTAATTTCGAGACTCGTCCATCCCTATTAACAAGTCGATCATACATTTCCTTAGTAATTTTAGTCATTTGCCTGGAGGCATTCTTTATGGTGCTAATCATGTTTACTAAATTTGTTATTAAACAGTTTTTTATACCATAACTGTTTATTTAATTTATCATAATGAATTGTGTTAGAAACAATTGATCGCATTGCAACCAAATTTATGATGATAGTGATTTCAACGCATTATCTGGTATTATTCAGTTTAACCGACCTTTTGTGTTATCCTACCATAGTCTCATCCCGTGGAGTTAAGAGAGCTTCTACTGTAAGAACGTACCATAGTGAGTTGTAGTTTGGGATCCGTCACAAAACTGTCACCACTAGCGCAATCCACTCCAAACACAGCAAAGATATCTCCTGCGTAGACCTCATTAACGTCTTCCATCTGGTTAGAGTGCAGTCGAACCAACCTCGGAATACGGACCTGAATCCAATTATTTGTTTATTTAAATTTAAAAAGTGTGCCATCTCTTTTAGTTAACATTTACAGGTATAATTTAAATTACTTAAATATATAACAATTACTATTCAAATTATATTTTATTTTGACCAAACCAAAAAACAATTTAACATTACATTTGATACAAAATGTAACTTTTTTATTCTGAACGTATTGTAAAGACAAAAACATAAAGTAGGCCTACCACTACATTAAAGACTTTGTCTTACAATAAGGAACCCTAAAATATATTTTTAATTTGAGTCATTGATTAAATCAGCTTATATTTTTTAACTTTCCCTTTTCTTTAAAAAAATATATCTTTTATCTCTTTCAAGTCCAGAGAACTTACTGGGACCCCAAGAAGTAAGAGGCTTATCATTCAAAATAGAGCTAAACAAACAGTTAAGGAAAGAACCAGCTGTCGTATCTTTGGTATAGCACTGCTTTACAAACATTTCAACCAAAAGAAACTCCCAACCAGCAATAAGATTTTTAATTCAGAACTGCCACCCTCTTAAGATTACTAAGTACTCTTCAAGTTTCCATGTCAATGTCATCATCACTTTAATCATGATTACCATTCAGTAGTATGACATTTTCATCTGTTCAGGCATTCACATTCAGAGAATGGCCAGAATCCACAAGCCATATGCCTCAGTTATTGGATATACAGTATATTTAGGCCTATATTTTGTTAGCCTACAGCTTATGAGTACAGTTAGAGACCAACCCTCTTGGAAGTCCTGACGTTGAATATTTGGTCGCCCTTGCTCAGCTTGCCCTGGTAACACCGCATGTATGTCAGTTGCCCGAACCGTCCCGCCTCCAGTTTGAACGCGAGTGACATGAACGGAGATTTCCCGTCCCTGGCGGGGTCCATCAACACCTTTTCTGGTTCTGACCTGAAAATAATTTATATCTGAATCCAGAGGCTGATTTAAGTATTAATAATGGTGAAAAAACATACCATCCTTCGTAATTGGTGGATTTTTATTTTCAACCCTCCCTTCTTCTTGTCTTTGTTCGTAAAAAATCTCTAACACTCATTTCGTTTAGGATTTATTGTCACTTCTTCAAACTATTCAAGCCTTGTACACATAATTTTCACTGTTTTGGAATTCACATAATGTCCTCGATTTGGCATCTATATGCGCAGTAGCAAAAGCGTCTACGCGGTAACATCATTTGATTAGAGGTACAAACGTTGCCCCAGTTTACAATGGCCTCGGTTGTGCCTCTGCCAAGTGATGTGATGTGATGTTTTTGCCACCGCCTTTAAGATGCACCACTTAAGTGTGTAACAGGCCTTGCTGCTAATGTCAACACAGCTATTGTATTTGTCGAAAGTTAAGTAATTTGAATCAGTTTTAAATAATTGTCTTAAAGCAATTCAAAGTAAAATTGTAATTGATTATTAGTTTTTAAGTTTTTTTCAATGTTTTGAAGATGTATTGTACAAATTAATAATTTTATAAATCAGTAGCTATGATGACTCACTATCACTAACAATCAATGTAGATGAAGCCGTCTCAAGTCATTGGTCGAGTCCAGTCCAAGTCACATCGTTGTCTGCTTCCACAGTTAGAAGTATTTCATTATCTTGACATCTGCCTATTGTTTTAAGATAGTATATCACACTTGCAATAAATACATTTTATAATTCAAAAGAATTGGGATTAAATAAAATAAAAAACATTTTAGTAATAATATATTTTCATTAACCAACTACTTGACTCGACTTTAACGAGTATTCACAAGTATTCGCTTGAGCTCGAGTATAAAAAAATACTCAACAGATACTCGTAAAGTTGAATACTCGACCACCCCTACTGATGGAGAAAAACGATCTATCAGGCTATTGAAGTCATGCCATTTGTATAAGGTAAACTGCCTAAATGCCATGAACATACCAAACGCCGTGATTCCTCACTTTACGTGCGAATACTGAAGAAATCGGCAAACTGACGGCGAAATAACAATGTCATTTTCACTCAAAAACTCTTTGTTTACTACTCTGTGTGTTTTTTGGCGGGGAGCGGCGGCTAAATTTTCGTCAGTTGGCGGTCAAACGTTGCCCGGTGCAGAAGTGCTTACTTTCTTAGCTTCTTTACCACGGATACGGGAGAGCCAAATAAGTTATTGACGCCGTATATTTCATATAAATGGGGGTTTTCATCAATTTAAACATTGTTTATAAGCTTTTCTATCTTAAAACTGCTTCATTAAGACGATTTCATTTCTGAATGTCTTTAAAATAACTGTCACGGGATTTAAACTGTAAATCATTCAGTTTTCAAAACGCGTGATAACGACCACGGAAATTGATTTTTATATGTGACTGTTCAGTAATGCATTAAAACAGTTTTTTTTAGTTTCAAACGAGTTATAATTTATGAAATTTTAGATAAAGAGCTAATTTATATAAATACTAAACTGCGTGGTTGATATTTTAACTTTTACTTAGGTAAATAACTTGTTTCTTGTCAAAGAATCTACTAAGATGTTTATTAAGCTTTGATTATTGAGGGTGTTATTTATTTGTCTTTTCACTTATTTTTAATTGTAAAAATATATTTTTACTCAGAGCATTTTGCAGATAAGGATTTTAATAAATTGTTTAAAATGTGATCTAACCTTTTTATTTATAATTATCAATGGTCACGAGATTTGAATGACAAATAATGCATTTTTCGAATTCCGTGCTTGGAGTCACAGATTAAAGCTTTTGAAGAGGTGGTTTATAGTAACGAAATATCTAATTTTTTCCACATTTTGATCCAAGTTTAGTTGAAAAAGTGTTAATTATACACAAATCCCAAAATCCGTGGTCGACATTTTGGTATTACCATTACTGAAAACACGTTTGTTGTACAAGGTTTTTAACAAGATGTTTAACACATTAAAGCAATGTAGGAGTAGAAATATTGTCTTAACTTTTTAATGACCTTAAATATTTCGTATGTCAATGCTCTTATTTAAAAAAATGTTGTTATTTCTTGACCAAAGATATAAGCATTGACTATACTATAGAATCCATAGTCAATGATGTAAGTACTTAGCAAAAAAGTTCTCTCCTTTCGCAATAAATGTTGATGTAGGCCTAACTTACTTTAACTGCCATTCTAATGTATTGTGTAAACTTGGATTTAATTTAAGAAGCTATTAATCTGGTAAAATGAAACGAATTTGATATAATATAACTTTTTTATTTGGGTTTCCTTTATTTTATTCCTCTATGAGAAGAAATTTTTTACTGTATGCCACTTGACATCATATGCTCTAAACTGTCCTCAGCCTGTAAAAGACATTTCTTATATGGGTGTAAGTATTGTTTTAGCAATAATAAGTAGTTATATTGCTAAAGTAACATCTTAAAAAAAGTTTCTGACCATAATAAGGGTACAGCAGGATGGTCACGGAATTTGGCTGACATATCACGGAGTTAAGTTTCGTTCTCACGGAATTATGTAAATGGTGCAAAAATGACTTGCTCTCGTAAATATTTTATAGTTAATCACATTTTGAAGCTATTTACCACCTGAAAACAGTATATTGAAGGGGAAATAATGAGGAGTAAAAAAATAGTACAACATACAACCTTAATTATGGAAAAAAGTGTTTAATGGTAAAAAGAACTTGAAAATTTTACCCCTTCATATCCTGCCTCGCCACCTATACACATTTCATGGCATGCACTTTAATAAAAAGGGAAAGGCTAGGGTGGCAGAGATGGTTGCAAAGATGCTCACCAAAAAAGAAGTGTTATCACCATGTGACCATGCAAATATATTACCATTCATTAATGAGCAAGGAATTAGAGTGATTGAGGCAAACATGGGCTTGGTAATAGACCAGTATAAGAATGATCCAACCGTGGGATTTGCCCACTCTATATCTAGTGACTTTAACAACGAAAGACACATGACAGCTGGGGTTGCGGTCATTTTTAAAAGAAAGTTTGGAAGACCTCAACTCTCAGATTACATAGCTGACAACCTTACCTGTCAAAAAGTGGAAAACGGAGCATTTATTTACAGCCTTGTCACCAAATCAGAATATCACGGAAAACCTGACCCTCAAACATACAATACTGCTTTTTTCCAATTATTACAGGACTTCAAAAAGAAAGGATTGAAGACATTAATATGCTCACCGATTGGTTGTGTGAGGGACAAAATTCAGCCAGAACTGTTAGTCAAGAATTTATTTTCACTTCATAAAGAAACAGGAGCTGAAATTAGTATTGTATCGTACTATCAAGCTTCACACAGGGTTCTTAGAAATGGACTAACTCACGGTGAATTTTTGTTGAAACTTAGAGAAAAAATCAAAGAAAATAAAGAAAAAGCCTTAAATGAACAGCAAGTAATTGAAAATCCATCTTCATTGCTGGTGGACAGTGTGCTCTCTCCTTCACCTACTACAGACTTACCAAACCTGCAGGGTCTTCAAAAAAACCCACCTCTAAACCTGATTGTAAAGGACACTTAGAATTAGAAAATTTTTGTATAGTGTGTAAGAATTTTCATTATTTTATAAAGGAAACTGGAATGCAAAATTTAAAAACAAAAATAAATTGGCCAATTTGTAAGGAAGCAAAATTTAATAATCAGTTCAGTTGGATAATGCATTTAAATATTCAAGGGGGCATAGTTGACAAAAAACATGACTTAGATATAATATTAGAAAACTCAAATATATCAATTGTTTGTTTAAATGAACACTGGCTTGGAAAAGACAATATAGGAGTTTTAAACAGTTTTCAAAATTATACGCTGGCACATTTTTACTGTAGGGAAGGGGGTGAATACGGTGGGTCATGTATCCTGTTAAACAGTAAACTAAAATTCAAAGTAAGAGATGATTTATGTATTTTTAATGCAGAATCGATTTTTGAAATGTCGTGTGTTGAAGTTCAAGACTTGAATATAATCATCATTTCAATTTACAGAGTGCCAGTGGATACAAATTTCAAACTATTCATGAACAAATTTGAAACACTGCTGCAACTTTTAATAAACATTAGAGGTATAACAAATATTTACATTACATCAGATTTCAATATTGACATTTTGGAAAATTGTAAAAAACCACAACAAAAATTTGAATTTCTCTCTTTGATAGAAACTTATGGATTTCAAGTTAATATTTCATCTCCAACAAGAATAACAAGTACATCAAAAACATGCATCGATAATGTTTTATCATTGAAATTTAAATCTTGCTTTCTGGCTCCAGTAATGAATTTAGAACTTGGTATATCAGATCATAGGGCAATTTTTATTGATATTTCTAATAATGTACTATCCGAACAGAAAAAAAATTGTAACAAAAAGAAAAGGAAGGGTTTTTTCAGATAAAAATATCAATAGATTTTACAATCAACTAAATGATATCAAGTGGAATGTTTCTTTTAAGAATTCATTTTACATAAACTGTTCTAACTTTTTTGTTCGTTTTAGAAATATTTTTGAAGAAGTGTTTCCGAGAAAATTTTTTAATAAGAGTAACAAACCTAGTTATAATAAAAATAAGTGGATCACTAATGGCATCAAAATATCAAGCATGAAAAAAAGGGAGCTTTGTAGACGAGCCAAGCAGACAAATAATGTAAACTTAGTTAGTTATGTAAAAAAATATAAAAAGATTTTTAAAGCGGTCTGTAACCAAGCAAAGCAGATGAGCAATTCCACTTTTATAAAACAATCTGAGTGTAAAAGTAAAGCTGCATGGTTAGTGGTAAAATCTGAACTAGGATGCAAGAATAATAGTCACAACTTTTCTGATATTGTTTTAGAGGATAGGGTAATGAATAACTCCACTGATGTTGCTGAGTTTTTTAACAAAAGATTTTCAGAAATAACTAAGGAAATCAGGGTTCATCCATGTGAACAAGAAGCTTTAAAATTAGCACAAAAATGCCATTATAACAATATTTTATATTTCAGTTTTAAATGTGTAACTGCAGATGATGTAGTTAAAGTTATTGATTCTCTAAAAAATAAGAAATCTGCTGGGTGGGATGAAATACCCGTGAATATTATGAAAAAAGTAAAATATTTAATTGCTGAACCATTATCTGTTTTAATCACACAGTCTTTCAACAATTGTGTTTTCCCAGAAAATTTAAAATATGCTGAAATTAAACCACTTTTTAAGAATGGACAAAGACATGATCCAAACAGTTACCGCCCGGTATCTATACTCCCATCATTCTCAAAAGTTTTTGAAAAGTTGGCTTTCAATCAAATTTCAGAATTTTTGGAGGACAATTTTATCTTGGAAAATAATCAGTTTGGATTTAGGAAAGGGCAGAACACAATTAAGGCAATCAATAGTTTTGTAAATGAAGTGTCAGAGGCTTTGGATGGGTCACAGAGCACCGTGGGTGTTTTCTGTGACTTATCCAAGGCTTTTGATTGTGTCAACCATGACATACTTATAAAAAAGTTGGGTGTATACAACTTTTCAAAAAAATCTATCTCATTCATAAGATCTTACTTGGAAAATCGGCATCAAAGAACAGTAATTTTAAAAGATAACATAATATCAAGGTCACAATGGGAAAAAGTTAAGATTGGTGTTCCACAAGGCTCTATCTTGGGCCCCCTTCTCTTTTTACTGTACATTAATGATTTACCAAGAAATATATCTTCTAAAATAATTTTATTCGCGGATGACACAACCGCAATTGTAAGAGCAAACTCCCCTAATGCATTGGAAATTAAATTAAGCCAAGCTTTCGTTGAGTTAACTGCGTGGTTTGAAGCTAACGGTGTAAAACTGAATCAGGATAAAACTCAACTCATAAATTTTTGTACACCACAATCTAGGGAAGACCACATTAGGGAAGTTATTTTTCAGGGTAGAACATTGCCACGTAGAGGTCTGCGGGTACCCGAAAATTCGGGTAACTCCGGGTATGAGCGTGAACCCGAGTGGTCGGGCGGGTTTGACACGTCACGGGCTTTATTTGGGCGGGCTTTTATTTTAAGCCGGGTCGGGCGGGTACCTAATGCCCGAATTAAATCGGGTTGTAGGTACCCGACAGGACATTAAAAGCAAACCCGGGTTTTTAAAACTATTTTACAGCCAAAATTTGTGAATTACAACGTTCACAGAATAAATGGGCATCGTTCCCCACACTATTTTAGACTAGTGGTCATAACTGCCAGTCATTATTACTGAGGTAGATGTGGATGAACTGGAAATACCTTAGCTTACTATTCGCGACACTCGCACATGAAAATGTGACTTCTGAAAGAAGCTAGCGGTCTCTGGTGCCTAGAAACGTAAGCAATTTTGTTTTGTTAATAATTTGGTACGCCATATTTCATGTTCAATTTAAAACAAATAACATTTTGATCATGAAAGAACGTATTTGACGTAGGAACATTTGTATTCCTTTAGTACAGTACTATTTTATGCCCAAAAAATAGTTTAGACACCATTAAATTATTTGTTGCAAGCCTAGACACCAGTAGCGCTAGCATACTTTTCTCACTCTAACCTAAAGAACTGCTCAGTGTCGTGACTGACTCACACTCTTAGGCCAGAAAGATAGACTGTGGCGTAGCCAATACCGTCACCAACTGTACAAACCGAAATCAAGGTAGCAGTGGCATTGGTACTATCATTGACTTTACATACAAAGTCTTTGTATTGCTATTTACACGATAACCGGTAAATAGCAAGAGCAAAATAATAAGTAAATAATCTGTACAGGGTAGTGTTTACATTATTTTTACAATACAAAATTCATCAGTGTATATATTTTTACGAAATATAATCAATATATGACTATTCGGTATAATTGGTTTTATTGCCGAATTATTTCTCATTCCATCTTGCAAATTGTCAAAACATTTAAGATTTCTTGATAACCAATGAAAACAATTTCTTGGATAATGTAACAGTTGGATATCCATAGTCAATGGTTGGATACTTCATAGACAGATTTCTTCATTCTCTATGTAGTTTTATAGTAACGGTACTCCATGTTTGTTGTATGGTATGGCGCGATCCGTCGTCTGCATTGATGATTTGATAGGATGGTTTTCCTCTCGTTCTTGTTTTTTCAATTCACATTTGTGTTACTTGAGTGATGTTGAATTTTTTTCTGATATGAAAAATAAATATTAAAAAGCCACGGAATTGAGAGAATTCTAATGTCATTGTATCCACTAACAAACAGTCCTACTAGTGAAACCAAAGATTTGGGAAGTGTAAAATGTCGTGGATGGGCATTCATCTGCTATTTGGAATCACTCTAGCAAAGAAACAAATTTGCCGAAAGTAATCCAACAGAAATGAAATGCAATTATTTTAAGTCTGTTTTGAAAATAGGATATGGCAATATTGATTGAAAGGCCAAGTTTGAGTATAATCACATAATCTTTTCATAATAAAATAACTTTATGTATTATTAGGCCTACAGAAAAATAGGCTACGGTATGATAATTCGCATCTAGGGTATTTTGACATTTATAAAAGTGGTTTTTGTTTAGTTTCAACAGTGTACAATATAATTTGTATATTTGTCATGTTTATTGAATGAGTTAACATTGGGTAAAGTAACTTAAGACTAAAGGAACCCTTAGCTTGATAGGTTATTGGCTCGGGAGAATTTTTTAACTTTTTATACTAGAATAAAATACATTATAGTTTTTAACTTTTGTTAGGCCTAGGCCTAACTTAGTAGGTGGAAGGTTTTTGCCTTGTATTTATTAATACTATACTTAAGCTTAGTAGGCACATAACAATTATTTTAAAATGAAATAGGCTAACTTAGGCCTAGACATTTTTTTTACAAATAATAGCGAAGCCGACCTGAAGTTTTATTCAACTTACAATACCCGAGCCCGACCCGAGTTTTTTTTACATACATAGGCTACCCGAACCCGACCCGAGATTTTTTAACTCACACACCCGAACCCGAACCCGACCCGAATTTTTCTTTAACTTATAATGTTCAAACCCGACCCGACCCGAAAATTGATGTTAATCTACTACCCGACCTGAAACCGACCCGACTTGAAAAATCACTACCCGCAGACCTCTAATTGCCAGTATATAAAATCGCGAAATTTCTGGGTGTTGAGGTGGATACAAATCTTAATTGGGGTCCTTACATTGAATATATCACAAAAAAATTAAATTCAGCCTGTTATCAGATGTTAATCATACGAAATACTGTAGACATAAAAACTAGAATCATGATTTATTATGCTTATTTTTGCTCAATAGCACAGTATGGAATTGAGTTTTGGGGTTCATCTTCAAATGCAGATAAAATTTTAAAGTTCAAAAAAAATTTTAAGACTTATGACTTTTGCATCTTGGAGATCATCATGTATGTAAACCAAAATTTCAAGACCTAAAAATTTTAACAATTCCAAATTTATACATATTAAAAATGTTATTAATGGTGAAAAGTAATTTGAATGCTTTCACCGAAGGAAACTTTGAACACAAATACAACACAAGATTTAAGAAACATTTTCAATACCCAATACACCGTCTTAAAATAGTGGAGAAAACTCCAATGTATATGGGGAAAAAGATATATAATAAACTACCTGAAAATTATAAATCATTAATTAGTACAAACGCATTCAAAAACCACATTACAGATTTTTTGTTAGAAAAAAATTATTACAATGTTAATGATTACTTGAATGATGTAGAGTTGTGAGATAGCGATCTGTAGTAAAAATGTATTTCTTTACACTAAGTAGTTAATGTAATATGATGTAATATTCTGACAATGTCACCTGTTTTTTAGCATATGCTGAATTGTAAACGTTATGTGACAATAAAGATTTGATTTTGATTTTGATTTTGAATGGTTGAAAAGAAACTTAACCAGGCTGAAGGATGCTTAAGGTCACGGCATTTAGGCAGTTCACCTTAGTAACGATATTTGAAGATCAAAGATATCCGACAACTGCTATTTTAATTTTTGTTCTCTGTAATCTGGGTCTCCTCGTCTACTCACTCTTTGGACGACTCCCTCAGGGCAAAGTTCTCCACCTCCCCAGGGTTCGGAAGGTATTGTAGCACTCCGTCTAGTAGCGGCTGCACTCCCTTGTTTTTCAGAGCACTGCCCACCATCACTGGAGTGAAGTTGCGCTTTAGGCACGCTCGCCGAATACCTTCCATGATATCTTTCTCAGTCGGTTTCTTTTCAGCTGTAAAGAGGCAGAAAGGTTCCATTCTACTGTTTGTTATGACACAGTCTGTTATATGTTACTAATCTCTGATAGCCTACACAAGAGGGAGTTTGAACAAGGCAGGTCCCAAATGTAAATTTCTAACAATATTTTAACATATTTAACAATTTTAACCCTAGGATTGTTATGCCATCATGATCTTTGTTCTCTATTTAAACTCGACTTATTTCTTAACGACAGTTTAGCGCTGCACTCTCATACAAAACTCAGCTAAGTACTAACGACGTTGACGATGCCTACAGTTTACTCCTCTAGGAGCATGTACCAATCAAAATTAATTTTAAAAAAGACAAATTTTCCATGAAAAATAAAAAATTAAACTATGTACGCAAAATTTGGCAATAAATGTTTGGCATTGGGGGAAAAACTGTAAGCATTTCTAGAATTAATTTTTTAGGACATTTTTAAAAATTGTTCTGAAACTATCTAAATCAGGGATTCTCATTAGGATTTATTGGAGAGCCAATTAAAAATTGGTTTGCATGAAATTTTCCTCAGTGCCGCAAGCAGGGGCGGATTGTGATTGTATCTGGGGGCTTCATATCCAGAGCATAAGGGCCCTCCTCTGGGATTTTTTTTTTAATAAAAGCCTAAAAAATATGTTTTTTGCAACCTGAAAAAGTTACAATTTAGAAAAGACTCTACTCCTTTCATTGATTGTAAAAACATTACAAATAATACACAATCGGCTCTGTTCTGCTAGCTAGCTGCTACCTCTCCGACAACACTGCAGTAGTCTCAGTATTTTCATAAAATATTTCCATAGGTACCGTAACTCTTAATTTTTTTAAATTTCTAACAATCCGAGGACAATGAAATATCATTCTGAGCATCAGCGCCATGTTGGGAGGATGCCCAATCTAAATGAATTCTTAATAGAACCTGGAACACAACTATGCTCTTAAAAAAAGCGAATGCAAAAACAAATTTTGGATTTTCAATAACAATTTTAGAAAAATTGGATGTGCAGAATATACAGTAGTCTATCTACACGGTTTAGACAAGTATACAAATTTCCTACTAAAATGAATAAGTTAAAAAAATTTAACTAGCCTACTTCATAATGGAAAACAATTTTAATTTGTACCTAAAAGGCTTTTCTCAGAAACACTTGCAGTTATCATTACTTGCAAAATATCACTAGACTCTCATGAATAAAATAAAGTCTCTCTCTCTACAAGGCTAATTCATTAGAAGCCCCGAAAATCCAAAGTACAAGACAAAAGCATTTTGAAAACTTGAGGAAGTTATTTTACTTACCAATGAACATCTCACCAAGGTGTTCGTCTGCGTTGGCCACGTGCTCGATCAATTCTTCCCTCAATGCTTCCGCTTCAGTCCTCATGTCTTTTGGCACCTCATCTTCTCTAACAGTTTCTCTGTTGGAAAAACATAAATCAATAAACATTACCTTAAACTAAATTAATTTCAAAACCAAATTATTATTGTTAAATAAATTAGTAGAAGAAAATGCTACCACCAAATTTATCTGGGAAAGTAATTTTTACATGAAAGTTACATCTTAAGTACTGTAAGCTTGTTTACTACTCTAAATTTGTTTACAATTCCATTAAATTACCTTTAGCTAATCCTAACCTAAGAAGCCTAATATAACAGAATTTTAAATTTGGATTAAAAACTTAATAGTTTCGACATCAAGAAAATTTTGGTATTGCCCCGTAACTGGAATTGACAAATAAATGGTTTAATTACATCAGTCAGTCACAGTTCCTTGAAGGTCGAGTACGACTTAGGTTTCACTGCTTATTGCACAGACAATGAGTATTTGTTTAAACTGTGCGTAGGGTAAATAAGTTTCAAACTGCGCACTTTCGTATTGCTTTGTTTTGTCTGTCATATGTCTGTGTCAGTTTAAATTTATGTTTTATTGTGACTGTGACATGCTTATAACCTCTTGACGACATCCAATGGATAGAGGGACAACATGTGTTTCATCGCTTGCCTGATGATTGTGCAATGAGCATTGAAACCTAGTTCGCACTAAACTTCCAAGGAACTGTAACTGAGGTATTTAAACTATTTATTTATTTTAAAACTTAACTTTGGTTGACATAAATTCTAAGGAGACTGTTAACATTTCACAATAAATATAAAACTTACCCGAAGTTTCCTTCGAAATACAAGGCTTTCATTTGAATAAGGTCAATAATTCCTTTAAGGTTGCTCTCCAACCCGATAGGAATTGACAAGAAAGCAGCATTGTGGCCAAGTTTCGATCTGGAAAAAAATTCATTAAATTCCAAAATAAAATAAATAAAACACTGTAAGTTAACACTAGGATTTAAAAAAAAAAATGATTAGGCATCATATGCAAAAATATGAGATGTTCTTAAAAAAACTTTTAAATGTCTGGAGAAGGATGCTACAAATTAATTAATGTATGTATGGTAAAATTGATGTTTTGCTAATAGGTCACCAAACCTTGCTTCTTGATCTTAGATCACAAACACAAGGACTTTCGAAATATCCTCCAAAGTAGTCAAAATGACAACTAAATGTTAGGGACTATAGCTTAGGATGAATTTGGTGTTATAACTTTTAAAAATAATTATTGAGCATCCTTCCACATTATAAAGAGTTCTTGTGTAAGTTCTTGTAAATTTGTTTAGATTTAAGTCTCAAAGACTGCTACTACAACAAGGAAAAAATACAGTACGGTAACAAGATTATTAGAAGAAAACTTTGTCAAAAGTATTTAAACGATTCACTCCAGTGTGAACAGTACAGTAGGCCCTACCACCTTTGAGTGGTTAAACTGATCCTCTCCTGCAAGAAGTAGAATTATCTTTTTTATCGGCCCTAATTTAAGATCATTAACCTTTTCTAGAAACTGAGCCATTTTCATTAGCATTTCATAAATTTGCTAAAATGTAAACTAGGCTATAACACATGTATAAGTACTCTTTATACCTACTAAATACTAGGAGTACGCTCGTACCTCCCGTAAGCCTCTATTCGAAGAAGAAATTTAAACTTTTGAATTAGGGACTATGACATTCAAGAAGTTACCCACTTTGTAATGGTTTTAAAAACAACAGAAATCACTCGTAATAAAAAAAAATAATAATAAAACTTTCACTTGTCTTATACAGGGCGGATCTCGTAAGGTGTCCTAAATGGATTACACACAAATGCTTTCGTATCCTCTGAACAAAATTTTTTCACACTAAATTGACCTCAAGGAACATTGTAAAAATATTTTAAACTAAGTATAAATACAGGGTGTTCAAAACCATGGGTAACATGTTTGAATCTCAGTATTTTCAAATGTAAACATAGGGCAAGTTATAGGCTACATAATTTTAAAGGTCTAAGAAAAATAAACATTTTTGTGAAAAAAGAACTCAAATAACTTACACTGTTTCAAAATGGCAGCCATTTTTTGAACAAAATTCAAATGTTACAGTATAGCCTGTATTACTGTAAACAATGAACTTAGGATTCCTTAGATTGAAAATTTACAAACGTACTAACCTGAGCTTTCTTACAATGTATCATATGTATTACTAGCAGTTACCCTGCACTCAAATTAAGTTGTTTACATAAGTAAAGCTTTTTTAATAAAACAAAAAAAGTTAAGTTTTAAGTTTTTTAAATATAACAAAAAAGTCAATGGAATAGAAAGTAAGTATATTAATATTATTGTAAGGCCAAAGGATAAACAGGCATTATGCAAATTTAAACCCAGAATATTCAAAGTTTGCCTTGTATCTTATTGATCGTAATTGTAATTGCAAATGCAAGAGCACCTGAGCAAAGAGGCACTTCCAAGTAAAATTTCAACCCTGGTGGCCCTTTAAAATTTCAATTTAAAGTCCAGTGGGGCAGAGCCCTCAAGATCTAAAAAAAACTATATTTGCAAAACTGTTTCCTAGTGAGTATCTAAGTAAAGAGGCACGTCCATGTTAAATTTCAACCCTGGTGACCCTAAAGTAATTTTAAAGTCCAGTGGGGCGGAGCCCTGAATTGCTTAAAAACTATGTTTTCAAAACCGTTTCTTAGAAAACCTATGAGTAAAGAGAATCTCCTGTCAAATTTCAACCCTGGTGGCCCTAAAGTAATTTCGAAGCCCAGTGAGGCGGAGCCCTAAAGAGCTTAAAAAACTATATTTGCAAAACCGTTTCTTGGTGAGTCCCTATGGGCAAAGAGGCACGTCCATGTTAAATTTCAACCCTGGTGGCCCTAAAGTAATTTTAAAATCCAGTGGGGCGGAGCCCTGAATTGCTTAAAAACTATGTTTTCAAAACCGTTTCTTAGAAAACCTATGAGTAAAGAGAATCTCCTGTCAAATTTCAACCCTGGTGGCCCTAAAGTAATTTCGAAGCCCAGTGGCTCCACCCCACTGGACTTCAAAATTACTTTAGGGCAACCGGGGTTTAAATTGGATGGACGATTCTTTTCACCCATAGCTACTCACTAAGAAACGATTTTTCAAATATAGTTTTTAAGCAATTCAGGGCTCTGCCCCACTGGACTTCAAAATTACTTTAGGACCTACGGGGTTGAAAATTTACATGGACGATTCTATTTGATAACTTTTTGATGATCATCGCATACGTGTTGTTATAAGCACTAAATTAAAAACACAATTTTCGTCATACAACACTTTATTTCATAATATTAACAAACAGGTAATATATTTTGGTGTTCCATGACGCCATCTTCAGACCGACTGGTTAGAATCAAGATGGCAGGAGAAAAAGAAAAGAAAATAAGAAATACGCAACATTCAACTATACTGGAAACGAATGTATCAAAATAGCCAACAAGTTTAAGAAATTTAACCTATATATTGCTTTCAAAACAAATAACAATTTAGATAAACTTTTACTCAGAAAAACGGAGGATGAAAACAAATATGACCGATCAGGAGTTTACAAAATTAAATGCAGCAGTTGTGAAAATTACTACACAGGACAATCAGTAAATTTAAATAAACGTTTCAAAAATCATATCTCAGCATGGCGAAATGAAAAACCAGAGAGATCTAATGTGGCCAAACATTTAATAGAGAATAATCATACAATCAAGAACATAAATGAGAGCATGGAAATCGTGAAGGTATGCCCCAAAGGAAGAAACATGTCGGCATGGGAAGAATTGATTATATTTAAAGAAAAAATGCAAAATAAAAACAAACTAATAAATGACCAACTAAATTTCGAATCAGACATAAAATACAAAAACATAAAGAAGCACATTGGAAGAAGAAGAAGAAGACAGTAGCTTAAGGGAAAAAAGTTCAACATCCGCCATATTGGAAGAATGGAATTGTGGGAGACAACTAGCGCACCTGACGGCAAGCCGCCTACACAGTCCGCCATCTTGATTCTAACCAGTCGGTCTGAAGATGGCGCCATGGAACGCCTAAATATATTACCTGTTTGTTAATAATATTATGAAATAAAGTGTTGTATGACGAAAATTGTGTTTTTAATTTAGTGATTCTATTTGCTCATAGGTACTCACTAGAAAACAGTTTTGCAAATATAGTTTTTTAAAGATCTTTAGGGCTCCGCGCCACTGGACTTCAAAATTACTTTAGGGCCACCAGGGTTGAAATTTAACATGGACGTGCCTCTTTGCCCATAGGGACTCACCAAGAAACGGTTTTGCAAATATAGTTTTTAAGCAATTCAGGGCTCCGCCCCACTGGATTTTAAAATTACTTTAGGGCCACCAGGGTTGAAATTTGACAGGAGATTCTCTTTACTCATAGGTTTTCCAAGAAACGGTTTTGAAAACATAGTTTTTAAGCAATTCAGGGCTCCGCCCCACTGGACTTAAAAATTACTTTAGGAGCACCAGGGTTGAAATTTAACATGAACATGCCTCTTTGTTCATAGGTGCTCACTAAGAAACGATTTTGCAAATATAGTTTTTGAAGCTCTTTAGGGCTCTGCCCCACTGAACTTCAAAATTACTTTAGGGCCACCAGGGTTGAAATTTAACATGGACGTGCCTCTTTGCCCATAGGGACTCACCAAGAAACGGTTTTGCAGATATAGTTTTTGAAGCTTTTTAGGGCTCCGCCTCACTGGGATTCGAAATTACTTTAGGGCCACCAGGGTTGAAATTTGACAGGAGATTCTCTTTACTCATAGGTTTTCTAAGAAACGGTTTTGAAAACATAGTTTTTAAGCAATTCAGAGCTCCGCCCCACTGGATTTTAAAATTACTTTAGGGCCACCAGGGTTGAAATTTAACATGGACGTGCCTCTTTACTTATAGATACTCACTAGGAAACAGTTTTGCAAATATAGTTTTTTTTAGATCTTGAGGGCTCTGCCCCACTGGACTTTAAATTGAAATTTTAAAGGGCCACCAGGGTTGAAATTTTACTTGGAAGTGCCTCTTTGCTTATAGGTGCTCTTGCATTTGCAATTACAATTACGATCAATAAGATACAAGGCAAACTTAGAATATTCTGGGTTTAAATTTGCATAATGCCTGTTTATCCTTTGGCCTTACAATAATATTAATATACTTACTTTCTATTCCATTGACTTTTTTGTTATATTTAAAAAAAGTTAAAACTTAACTTTTTTTGTTTTATTAAAAACGCTTTACTTATGTAAACAACTTAATTTGAGTGCAGGGTAATTGCTAGTATATTTATAAATATATAATACATACTTCCTCTTTTAAAGATATAGATAGATTTTAAAAAATTTTAATTTGTTTTTGGCCATAACTCAAAAAGTACATAAGTAGCAAATAATTTTAAAGGTCTCCTAATTTCTTACACTTTCTATTTTACATTCATCCAGTATCTCTATTCGTTTTCGTGGATATTGAGGAAATGTACTATTTTCCCATTTAAATACATGTTATTAGGATAACATCATTTAAAAGGATCCCACAAGGATCTTAGATCTTACAAAATTTCATCCTGATTGTCATTAGGCCTACCACCCCAGAGAACATTCAAGAATATTCTCATACTTAAGCCTACCAAAATTGTTTTGTTTATCCTAAAGATATCACAGTTTGTGACTGGTTTTAGATCATTTATAAACCATAATTAATTACAATATCTTTATCTTTTACATTATAATTTATTGCACGGTTTGTATGGTGTCAATATTATTAAATACACCTGTCGCAACAGGCTTGCGTATTCAGTGAATTTCCAACGGAGTTCAGGGCTTTTTTTTTGTACACCATGAGAAAAAGGATATAGGTTTGCTGCCATGGGCATGTTGTAAGCAAATATAGGATAATCAACTCCCACTACTGATGCATACTGAATTAGATACTGAAGTTTTGTATACTGTACTTTGGTGAATGATTTCATCATTGACATTTTAAAAATTCTTTTATTTCGACCCAGATCCAGACTCATAAGTATCAATCATTAACAATACTGCAATACGATGAGTAACTTATGCGACAAATATGAAAAGCACTTCAATCACCTTATCTGCTTCATCACTCGTTTGTGGTCGGCGCCCATTCGGTCCAACTTGTTGATGAATGCGAGACACGGAACGTTGTACCTCTTCATCTGCCGGTTGACGGTGAGAGTTTGACTCTGCACTCCGCCAACAGAGCACAGCACCAGAACTGCTCCGTCCAGCACCCTCAGGGCTCGCTCCACCTCCACAGTGAAATCCACGTGCCCTGGGAACACACCCAGTGAAAGTTGCACCCAGTGGGAGTTAGCATTTGGTTTACTGCCACAGGAATAATTCTCCCAGGACAACTTTTAAACTGGTTTATACTAGTTGCGAAGTTGACATTGGGTGCAGCAAACGAGGTTGTCATAACACTGTGGTAAGTCTTTTGGCTGTCCACTATGACAATTTCTCTTCTTTCATAGTCCATTCATGTTCTAGACAGCAGGGGGTGAGGAATGCGTCGGGCATGACACCCCTAACTGGAACATAAGTGGACATTCCCGTGTCTCCTTCAATATCCCATCCTTCGGGGGCTTGCGCAAAATGCCCATTAGAGGCTTAGAGGCAGACATGCTCAACGGTTCGGCCGAGGTCTCCTTATCCACCAATAACAACAACAAAGGAATAATTCCCAAACTAAATTACTTCATTTCTAATGTTTTCTTAATAATCAGCAGTTACAGCTTGGATAAAAAATAATTTTTAGCGAATTTCCCATAGGGAATAAGCTATTACCGTAGGTCTCATGGTAAGACCTAAGCCCGGGACCATGTTACTTTTTTGTTTTGAGGTGCCCAGAGACCAAAAATAATAGTCATTAAAATTTTTATATATATATATATATATATGTATATATATATATATATATATATAAATATATATATATATATATATATATATATATATATGTGTGTCCCTAGACACGATAACTCTCGTAAAAATGGTCCGATCGACACCAAATTTGGTAGAGATGTGTATTCCTACGTTTATTCGGATGAGTTCGAAAACCAGACATATCGACCTACCGGAAGGGGTGGTTTTGGGGGGTTTTGTACCCCAAAAATGGGTTTTTTGCATTTTTCATATGTAAATTTTAAAAATTTTAAATTTTTATTTTAACTATTGGATTTAGCTAAAAAAAACACACAATTTAGTATTTTGAAGCTTTGCTCTATCTCCATTGGTTACCGAGATATTACAAAGTCTAAAGACAGTACATTGTCTTTTGGGGCTCCAATGTTAATCTTATGGAGAATAAGGATGTGTTAATATTTCACTTATTAACTAATATTAATGGATGAAACTTGGTATTGAGCTTCATTTGGTTGAGATTCATCCATTTAAGGTAAAAAATCTTGGTTTTTGTACTTATCATAGCAGCAAACCTGCATACTCTTTTCCCATGTTAATCATATGGAGAATAGGCACACTCTTTTATTTATGGACAGATATTGATGAAACTTACTATATGGCTTAATATGGTCGAAATAAATTTTTTCTATGTTAAAAACCTTCTTTTAGTGTCCCCCATGGCAGCATACCAGCATACTCTTTCCCTATATTTATCTTAAGGAGAATAGACATTTATTTCCCTATTTATGAGGACGTGATGAAATTTTGTTTACAAGTTTATCTGGTCAAAATTAATATTATTAATTTGGAAATTCGCTGAGTACGCAGGTCTGCTGCGACGGGGGGTATTTGTTCCGTAAAAGGTTTAAATTACCTGTTGCTGCCAAGTGATCCTAGATTAGGTAAAAACAACCTAAGGTTTCGAACAGCAGGTGTTCATTTTCAAGTTTGACAAAAAGTTAATATCATTCCTCTTTCACAAAGAGTTTGCCAAATAATAAAATTTACACATAGACACAAACACCCACGAAAACATTAATTTAAAACACTGGCCAGTATGAAAAGAAAAACGACACGTGTAATGGAATGCCGGTGGCGGGTGGTGAGTCATGACTGAGCAAGTTGATTTGGTGCCGTGTACCGTGACGACTGTTGACGTAAAGTACCCCTCCTCGCCCTTATCTATCTTTCTATAGATCCGCCCTTATGTTCGGTCCTTCTTGTCACAATCACCTTTTATCTCTATTGCAGCGTTGTTTATCATATTGGACTCATAATTTTTCATTTGACATGTTCTTGGGATTTTTCTTACATGCACGATATATTTCAAATTCGTCTGTGTGTTCATAAAATGACCTTCAGTAAACGGTAATTTTAACCTTTTAGATAATATTAAGTGATCCAGAGGCTATCCCAACATGATGAAATTTATCTTTCACATTATTTACTTTTAGTTTCGTCACTGAAGTTCAGAGTTGATAATAACGTTGAAGATTGAGTTTATTTTCTAATTTACAGAAAAGCAAAACAATAACTTAAAGTAATAAAAAATACTACACACTTCTATTGGTGTTCAGTATTAAAGATTCATATTTCTTGATTCTTAATTAATCTTTCCAGTCAATGGACGGCAACACCGTACAATGTTGTAAAGCAAGTCATCAGTAGGCTATATAGCAGCACAAGACAAAATACCCCCGTCGCAGCAGACCTGCGTACGCAGCGAATTTCCATTGGAGTTTTGGTATATTTTCTATTTTCCCATAAAACCTATTGGGATGAGAGTATGTAATTTGGCCACCATATGGGTTTTTTTTGGTAAATATAAGTTAAACGCTACTTAGTGAATGTACAATCCAAATTTGATCAAGTTATGGTGTTATTTTCATTTTTCCCATAAACCCCATAGGGGTGAGTACGTAGGTTTGCCGCCATATGGGTTTTGTAAGCAAATATAAGTTAAACACTTGATAATGAATGTACATACTAAATTTTATCAAGATATGTCAATAAATAAGCAAGATAGAAGGTTTTGTTGATTTCCCATAAACATAACATGGAAAACATAGTTTTTGGATTTTCTCCATAACCATTTAAGCTAAGTAAAAAATTCAAAATACTAGACTGCTTGTTTTTTTAAGCTCTTTTAAATGGTTTAAGTTAAAATTGTTGAATTTTATAAATTAAAGTTAAAAAAGCCAAAAACCCATTTTTAACCCTTTTGAAACCCCATAAAACCCCTTTCCCATGGTCTGATCATTCTGGTTCGCGAACTCAACCTAGTAGACGCTGGCTTACACCCCTGCAACAAATTTCATAAAAATCGGAGGTTCCGTTCAAAAGTTATCGTGGTCACGGACACATACACACATATATATATATAAAAAAAGGGTACTTGTTTTAAAATGATTTTTAGTATAATACTAGTAGCCCTATCAATATCAAATCTAATATATATATATATATCAATTTGAACGAACTTTGTTTTTGGCTTCTAGGGACCTCAAAACAAAAAAGTATCATGGTCCCGGGCTTAGGTCTTACCGTGACTACTACCGTAATAGCGTATTCCCTATAGGGAAATTCGCTAAAAGCAGGTCCTTAGTTTTGTCAGTTGGAGGTAAAGTTTCCAACAAATAAATATACACAGAACACTTTTGACAAAGTAAATTATTTAAGAAATTTTAATCCAAAACCAATTTAAACCCCGGTCATAAAAATACCTACAAATAAATCCCATAAACTGGTGTGCAACCATAGGGCAACTGAGTTAAATTAACATGCAGCCACAAAGAAAAATCTGAACCAATGATACAGAAACGTGGAGGAGGGGGTTTAAAAGTAAAAATCCGGGTTTTTCGGTCAATGATACTTTTTATACCCATCTATATCCAATTAGCCTATCAAAATTATTGATTACCGGTAACGGTCCGGTAATATGGATAATCAAGAGTTCTACTGTAGATGTGGTGATACTAGGTAACCTTCTTACCAGGTGTATCAATTATGTTAATATTATGGTCTTTCCACAGAGTGTAAGTGGCTGCGGACTGAATGGTGATTCCTCTTTGCCTTTCCAGTTCCATGGAGTCCATTACGGCTCCCACTTGATCTTTGCCTTTTACCTGCAAATACCACATTTACATTTTTACTAGTTGGCCAACATTAACCACTCAGCCTGGAGGATAAAGTTTACCAATGCACAAAAATATCTCATGACATTAAAATGTTTAACTGTAAAAGTATATGGTACTATTTTATACTCTAAAAAATATATAATTGATTTGCTGTCATCTAAAACATTACCTACAGTATTGAGATAGACTTATCACTGCACAGTGACACAGGCAAGGTTGTCAGTTTGACTGGTAATTAAATAAAGAATGTGGTTAAGATAGTATTAGTTTTCACCAGAAGCATACTTTATTGAAATTATTTTTAGGCCTAGTCAATAAAATTTACTTTAACACATTTATCATGTGGCCCACTCAAATGCAAGCCGCCTTGGTCACTGTGACAGATCAAAATGTAAGAAAAGAAAAATACCCCCGTCGCAGCAGACCTGCGTACTCAGCGAATTTCCAATGAAATTTCAGATTATTTACTTTCTCCATAAAAACACCATAGGATCGAGTATGTAGGTTTGCTGCCATGGGGTGTTGTTAGAAAATCTAAGTTAATCAATAGTTGGTGAATAAAAACACAAAATTGTATCAAGCTATGGCAATTTTTTATTTTCCCCATAAACCCCATGGGGGTGAGTATGTAGGTTTGCCGCCATATGGGTTTTGAAAGCAAGTATAAGTTAAACCCTATCTAGATAATGTACATACCAAATTTGATTAAGTCATGTCAATAAATAAGCAATATATAGGGTTTTCTTGATTTCCCATAAGAATAACATGGAAAACGTATTTTTGGATTTTCCCCGTAACCAGTTATGCTAAGATAAAAATTCAAAATACCAAATTGTTTGTTTTTTTGAGCTCTTTTAAATGGTTTTAGTTAAAATTGATAAATTTTGAAAAATTAGGTCCAAAAATGCCAAAAACCCATTTTTGACCCCTTTGAAACCCCATAAAACCCCGTTCCTATAACCCGATCATGCTGGTTCGCGAACTCATGAAAATAGACTTGGTCTTACACCTTCATACCAAATTTCATCAAAATCGGAGGTCGCTGTCAAAAGTTATCAGTACCACGGACACATAGATGTATAGATATATATATATATAGATATATATATATATAGATATATATATACATATATATGAAAATGAACGAACGGTGTTTTTGGCTTCTGGGGACCTCAAAACGAAAAAGTATCATGGTCCCGGGCTTAGGTCTTACCATGGCTACTACCGTAATAGCGTATTCCCTATAGGGAAATTCGCTAAAACTCGTCTGTGGACCGGGATATGAATGAATGGAACCACTATGCCAAGCTGTTTACCGAAGGACTACTTTGAAAGAGGAAATCCTTAAATACCCCCCGTCGCAGCAGACCTGCGTACTCAGCGAATTTCCAAAGGATCTTGAGATTTTGTATTTACCCTATAAAAACCATGGGAATGAGTATGTAGGTTTGCTGCCATTGGATGTTGTTAGAAAATGTTAGTTTTGTTATAAAATGTAGTAGTTAGGTAAGATAAATATCAAATTGTATCAATATTAGCACTTTTAAATTTTCCCCATAAACCCCATGGGGGTGAGTATGTAGGTTTGCCGCCATATGGGTGTTGTAAGCAAATATCAGTTAAACCCTACCTAGTGAATGTGCATACCAAATTTTATCAAGGTATTCCTATAAACAAGCGAGATACAGGGTTTTGTTGATTTCCCATAAGATTAACATTGGAAACCTATTTTTAGCTTTTCTCCGTAACCTGTTAAGCTAAGTTAAAAATTCAAAATACTAAATTGTTTGCTTTTTTAAGCTCTTTTAAATGGTTTTGGTTAAAATTGTTGAATTTAAAAAATTACGGTCCAAAAATGCCAAAAACCCATTTTTGACCCCTTCGAAACCCCATAAAACCCTGTTCCCATAACCCGAACATGCTGGTTCGCGAACTCATGAAAATAGATCTGGTCTTACACCTTCATACCAAATTTCATCAAAATCGGAGGTCCCCTTCAAAAGTTATCAGTACCACGGACACATAGATATATATATATATATATATATATATAAATATCTATATATATATATATATATATATATATATATATATATATATACATATATATGAAAATGAACAAATGGTGTTTTTGGCTTCTGGGGACCTCAAAATGAAAAAGTAAAGTGGTCCCGGGCTTAGGTCTTACCATGGCTACTACCGTAATAGCGTATTCCCTATAGGGAAATTCGCTAAAAGAGCAATATCCAAAATCCATTTTTTGTTGTGTTAAAACACCAGCTCAGATATAAGTCTTGGCCTACAGGCAACAGTAGTAGGCTCATATGAGAGATGCCGGTCTATTTTATATGTAAAGAAAACCAACCGGCACACAAGCCAGCTGGGCTATATTTTTGATATTTTAAACCATCTTCAGCCTTTGCCTATGTCTCAGGGTGTCGAACTGAAATGTGTTAAGTTACAAACTAAACATGATTCCTACTGCTCTTTCAAAGTAGGTGTACCTCATAACTTATTCAGTGATTTTATGAAGAGTGAAGTGTGGCCAGAGGGTGTTTTGGTTGGGAAGTATATACCTCCCAGGACATCAGTTGTTTCTAAACCTCACCAAGTTTCAACAGCTAATGTAACTTCTGCCATTAATGTAAGTCAAACAGACTCTTTTTTAAATGTGTCAGAAAATCAAAAACAGTCAACATGATGGACAGTGGTATAATTGAAGATCAAAGAACCAATAGGCCTAGGCCTATTAATTTTATGGTTTTGACTTTCCTTTTCCTGAATTTCCAGGAATTATCAGGAAAATTTGAACTACTCGAATGTTTTAATTTTAATTTTAAGGCTGATTTTATTTGCCTTTCGGAACACTGGCTCAATGCTTCTAAAATGGATAGTTGTAATTTCCCTGGTTATAATTTAGTGGCCTATTATGCAAGATCTGAACGTGTTCATGGCGGGACTTTGATTTTTGCTGCGGATCGCTTTGAGTGCCAAATGATAGATCTTTCGCAATTTTGTGTTGAGAAACATTTTGAGGCTAGTTCAATTCGTATTGACTCACATAAATTAATTATTATGACTGTATACCGTACTCCAGACAGTGATCCAAAAATTTTTTTGGAGAAGTTGGAAGATGTATTATATTTTATCTCTAAATGGCACCAATTTTCTGTGGTAATTGGTGGTGATATTAACACACAGTTTGATATTACCAAAGATCAAAAATCTACAAAAGACTTTTTAAATCTTCTCCGTCAGTTTGATTTCTGCTGTCACAACAAAGAGCCTACGCGGAATCTAGCCTGCTTGGACAACGTGTTTTCCAACTATAATCTAGATGACATCTCTGCCGATGTGGTTCCTTTTTTATACTCGGACCATTCTGCACTGTGGTTTAAGGCGCTGCACCCTTCATTGGACTTGACTGCCTCAGAAAGAAGACCAGAGAAAGTACTCAGGAGCTTCAGATGCCTATCAGCTGGTAACAAAGACTGTTTTTTAAAATTTCTTTCAAATGTAAATTGGGATGTGGAATTGTATAGTTTGGACGACAACAGTAATGGCCAATTAAACTGTAAGTCCGTTACAGCTGAGCTTATATTTGATAGATTCTTTTCTATTTTAATATATTATTTTGATCTTTGTTGTCCTGTTAAATGTAGTAGAATTTCAAATTTTAGTAAAGTGAAAAAAAGTAAATCATGGTTTAATAATGAATTAGCCACTCAACGTAAGCTTTTAATTTTGGCCTATGATTTTTTAAAGAAAAATGGTTCAGAGTCTGCAAAGAAAAATTATTTGCTTTTAAAAAAAGGGTATAGAAATGCAATCAAGGCAGCTAAGTTAGAGTTTAATTGTAGGATTATAGAGAATTCTTCCAATAAATGTAAGACTGCTTGGTCTGTAATAAATGATGTTAGTAGACCTAGTAAAGCTAAGAAGGGTGATATTCCTATTAATCCAGCTTGTTTTTCCAACTATTTTAAGAACTCTGTTAATGAAATCAGGAGTAACATTTCACAACCAAACATATGTTCTGCTGAATTGTTGCATAATTTTGCAGTTGAAAGAAAGGAATTTCATTGGAAGTTTGTTTCTCCACAGAATATTTCATTAGTTTTAAGTAACCTAAAGTCTTCAGAAGCCAAAGATTTTTATGATTTTTCTAATTCTCTATTAAAGGAAATAGGGCAGTGCCTTGTTGAACCGCTCGCCTTTTGCATTAATGCCTGCCTAAGGGAAGGGATTTTTCCAAATTTTCTCAAAATTTCAAGAGTGAGTCCTATTTTCAAAAAAGGGGACAAAAACAATCCGGCTAACTATCGACCGGTCTCACTCATTCCTGTCTTGGCCAAAGTTTTTGAGTATGTTATATTTGATCAGATAAGTGCCTTTTTGGAATCATCCGGTTTTTTCACTGAATCTCAGTTTGGTTTTCGCAAGGGTCGCTCTACCATGGGTGCCATAGATGTACTTGTCACTGACATACTTAACGCTTTTGAGAGGAGGGACTTTGCTTGGGGAACTTTTTGTGACCTGAGTAAAGCCTTTGATTGTGTGGACCATGACATCTTACTGCACAAACTTGACTATTATGGTATTCATGGTTCAGCTCTAAATTTATTCAAATCTTATCTGTCAAATAGAAGGCAGGTGGTTGGTGTGAATGGTGAGCGGTCACCACTTGTTGATTTGGACTGTGGAGTTCCGCAGGGCTCGATTTTGGGGCCTCTGCTGTTCTTGATTGCCATCAACGACTTGCCACATAATGTTAGTGCCAAGTCCTATATCTATGCAGATGACACAACTTTCTTGAGTACTGGTCACGATTTATTATCAATCAGGGAAACTGTCAATAATTCAATTTTTCAAGCTTCAAACTGGTTTTCTGCTAATAGCTTTCTGTTGAATTGTAGTAAAACTCAATCAGTCATTTTTAGTTTAAGGCCTCTTGCTCAAGATTTTGATACAGTGAGTCAGGCAAAGTTTTTGGGTATTATTGTTGACCAAACCCTAACATGGATTCCACACATTGAAAATATTGTTGTAAGATTGTCTAGAGTAAATTTTTTGCTATTGCGTTTAATGTCCTGTGTTCCTGTTCATTATGTTCGTTCAACTTATTATGCTTTATTTCAGTCTGTTATCAATTATGGAATAATTTTTTGGGGAAATTCTCCTAAAACTCAGGAGATTCTGTTAATGCAAAAAAAAGCAATCAGGATTATTTGTCAGGCGGAAAGAAATGCTACTTGTAGGCCTTTATTTGTTGAATTAGGAATTTTAACTGTTGTCAATTTATATATATTTAATATTTTGTTATTTACTTTTAAGTCATTGTACAATTGCCCTATTAGATTAGATTTTCATGATTTTAACACTAGACATAGACTTGACTTAGATATTCCTTTTGTGAGACTCGAGAAGTTACGATCTAGTCATCTTGTTATGGGCAAACGTCTTTTCAATAAGCTTCCCAATGAGTTAAAAAGTATTAGTTTTAATTGTTTTAAATCAAGAATTTCTCAATGGTTGATCTTAAATCCTTTTTATCATGTTAATGAATTTTTGGTATTGCCACCTTCAAGATTTAACTTTTAGTGATAATTTTTTTTTTTGTCTGTGATATTAGTTTTTTTTAAGGATTTTTTAAACAATTGTAGCTCCGTCTTTTTTATCTGATTTCTCTCTCTCACTTGGTGCCTGTAACATTGTTTTGTTTGTAAACCTTAATATAAGTGTATGCTATTTATGAATATTTTGTTGTCATATTGACTTTGAATTTTTCATGATTGACTTAATACTTTTGTATTATGGAATTACATTTGACGTGATCGATTGCAATGTATTTGCTTAAAGATTAATAAAGAGTATCATTGTATCATTGAGTATCATTGAGTATCATTTGGAAACATTTTCTGTATGCCAATAGGGATATGATATACCCGACACCCCCTAAGAAGATAAGACATACAGTACTAAATTACATTAGTTTTATGTTACTATAGTGCATATTATTATTATACTATGGTACCTACCTCATGCATCTCAGAAATTCTGCCAGTATAGAAGAGAATTCTTTCAGTCAATGTTGTCTTCCCAGAGTCTATGTGTGCTGAAATTCCAATATTTCTGATGTACTCCAGAGGTTTGTGTTCTGCAAACTTTGATTCAGATGCCATAAACCTCTGAAAATTTTCAAAAGATAAAATAAGATTGCCAAAAGCAGAAGTGAAGAATATGTCCGGTCTAGAATCACGGAAAATTTCAAGGTGTCTGGAAAAATTTTGAAAAAAATTATCATTTTTTTTGTAGTTTTCTTCTTTTTAATAATTTAAATTAAAACTGAGCATCTAATAAAGATTTTATTTTAGTTTTGATTTATATACGTTTTAAGGTAAAGTCATATGTCGCGTATCTTGGGGGAAATGTTTGATCCGTAACAGTACGATTGGGGGAAATTTTAGGAGTCAATACATTTTCTGCACCCAAGGGCTAAAAGGAAATTAGCCTATTAAACTCTTTGGCAAAATATTTTTTCTATAATGGAAGTGTGGAGTTTATTATTAGAATTATATTTATTCTTAAGTATCTTTCTACTCCTTGGCAATTTTTTATTGGAGACAGTCAAAAATATATTCTAAATAACTTCTAAGTCAACCTGTTCTTAAATGGCATTATCTAATAATCCAAAAGATAAATAAATGGCAACATGGTCACACAGTCACAATTAGCCAATTAAAAACAAAATGTCAACTTCGGGATTTAAGGAGAGCATGTTAACCACCAGCTCCAGAGAACTCTTGTAACATGTTAAAAGTAGGCCTACGGTAGGGCATATGGTTGGCTCTCCTTCAAGTCAGAAGTTTTACAGTTTTCAGTGTTTTTGTTCAAGTATTTCTGACGCACAAAAGGGGAATAGTATACAAATTATGCATACAGGTAGTCCTAATATTTACAGGCAACAGGTAGACTAATAGGAGTTTAATTGCCTTAAAAAGTGCTGTGATATAGGTACTACGTGGTCTGAGCGGCGAGTGGTTTGAGCGGCGAGTGGTCTGAGCGGCGAACCTCAGGTAGAAAAGGGTCAAATGTAATTTGCGGGGAATTCCTCTCTTCGGCAGGGAGAAACTCATGACAGGCTCTGAGTACAATTACCTCTCAGGTGACTCTGACCTATATATAGGCCTACACTCGCATTTTCAGTGTCTTTACATCAGTTCCCTAATACAGTAAATGCAATACACTCTAAATGCCAATTCAAACAAGACGCATAGGGTCTTATTGTTAAAAGTTAGTCAATGTTTCCTTCTTTTTGTTAAGTAGAAGTGCGAACAACACTGGGGCAATGTTAGTTTCATCACCTATATCTATTTCTATCTATTTCATCATTATATTCTTCCTTACACTTATGCTAAGGCCTATTTACAATATTCATAAGTGCTCTGCAACAATTATCCATGGTAAATAAAAATTTAATTAATACCTTTTTAATAATAAAATTGGTCAGACAAATAAGGCGAGAGTTACATTCTCTAACACATTTAACTGTATAATTACACTTATTACACTATTATTACACTTATTATCACACTTATTACTTTTATTATAATAAGTATACGAATTTAAGCGCTTAATTTTACAATTTACACATCACTATCAATAATCAGTAAAATTAGGCCTATATTCTCCAGTATCTTATATTTACTGTATTAGTGACCCAATGTAAAGGCACTGAAAATGCGAGTGTATAGATAGATCAGAGTCACCTGGTCTAGTACTCAGAGCCGTTCAGGAGGTTCTCCCTGCCGAAGGGAGGAATTCCCCGCAAATTCCATTTGACCCTTTTCTACCTGAGGTTCGCTGCTCAGACCACTCGCCGCTCGGTGGACGACACCTATAGGTACTGTGCTGTATAGAAAATAACTTTTTATTTTTTTTTTTTGGTGTCTTTACACCAGGGACATTTTATTAACGTTTTGACAGAAAATGGTCCAAAACCTGGTCTTACTACTATCTAACATCGACCAGTTGTTAGAAAGCATTATTAATTAATAGCCCAATGACAAATGGCAACTGGGTTCTGAATCTAACCTTTTAGATACCCTACTAACTTTTCTTAGGATCGAATAATAAGCAACCTTTGGATTCAAAGGCGAGCATTATAACCATCAGCTACTCAGCCAGTGATGAAACTTTTGAAACATTGACTTAAAAAATTCAATAAATAGCCTAGAAGAATAGTCACTGTCAATATTTCAACAAGTCACTGAAATATTTCTACTCAAGATGGACCGTGCGCAAATTGCGCATTTTATAATTCCGTATTCGAGAGAAACTACCCTAAGTTCTTGTATATTTGTTATGAAGTGACAGAGATATATTTTTGTTAACTATCTGGCTTTAAAATTCATCTGAAGGTAAGTTTAATCAGCTGTTAAATTACAATTTACATTGAAGATCTTGTAATAAAAGTTTGTTCAACATTTTAAATCGCCCTCTAGAAATAAATTAATGGCCAGGGGGGTGAAGCCCAAAACTATATGACCTTTTTAATTACGATTCGGCCACACGCTATATCCTAAGGTTTAAAATGACACCTCAATCTTAAAAATTGGTTCAGTAGGTTGAGAGGAAAAGGGACAAAACCCTTATAGAAATAAAAAGATAAACTTAGGCCTAGATAAGGTTAAGCATGATGTATATTTCTCCATATTATAGGCCCTACTATGGTATAGGGGGAGATAAGTGAACCACAGAACCAACTGTGCAACTACCTCGAAACGCAACAGACGTTTTACCGGGCAAATCATGGTGGTGGGGATGTCACTGGGCCGAACAACTCGTTTTTCCACTAAACCACTCGACTCGCCAGGCAACTGGCCTGTTTTACCTACTCGCCCTTTACTTTACTTGCCAATCTGTCTACACCAAGCAAGTGTCAAACTCGCACACTGACTCGCCCGCTGTACTCAACCCGTGTAAACAAGACTTAAGGCTAAGAACCCTTGGCATGAAAATGCCTTTCCAAAATTTATTTACAAGAGAGTTTAGGTGAGTTTCCCAACCCAAATCAGGTTCAAGAAGAATCCCAAAAAAATTACACTACAGGTGCAGTTTTAAGTAAATTTTATGAATAACAGACATAGGCTGGCCAAAAACAGTTTAATACAGTGAATATGACAAACATTAGAATCATAAATAGTGTAGTTTAACTGATAAAATTGATAAATTCAAACAAAATTTTAAGCACCAGTTAACGAAAGTTCAAAATTGTTTAGAAATACACCAAACAAAGTTGTTAGGTATTAGGCCTAGGCTAGAGGACTTTTGTTTAAAAAAGTACATAGCCTATACATACCTTGAAAAATCCATTGTATACAGCAGATTGTGAAAGGCGGTGCAACGTGCTTTTTAATTTAATCATGTGAGCCATGTTGTTACTATTAATTGGACAAATTAATGAAAAATTTATTGAAATATATAACCTACAAAATTACACAGAAACTGGGCAGACGGCAGACAGAAACAGAAAGGATGGTCGATTGAATCGGATCAGGACGGATGAAGTAATAGCAATAGCAGACAGACGATTTTTTTTATTATTTATTCTTTTTCTATCAAAAGTAGGCTAAGTTTAAGGAATCGTGCAACCTAAAAGCGCACGTTTTGCTGTTTTTATTCCACTACTCAATAGTCTCAAGTGCTAGATGTAGGCAGGAGGTGTTGATGTAGGTAGGCTGCTGTATAACCATTGACTATTGATACTACTATCCATATTGATATAGTAGCATATAGTAGATATTATAGACTATTGATATAGTATCAAAGTCAATGGTATAACTTGTTGCCTCGACGACGGGGTATCATAGTAGCTACGCACGTAGCAACTACAAAGTGCAAATAAACGTAGCAACTAAAACTGAATGTTCTCATAGCAACTACGAAAAGGCGGGAAAAATGAAAATTTAAATATTCGATTAGCGCCTACACAATTATTAAAATTTCTCGTTAGTGCCTACGATATCGCAGCCGCTGAAGTGATATGCATACATAAATACATCCCTCGGCGCTCAGTAGTCCACCGAAGCGGGGTTGAGCTTGTCATTTCTTGCCTGACGGGGTCAGGACAATCTTGCTAAGGCTTAAGGTAGTTTAGGTAGGTAAAGGACCGGATGGCCATGTCAGTGGAAGTGGTAGGGCACTTTCCGAACTCCAGAAAGCTTTCAATATTATAAAAACTATGTTGAACAAGGTATGATTTTAGCCTCTTTTTAAAAACTGTTATCTTTGAAATGGTTTGAAGCTCCCTTGGCAGGGCTTCTAAGAGTTTTTCCCCTGTATATTCCGGTTTGCGTTCATATATTGTCAATTTGTGAAGTTCTGAAAAGTTTGATTTAAAACGAGTGTTGTACTTGTGATCTTTTTCGGTTGGGAGTTTATTTTTCTTTTTAATGTACATTATACTTTCAAAAATAAAAAGGTTTGGAACAGTTAAAATGTTTAGCTGCCTATAAGTGTCCTGACAGTGAGACCCTGGGGGCAACTTGGCCATAGCCCTTATTGCCTTTTTTGAAGAAGAAAGATCTTTTTGAGATTTCCTTTTGTTGAGCCCCAAAGGATTATTGTGTTTAATCCTTTATATGTGTTTCAAAGAGGGAAAAATAAACAGTCCTTGCCAAGTGATTGTTGTTAAATTTACAAACTTGTCTCAAGATAAATAGGCCCTTTGCTAGTCTACCCTCAAGCCACACCCAACATGCTCATTCCAGGTCATGCCCTCGTCCAACCTCACTCCCAAGAAATCGGCCGTCTCCACATTTGCTATTTCGTCTTCGCCAACGAATAGGCTAAGAGGGGGTGTTTTGGAATGTATTTTTTTCTGCTGTGTTTGAATGTGTAGAAAGTGTGTTTTGGTTGAGTTTAGGTTTAGTGAATGCTCGGAGAAGTATTGCGTTAATTGGTTTGCAATCTGGTGTGATTCTGTTTCTAGCTGTTGAGGTTTTTGTTTTAGCGAATTTCTCTATAGGGAATACGCTATTACGGTAGTAGCCATGGTAAGACCTAAGCCCAGGACCACTTTACTTTTTCATTTTGAGGTCCCCAGAAGCCAAAAACACCATTCGTTCATTTTCATATATATGTATATATATATATATATATATATATATATATATATATATATATATATATATATATCTATATATATCTATCTATATATCTATGTGTCCGTGGTACTGATAACTTTTGAAGGAGACCTCCGATTTTGATGAAATTTGGTATGGAGGTGTAAGACCAGGTCTATTTTCATGAGTTCGCGAACCAGCATTGTCGGGTTATGGGAACGGGGTTTTATGGGGTTTCAAAGGGGTCAAAAATGGGTTTTTTGCATTTTTGGACCTTAATTTTTAAAATTCATCAATTTTAACGGAAACCATTTAAAAGAGCTTAAAAAAACAAACAATTTGGTATTTTGAATTTTTATCATAGCATAACTGGTTACGGGGCAAATCCAAAAATGAGTTTTCCATGTTATTCTTATGGGAAATCAAGAAAACCCTATATCTTGCTTATTTATTGACATAACTTAATCAAATTTGGTATGTAAAGTATCTATATAAGGTTTAACTTAAAATTGCTTACAAAACCCATATGGCGGCAAACCTACTTACTCACCCCCATGGGGTTTATGGGGAAAATAAAAATTACCAGAGTTTGATACAATTTTGTGTTTACATTCACCAATTATTGATTAACTTAGATTTTCTAACAACACCCAATGGCAGAAAACCTACATACTCGATACTATGGTGTTTTTATGGGGAAAGTAAATAATCTGAAATTCCATTGGAAATTCGCTGAGTACGCAGGTCTGCTGCGACGGGGGTATTTTGTAAAAATTGTTGTGTCATCTGAAAATTGAGAAAGACTATGGACTGGAATAGTTTCTGAGACGTCGTTGATGTATAGAATGAAAGAAACCGGTCCTAGTATTGAGCCTTGCGGAACTCCTGAGACTACTGTTTTAAGTGTGGATTGAAAACTTTTTATTCTTTTTTTATTTGTGTTGTATTTCTGTCTTTTGTGTTCTATTTGTGAGATATGATTTTAATAATTTTAGGGCTGATCCCTGAAATCCTGAATTTTCTAACTTCAAAAGCAGGTGCGATATATCGACACAGTCGAAGGCCTTGGACAAGTCGGTGAAACAACCTATCACGGACTCACCCCCCTCCACCGCGTCGATACAGCCGCTAATGAATTCAAGTCAACCAACGCTAATTTTGTTGATTTCCCCCTCCTAAAACCATACTGCCTCAGACTCAACAATTTGTTTTCTTCTGAAAAATCTGTCATTTGATCGCAAACAATTTTCTCCAGTATTTTAGAGACGGCTGGTAGGAGTGAGATTGGACGGTAGTCACTTACCAATGTCTCATCTCCCTTCTTGAATATTGGTCGAACCACCGAGATCTTACAGCTATTTGGAAAGCAACCATAACTTAACATATTATTGGAAATGGCTAAAAGAGGCTTAACTATTTCTAACCTACAAAACTTGAGAACCTTCATACTGTTTTGGTCTGCTCCGCTTGAGGTTTTGGGTTGGAACTTATTAATTGTGTCTAGTAATTGCTGCTCAGTAATACATATAAATCTGTCAAAAGTTGCAATTAAATTGTCCCTGTTTTTAATTTAATTTTAATATGCCGATAATAAAGCAAGAAATAATAGACCTCCTTAGCAAAATCACAAAATTATTTCTTTTGTTTAAAAATATCGTTGATTTTATAAAAAGGGATTTTTACCAACCGAGTGTTTAGTTTCTTCAAGAACGTGTCAGCAGGGGCCCATTTCATAATAATGCTAATAATATTAGTAAAAAAGTACAAGTTACAAACTTACAAGTTACAAGCTTAGATGCAAAGTGTTTCATAATGAAAATGAACATTTGCTAATATTATTAGTAGGCTAAAATTTTATTAGTAAAACCTTAAAATCCTGGCAAACATACAAGTTACAAGTAAAAACTTACAAGTTCTTGTACTTTGCGTTTCATAAATGAATTGGCTTTACTAATAATATTAGTTGGATTTTACAAGTAAACAGACAAATGTGTATCAGTATTCAATGAATAATTCTTTATTTAAGAACAGCTTTTTGTAGTAAGATAAAACTTGGTATAAGGCTTTTTTGAGACAAATGTGCTATTAAAAAAATGAATAATTATTTTTGCAAAATAAAATTTACAAAATGGCGTTTGTTTAAAATCTTTAACCTTAAATTGCTTATAAACAACATAAGGTAGCAAAATTTATGTTGTTTTGTGGTTTTAAGAAAATTTAATTTCGAACCCAACGACATAAAAATTGTCGAAATCGGTACTTGAATAAGCATGATAGGGTTTTTCACTGAGCCTAGCCACGGCCACCGCTTCTCTAGGAGCAGTTTGGGTATGAGACCAATTGTTGAGCTGGTGCAGCGACCGCTTATCGTACGGCAATCTCGGACCCAGTTTGGGGCAAAACGCTCAGGATGCGGGACTGTTTTGTATAAAAACCGCTTTAATCTCATTTATTTCCGTGATTTCCTTGATTGTCACATCATTGTTTTGAAATTAAATTTTAAAAAACCACGTAATAACATAAATTTGGTTACCTTATGTGGTTTTTATGCAATTTATGGTTAAAGAATTTAAACAGTCTCCATTTCAAAAATATGAATCGTATTTTTTTCCAATTTCACCTTTACCTCAAATAGCTGTAGCCTATCAAGGTGTATAAATAAAAAGAAGAGGTGTGTGCATAGTCAGCTGGTGTGACGTAGTTGGGCTCACCGCTAGCGCTCCGAGCGGCTATGAAACACATTAAACTCATGTTGTTTACTTTTGTGTTTACAAATCAACTTTTGTCAAGTAAATGTTTTGTTTTTCTTAACCGCAATGTCAAATTATTCCGTGTTTGGTTGCAAAATAAATCCTGAAACAGGGATACACGGATTAATTGAGTTTTACAGATTTCCTGTCAATACAGAATATTGCGAAAATAGGTCGAAGTTTTCCAACAGAACAAAACAGTTTTGGGACGTTGGTATAGAAATGGAGGAATGTTTCAACTTCAACGAAAGCCACGGCTCGGTTCATTGAAACAGTAAGAGGGATCGTCGGCGAAGTTCTCAAAAGCATGCTGGAAGCTGGAAAATGCGTTATTGATTAATGCTGTTCCCAAAAGAAGTTTTAAAGGCACTTCATGTGCAGAACTCATATGAGAATATGTTATGTATGATATGGCTTTTAGTGTAGGATGATAAGCAATTAACTGACAGTTATCCTCGTCTAAAAGGCCTGCACTTTTTATGCAAGTGGACCAACGGCTTATCATCGTTACTTCAGAACCAAGGAGAATAAAGAACTGAATAAAAAAATATTGAGATGGTGACTGCGGCGTTAGAAAAATCCTCGTAAAAATTGAAAAAATAAGCTTATTACATAGGCCTACTTTTATTTTAGAAAATGTTTGAGTATTTATTTATCAAATTGACCTTAATTATTAAAAGTGTATAGTTGTGTGGGACTGTAATTTAATTATTAAATCTTTTTATTTATCAAGTACACGTGTCTTGATTTATCCTTAAAACTCTTTAAAAATTTTCAAGAAACTTCATTTTCCGAGGTTAAAAAGGAGGTTTAAAAAATGTATCAACCTCCAATGCCGGTAGGTATATTGAAGAGTTAGTTACAAAATGCTCACAGTATTTTTTTGGCAAGTTTTCCCTTGGTATGAATCAATTGCAGAGTAGTCACAGTGAGAACAATCCAAAGCGTAGTGATATTTTGTTTTGAGATAATGATATAAAAACATCATTCGTTAAAGTTCGTATATACTTAATAAATAAGAACTCTATTTAATTTTAAGTCAGCGACGGACCCTGGTGCATATCATAAGGCAAATTTCATTTATTGGTAATGAAGAAACTGACGATTATTAGGCTATACATGCATGTGTATATTTCAATATGCCCGTTTAGCCTACATTATATAGACTATAGAAAAGCCTACAGCTTGAATTCAAAAACAGGTTAAATTAAAAAGCAAGGTTGAATTCTAAAACCGATAACATTATATCATATTAACGTGACATTATTACGTTGTTTGAATGAGTTTTTAAAAAGTGATAAGTTTGAGATCGGCACAACGGCGAGAGGATATGGGTATGATTAGAGTGCGTATGAGTGATTAAGAGTCAACTTTGCTGCTTTTTCATAGTAGGCCCTAATCAATCAGAATATGCTAGATCTTCTGAGTTCTTGTAGGCCGTTTCAAGCATTAGAGTGGATCAGCGCGAAAAAATGACAAAAATAACGTTTCATAAATATGCCTAAAGCAACATCGGCTATACTGTATATTAGTTTATGTCATAAGTTTCATACTTGTCATTCATTTCATGTAGTCAAAATGGTTCATTATACAATCGTGCTAAATAATTTGTTGAACCAATATTTAAGGATACATACTTAATTCAAATTAAATTATCCTACTAGCTAATTTGGGGGTCATTTGTGAAGAACATAAAATTTAAATTGAATATTTTGACTAAAATAGTTTATATATAATATATTTATTAAATAATTCATGAGTTAACAAATCAAGAAAATAGGTAGGGCCTACTGAATGTATGTTCCAAGTACGTGCATAGTTCATTCTGCATAACTGTATATCGTAAGCACAAAAATAATTTGTACATCATATGATAGTACAACATGATGAAAATAAAATTAGGCAAAAGTTTAATACGTTGGCTTGCCGCTCGCGGCGCTAGCGGTGAGCCCAACTACGTCACACCAGCTGGCTATGCACACACCTGTTCTTTTTTATTTATACACCTTGGTAGCCTATACCAAGTTCCAACATATTAGAACAAACAGTTCTTAATTTAAAAATTAGTCTCTAAAAAATACAAAATGGCAGCTGTATGTTTAACTACATGAAGTTTTTGGAAATTTCAAATATGATTGGCTTGTCCTTAGGTCAGGATTAATACCTGAAAAGGTGGGTAGAGAGTTTAGGGACACCCTGTATATGCCTATTTGTCTATGGTATACGATTGTAAATTATTTCGTGACATGAAAGTTTAGGTAAATGTATTAAATACATACACCTTTTATATTATAAAATGGGTTATATACAACTATTATATAAATATATTCTATGGATAGTTAACATTGCATACAATTTGGGTTCATAAATAAATAAGATTAATATACCGAGTTTTTACATTTTACAACAAACAAAGTTGTGTTTTTCCTAAAAAATGGGTATAACGACTAATTTGTCATAAAACATATTTTTTAGTGGAAACAAACAATTTTCTAAAGCCATCGAAAAAAGATATATAAATAAGCTTCAAATTGAACTTTTAAAAGTACAAATATACAAAGCCAAGTTGGAAGCAAATCAATTGGAAATCGAATTTGGTATCCATGAGAGTGAACATACTATTAAATAAAATCAAGTACCTATGGTGTAATGATGATCAATGAAGATCAAGTTAATAGCATCTAATTTTTAATTTACAGCTCTTTTTTACCATACAGATTCAAATTTTTTTCTTTGGTGCTCATTTTGCAAGCTCTTTGTGACTCAGGGGTTACAATATTGTCCTTTGTTTCTTTTTTTGTAAATTGTAAAGTTAATGTTTGGTAATGATATTCAGACTACATTTTGTTATGTTTCTTAATTATGTAAATAAAACACTAAAGTGTTATTTTCACTTTGATATATTGAGAAATAGTATAACTTTTAAGCATAACGTTACTAATATTTTTAAAAATTAGGTAACTTAGTTCTTGTAGAATTTTTACTAATATTATTAGGAAATAATCACCAAACTAATAATATTAGTAACAATTATGAAACAGAGGATGAAAAATACACTAATATTTTGTAGGAAAACACTTGTATTTTGAAAATTATTAGATTTTTATTATGAAACAGAATTTTACAACTTACAAGTTATTCTTCCATTATGAAACATAATTTACAAGTTACAAGTTACAATACTAATAATATTAGTTTTGTAACTTGTAAATTTGTACTTTGCTATTATGAAACAGAATTTTACAAGTTACAAGCTACTAAGCTAATAATATTAGTAAATATTTTATTATGAAATGGGCCCCAGGATACATGGAAATGTGTTACCTGTTACCTGTTACCTGTTACCTCCGTTGTATGTCCCGTTGACCTCCTTGGCATGGGACCCGTCCAAATAATTCCGCCGGGTGGCATCGTCCAATCACGTTATAAAGGAAGGGTTTAGGTAAGGCAGTGCCAAAGTGAAAAAAGATAAGAAAGATAAGGATGGGAAGATGGACTTAAACTAGTTCAGGCAGCCCATAGCAACATTCTTCAATCAGATGAACTTTCAGTTTGTCTCTAAATTTTTTTTATGTCCTGAGTCTCTCTAATCACTGATGGGAGTTTAGAGAAATACTTAATTCCTACATAACTAGGTTTTGTCTCGAAAAGTTTCAAATTATGCTGAATAGAAGGATTTACATTGTGATTTCTAGTATTACATCTATGGTTGTGAGGCTGTATCAGATTATTTAACTTTACATACATAATAACTTCAAAAATGAAGAGAGAGGGAACGGTGAGAATCTGAAGTTCTTTAAATTTTTCTTTGCAAGTATCTCTAGGTCTAAGCCTACAGATACATCTGATTGCTTTTTTCTGCAAAACAAAAATTCTGTTCAAATTTGATTTACTTGACAAACCCCAAAGCACTATGGAATATCTCAAATGACTCTCAATTAGGCTAAAGTAGACTAATTTACAGAGTTCAATATTGTTATAAACAGAAAGATTTCTTAGGACAAAAATACCAGAAGCCAACTTGGAAGCAAGCTTAACAATATGATCCGACCAATGGAGACTACCGTCCATCTCACTCCTAAATAATCAACTGAGTGAGATTCCTCAAGGAATTCCTCATCCAGCAAAATCATGGGTGACATGAAACCCGCCCTCTCAAGAGATCGTTTTTTCTGAGCTGTAGCCATAAACATAAAACTAGTTTTAGAGGAATTAATATTGAGATTGATATCTGAGAAGTACTGAGCCAGTGCGCCAAGCCGGATAAATGCCTCCTTTTCTAGTGTGGATGTATCTTTGGTGTGTGTGAAAAGGGATGTATCGTCGGCAAAGATTATCAGGGATTCTTTCGGTAAAAAATTTGAGATGTCATTTATGTAAATCAGGAAAAGGATAGGACCTAAAATCGAGCCTTGAGGCACGCCTACAGAGATCGGAGCTACATCAGAAAAGAATTGTATTTTAAAACCAGACTCAGAAGTGAAAGTGATTGAAGTTTGTTGTTTTCTGTTTTTGAGGTAAGACATAAACCAGCTTAGCGCCCTGTCTCTGACTCCCAAAAACTCCAACTTTTTAATCAGTAATTCATGATTGACGCAATCGAATGCCTTAGAGAGGTCAATGAAACAGCTAACCGCAACATCGCCAATCTCCAAGGCATCGATGCATTTACTAACGAAATCTATCAGGGCAAACTTTGTTGATTTGTTTTTTTTATACCCAAATTGGTTTGAAAAAAGAAGGTCATGTTCCACTAAATAATCCATGAGTCTATTACATACTACTTTTTCCAAAATTTTTTAAATAGTCGGAAGGAGTGAGATCGGACGGTAGTTCCGAGGCAAAAATTTGCTTTCCTTTTTATGCAAGGGCTTAACTCTAGCGAGTTTCCCACTGTCTGGAAACAAACCATGGGAAAGGGATGCGTTCACCAAATGCAACAGGGGTTTCTCAATTATGTCAGAACAGTACTTAATAATTTTACTTGAAATGCCATCATAACCACATGAATTTTTATTTTTCAGAGAGGAAATTACTTTTTTCTGAGTTCATCTAATGTTACTGGAGAGAAAAAGTTTAATTCACAGTTAAGACTAAGTTATTGTCAAAAAGAGAAGAATTTACATTAATAATAATAAATGATACTTTACATTAATAAATGAAATAATACAATGTGGTTGTACAGCTTACTATATACTTTCTTAAACTGAACAGTGTGGCTGCCCAACGACTTACTGAGTCTCCAAAATTCGAAAATTAAGTGATTTTTACTTCTAGTGTTGAAGGAGTGTATGCACGGTCATCTCTATTTCAAGGCCATGGCCTTCGAACTGGCAACGCCGCAACAGCGTCGACCCGTAGTAACGTTAAGGAAATATCATGTAGTCTGTCAACTCAAACAGTGAAAAGTCAATCGGTCAATCGGTTATTAGGATTTGTATTAGACTGTAAGTTATCCTGGGATGACCACGGTGATTTCTTATGTACTAGATTGAGCAGAGTGATTTATTTGTTGAGACGCTTATATAACGTCAGACCATTGACTTTATATACTATATATTGGCTTATATAACGTCAATAGTCCTCGTGATCGTAGTATCAATAGCCAGGGTTCAAATCAATAACAATTTAATAACTAAAAATCTTAGTTATTAAATTGTTATTAATTTGAATGTTCTCAGTCATGTACCTATAAACGAACTGTACTTGTTATTGTTATATTTATTTCTATTGTTATGTACTTCAATATTTCCCTCAGGGGCAGTGGGCTTTCCACTGTACGGGTGTTTCTTGGCGACCCCGGGGTACCTGAGCCAAGCTGTGAGACCCTCCTCGCAGTTCTTCCCGAACTAGGGCCTTTCTTCTCATCTTTCAGGTCTTAGCTCACCGTATTTATTCTTTCCTGAGCTAACCTTGCTCACCTTCTTGTTTTCGACCCCGAATCAAGGGTGTCTTTCCACCTTCTTTCGACCGGCGCATGCTGGGGGGTCCTGGGAGTGTCCCTGTTGTGTTGCAGGGACTGATGTGTGCCTCGCACTGCCGATGGTCTCCTCCAGTGTGTCGTCAGAAGCCAGCCGCTTCGGACCTTTGTCAGGGAGTGCGGCATGGATGCAGGGATCGGACTCTGCATTGCCACGGTGGGACCCCCAGCACGTCCGGCACATTTTGTGTATCGGTGCTGGGCAAACGGAGGTTCGGGCCCCGGAGTACCGGGGTAGGGGTGTCTTATCTCCTACGGGGGGTAGACCTCCGAGGGTGTACCCGCTCTCGGCCGATGAAGGGCCGCCTCTTGCCGTACGATGCGCTGGTGACATGAAAGCATGGATTCTACTAAACGAAACACGAAGAACGTAAAGGAGAATGAGCAAGCCGCTTTTAGGCGAAGCTCTTTTGAGCAGAGGTCTCCGATCTCGAAGACTGGGACGCCGACAGGGGGAATTAAAACCTCCCCCCCACCGGCACCGTTCAAGACGGTAAGTGACGCCGGATCGTCGTCCGAGCCTGAAAAGAAGGAAGTGGAGGTCAATCTACTGATGGAGGTGACCAATCCGGTAACACCTTTAGCCAATATCCAAGGGATTCCTCCCAGGAAGAGCCCTCTTCGTGCGGCATTCGAGCTGCAAATGCTTCAGCAGCAGCAGGACGACGCCCACGAGGAGGAAGACACATGTCTGAAGAAGATGAAAGCTCTTTTGAAGGAGATGGCCAAGGCCCTCTTAATTCAAAGGAACGTGAACAAGGCGATAAAAGAGGGGATCCCGAAACTCGAAGATGCTCTAGAAGAAATTGAGGAATGCCGGAAAATCAGGCTAAAGGCAGTGAAGCAGGAGCGCAATGTCACGAACCGAGTCATCTCTGCTTCGCCTCAAGCTCACCTGGCTGAGTCCCAGACTCAAGCCAGAAAGCGAAAGAAGAGGCAGAGCGGTTCTTCGCCGGGAAGCCCTGAGCTTGTTGAGGTGGACTCAGTGCCGAGACCGGTTTTTGTCACTGCGGCATCGCAGACATCTCCTGTCCAGGCTACTCAATCCGCCCCGGGCGCTGCCCGGGCTACCAGCGGCTACTCCAGCGGCTACTCCTGCAGAGGTTCCTGCTCCGGCGGCTAATCCTGCCTTGGCAGCAAACTCTGCCTCAACACCTTTGGGGGGCTGGAAGACGCGCCTGTCTAAGAAAGAAAGGAGGAGGCAGAAGCAAGCGGAGGCAGCTTCGAAAAGTGCGTCGAGGTTGGAGCGGACGCAAGTCTCAAACCCGGTTATGAGGCCTCTGGCAAGTCTGTCAGAAAGCCTAAAAACCCAGGCCTAAGAAGCTCAGGACGGAGGCAATCTTGATCAAGCCCTTAGGGGGGCGATCTTTTGCCGATGTTCTGGGTCAGATTAGATCGCAGGCCAAACCGGAAGAGACCGACACCGTTATCAAGTCTATTCGGCGAACCCAGAACGGGGATGTCCTCCTCGAACTGGGGAATTCGAGTGACAAGATCGGTTTTCCGCTTCCCTCAAGACTGCACTTGGGGACAAAGGCTCCATCAAGGCCCTAGAACCGAAGTGTTCGGTCGAGATTCGGGACCTTGATGCCCTCTCCACCGAAGATGAGGTGACCCGTGCGATCCAAGTGGCACTCCCAGAGATACCGGCTGACGGAGTGAGGGTATGGCTGACAAAGCCAAACCGAAGCCAACTCCGGATGGCTGTCGCTGAGATGGGCGAAAAGCACGCTAATAAGCTGCTTAGCTTTCAGCACCTTAGAGTCAGTTGGGTCAGTTGCAGGCTCAAACGGAGGGTGGTAGTTTCGAGATGCTTCCGCTGTCTCGGTTTCAGCCACTCCTCCCGAAACTGTAAAGGGCCCGACAGGAGTGCCAACTGCTTCCAGTGTGGAAGCCAGGGCCACAAACGCAAGGAATGTTCCTCGAGCCCCTCCTGCTTCCTCTGCAAGGATTCAGGCTCCAGTGCCCTCGATCACTTACCCGGGTCTGGTCAGTGCGGTGCCTTCAGAGCCGCACTTGAACAGGCAAAAGGCAGCGGCCGGTAATTCGCATCCTCCAGGCCAACCTTCACAGATCCTGGGGAGCTGATAACCTTCTAGATCAGCTCGCCCGAGAACTTGGTGCTGACGCGCTCCTTATCAGCGAACAGTATCGGGACAGAGACCCAAACATTTGGATCTCCGACAGCCTCGGTACTGCTGCATTTTGGGCACGTAATACGCAGGATGTCTTGGTGCGGAGTCACGGGCGCGGCCGAGGATTCGTCTGGGTTCGGTGTAGGGACGTGACTATCTTCAGTTGCTACCTCACCCCCAACGAGGCCGTCCAGGACTTCCGCGACAAGATAGATAGTCTAGAGGAGTGCGTTCTCGGCACCACCGGGCATGTCGTCATTGGTGGCGATTTCAACGCCAGGGCCGTCGAGTGGGGAATGCCTTCTACCAGCTCCCGGGTGAAATACATCCTGGATTTCATCGCCAGGGCCGGTCTTGTCGTCCTTAACCAGGGCGACACACCTACTTTTCGGCGCCCCGGGCAGAGAGGCACGATCCCCGACGTCACCTTTGCGTCTGAGTCGCTCCTTCCGAGGATCTCTGGCTGGAGGGTTGTGGAGAACTACACGGATAGCGACCACCAATACGTCGTTTTTGACCTGCATGATCAGGCAAATCGTCGAGTTTCCGCATCTCGGGAAAGGCCACGCCGGTGGAACACCAACAAACTGGACGTGGTCAAGTTCACCGAAGTCATCTCTCGGGGAGCGCAGGGGAATCCTGGTGAGGCTGGGGCCGAGGCACTAGTAACATCCACGATGGAACTGATCGTCTTGGCCTGCGACCAGTCTATGCCGCGAAGGAAACCCCGACGTGACAAACAACCCTTACTGGTGGACACCCTTTACTGGTGGACTGAAGAGATTGCGGAACTCAGAAGAACATGTTTAAGAACTAGACGAGCCGCCACAAGAGCGAGAATTCCCGCAGACAGATTTCGTAAGTCGGAGGCCTATAAAGCTGCGAGAAAATCTCTCCGCCAGGCGATCAACAGGAGCAAGGCGAATAGCTGGAGGAGACTTCGTGACGACGTTGACTCCGACCCGTGGGGCCTGGGTTACAAACTTGTAACACAGAAACTCGGCGCCCGCTCTCCACCTTCCATCATGGAGGGCGCCACCATGGGGAGGATCGTCGCTGCGTTGTTTCCTGAACATCCACAGCGACCGCCGGTTGACTTCGGACTGGTAGAGGACATTCCACTCTTCACCTTCGAGGAGCTGGAAACCTCCGTTCTCTCCCTGAAGAGCAACAAGGCTCCTGGCCCGGACGGGATTCCCAGTGAGGTTTTAAAGAAAGTATTTTCAATCAACGCTGACTTGTTGTTGAGAATGTACAATGCCTGTTTAGTAGAAGGGGTGTTTCCGGCTCCCTGGAAAACAGCCAGGCTTGTACTGATCAGCAAGGGCAAAGGTGATCGCGAGCTGCCGTCGTCCCACAGGCCTCTCTGCATGTTGGACACGGCTGGGAAGCTGTTCGAGAAGCTGATCCGTTCCCGCCTGACTTCTGCCGTGGAAGCTGCCGGGGACTTATGCCCCCGTCAGTACGGCTTCAGAAAGGGACGGTCAACGATCGACGCTGTCACCGAAGTTCAGAGAGCTGTGGAGAGAGCCGAGAGCCACAACCATTTCTCCCGCCGAGTAGTGCTTCTTGTTACGCTTGATGTCAAGAATGCCTTCAACTCGGCGAGATGGGTCGATATGTTGGATGCGCTTCGCAACTCCTTTCGTATTCCTGCATATCTGTTGCGGCTCATCGAGGATTATCTACGCTCTCGAAGCCTGATTTATGACACGAGGGACGGAACGCAGACGGTGAAAGTCACTTCTGGTGCCGCACAAGGTTCAATACTCGGCCCGGATCTCTGGAACGTTGCCTATGACAGCCTCCTGAGGTCCGAGATGCCTGAGGAAACCACTTTGGTTGGGTACGCCGATGACGTCGCAGCTCTCATAGCTGCACGCAACGTTGAGCTGGCCCAACTAAAGTTGAACCGAGTCATGCGTGTGGTCAACACCTGGATGTTAGATCACGGTCTCTCGCTTGCTCTCAGTAAGACGGAGATTGTGATCCTCACGAAGAAGAGGATCGACACCGTCGTCCCACTCCGAGTGGGAAGGGAGGTGGTCACATCAACTCGTGCCGCCAAATACCTTGGGGTTATGGTGGACACCAAGTTAAGCTGGAGGGATCAGATCTTCCGTACGGCGGACAAGGCCGCTAAGGTAGTCACTTACCTTATAGTAGGCTGATGGCCAATGTCGGGGGTCCCCGATCCAGCAGAAGACGTCTGTTGATGTCCGCCGTCCAGTCCGTGCTCCTTTACGGGGCAGAGGTGTGGGCAGGCGCTCTAGATAAGGAGTGCTACAGGTTGCGACTCGCCCGGGTTCAGCGTCAAGCTGCGCTTCGGGTGTGTTCCGCCTACCGGACAGTGTCCGAGCCTGCCGTCCTGGTGGTCGCCGGAGTCATTCCTGTCAAGCTCTTGGCAGGGGAGAGGAAAGCGATTTATCAGAGACAAGGCGAGATCGGCAAGGACACGGCAAGAACAGAAGAGCGCTCCCGAACCTTCCAGCAGTGGCAACACAGCTGGGAGCACGACACCCGAGGACGATGGACTGCGCGACTCATCGAGCAGGTCCAACCATGGGTAGAAAGGCGGCATGGCGAGGTGGACTACTTCCTCACGCAGTTCCTGACAGGTCACGGCTATTTCAAGTCGTACCTGAACCGGATTGGCAAGACTGGTTCACCGGATTGCATCTACTTCTAACCGGGGCGTTCCCGATGACGCGGAACACACCTTCTTCCGCTGTTCGCGTTGGGAAAGGCCCCGCCTGGAGGTCACAAGAAAACTCGGTGTTTTTTCGGTGGACACGGTCTGCCGAAAGATTACGGAGGATGAGGGCAACTGGGATTGTTTGTCACAGTTCGTCCGGGGCATCCTCCTGGAAAAGAAAACCGATCTGGACCGCGAAGTGGCCCAGATCCCTTGATCGAGCGGCTGGATAAGGAGCGAGCCCCACGGGCGTAAGCCAAATTTAGGCCTAACCTGACGTAATGTGACAAACAATTCCAGGTTAGATTCCTAAAGAGTAGAGGAGGTTTTTTATTGGGTAAACCCGTTTTTAGGGGAGCCCCACACTACAGGCTGGCCACCTGTGTGCGTAATGCATTTTTCCGCCTCTCCCTCAAAAAAAAAAAAAAAAAAAAAAAAAAAATGTACTTCAATATTTATTCTTGTTATTGTTAATTATGGTTGTAGTTATTGTTAATTTTTATTGGTTGTTGTTATTGTCATATTTATTGCCAATTTTAGGCCTAGGAATTCCGAATTGTAAAATATTGTATTGTGTGCACTTTCTCAGTCATTGCTTTCATTTACTGTTATGTATTGTGTATTGAACTTTTGATATGTCTTAGAATTTTTTCGTTCTCAAACATTGTACGATCTGTTATTGCACCTTTAGCAATTTTAATTCAACATTTAACTTAGTTTATAAAATAATGTTGTAAATGGTGTTTGCCGTGGAAAATAAATAAATAAATAGTCAATGGCAGACCTTTCTCAGAATCTTCTTCAACAGGCCTATTTCGCCTTCTTTCATTCGATTTTGGCTTATAGTACTAGGCTGTGGGTCATGCACATAATGTTCTAAAGTCCTCATTCTGCAAAAAAAGCTGTAAGGTTGATTTCTGGAGTTGGTTTATTGCACAAAACCCTGTTTGTGCAACACTATATCTTAACAGTATAGTCAATGAGTAAATTTTACAGTGTATCAACATGATCAAAAGCAGAAAATCCTCCTAATCTTAGAAACAATTATGTACATACTCACGATACCAGACATAACATGAACATATTCATTCCCAGAAATAGACTCTCAAAAACCAATCACTGCTTTCCTGTTACAGGTATTAAATTCTTCAATGTGCTTCCTCCTCCAATCCGTAACCTGCCTCAACCTAAATTTTCCATAGTTAAGAAATGGCTCCAACATAATCCTTTCTACCAATTGCCTTGCTTTCTACAATCTCACTGAATTCTACTATCAGGCAGATCACAAAACAATTAATTACAAACACCACTAATCAACACTATAATTTCCCAAACACCAGGTATGGTGCTCAAGCATGATTCACTTTCTCTTTTTCTACTAGAGTTTGATTTTGTTTGCTCGCTTGTGCATGGAATGATTTATTTTTCATTGTTTAGTGCATGGACTTGCATTCTGAACATGCATGGCTCGTGTTTTGTATTTATTTTAGTATTAGCAATTATTGTATGACGAGTCCAGTGTACAACATGTATTTAAAGGCAGATAAAGTCTTATTGAGTCTTAACGTTCTTTTCACTCGAGCTATTGTTGCAATGGGACTTACAGGGAATTTCACCAGTCCTGGAAGACGCTCCTCTGAAGGAGACTATTTGCCTACGATTTTTAGGTGTACAGGGCAGTCAAATTAGTGATAATTTGATGATAGACTGTCTCTTTAGGCCTAGACAAGACCAAATTATCTCCTTGACAAGTGTACCAAACAACGCTAAAATTAGCTCAAAGCCTAATTAGCCTATCGAATTAAAAAAGAGCGTTGCTTAATGTGCAGTGCATACGCAATAACACTATCTACTGACACTTGCTTGCACAAGATATTGGTTGTGAACTTTTCTTTTTCTTCTGAATTTTTAGTCACTTCTGGTGTGCCTCAAGGGCTCGCATCTGGGTCCCTTATTTATTTAACACCTTTGTAAATGACATTGTTAATGTCATCCAAACTGACTGCCTCCTCTTTGCTGACGATATCAAGCTGTACAGCAAGATAAATTCATTGGAAGATTGTCTTGCTCTCCAGGAGAGTCTTACAGCAATCGAAGACTGGTGTCTCGCCAACAGCATGAAGCTCAACACAAAAAATGCACTTGCATAAGTTACCATAAAATCAAGTCTCCGATCTTCTCAACTACATGCTGTGTGACGAAACTCTTCCCGATGCAGCACCGTCCGTGACCTTGGAGTAACACTCACCCACGACTTCAACCCTCAGATGCATATTAACAATATTCATTCCAGAGCATCCAGATCGCTTGGCATAATATTGCGGTCAACGAGAGGATTCACCAATCCCTACACACTAAGGATCCTCTATTGTGCTCACGTCCCGCCCACTTCTGGAGTACAACTGCATCATGTGGTCACCTCATCAATCTACCCTGAACGTCATATTCAATCCATTCAGGACAAATTCCTTCGTATCCTTGGTTGCCGTTTGGGCTATGAATACAGACATGTTCCACTGCAGCTCATGGGTGAACAATTTGGCCTATCTTCCTTAGTGACCAGAAGGAACGTGCAGGGGATTGTTATTTCTCTACAAGCTTGTAACCGGTACCATTGACTGTCCAGAAATTCTGCAATGTATTCACTTCCGTTGCCCCACCGGAACGAGGTCATGTGATCTTTTTGGAAGGCGCCATGTCGGGACTTCCTACGAAGCTAACAGCACGCTGGTACGTTTGCAGCGTCTTGGAAACTCTGTCTCGTCCCAGACAGACGTTGACTTCTTTATGGATAGGCCAGCTGTGTTTAGGAATAAGATTAGTATTTTATTAACTCTGTAAATAAAAGTGGTAATTATTTTTATTTTTTCTATTTGTTAATTTTCAATATATTCATGTAGCAAGGTATGAATGGGATTATATTTTTATGTTAGCCTCATTATTTATGCACATATTTATGTGATATTTATATAGTTTACGTATTGTTTGAAATTACTGTTAGTATTATTTCTGTTAAAGTTTTTTCATGTTTCAACTTTTTAAGTTTTAAGATGTCTGCTTTTGTTATATAGTTGTTAGTTGTTTAGTATTGTGTTGGTTTCGTTCTCTTTATTGCTAAAAATTATGCACTGTAAACCCATCCTTACCCTAAAAAAAAAAAAAAAAAAAAAAAAAAAAAACAATGATGAAGTATTAATTAAAACATAACAATATTAACATGTGTTAAAATGAATAAAAAAACAAGAAGTAATAATAATAATAAAGAAATAAATGAATAAAATAATAAAAAATGTACAAAAAAAGGAAAAAAGAAAAAAAGAAAAAAATGGGGTAGGTTGGAGAAAAAAATTACAGAAACCATGTAACTTTATTAGTAGCCTCTAGCAAGTAGCCATTAGCCATTAACTATTTTTTGTACTATGTGATGTATTGGGTTCTTCCCATTGAAATAAATAAATAAACTCCTATCATAATGTCATGTGCATGTAAATAAACAGAATGACTAATAAACGTCCAATGTACTATCGTATTTTGATGAAAACATATACATTAAGTATAAAACCATAGACTATGGATCCTACGTAATATTGATTATAGTATCTATAGTCAAAGATAAAACATTATGCGTTGGTGTTGGCTAACCTGATAATTTATACCTTGGATTTAATGAAAACGACCAGAAAATGGTGATGTTTTAATTCTGTTGAGTTTCATCGTGAATTGTGTTTGTAATTTGCAATATATAACATATTTAGACAGTATCTCATGACTTGTACAAAGTCATTTAATAAAAAATAAGTCTGTCAAGCCCACTTCAATAAATTAAATGTGAGTATTTACTTAAATTTATGGTTAAAGGGTATTGACTCCGTGCCTCTACCCTAGCCGATTCGTTGTTTATAACTGTAGAGTTTTAGTAAAATGTGTTTATCCTTATTCTGTTAGAATGTGATTCGTCTTATATTAGTTTTCTATAACTAGCTAACTTGAAACTCAGCTATATATTGTTTAGCAATTTCACTTTTTGGTTCATTGTGCAAACCTTTGCTCTAGTAGCTATCCCACCTAACATAGCATGTAATAGGCCTAACCTGTCAGGCCTAGGCCTATGCATGAACTTACCTGGACGCTTGATTAATTTTTATGAAGTTTTATACCCATTCATGTGAACTACATCTATTGGTTGGCTAGATCCTAGTTAAGTTAGGCCTAATCTCATAATCAGGGTAGACCTTCAATTGTCTAAAGTAACTTATTGTACTTGAAACCGTAGACATTTTAGTGACGTGTGATGAAGCACTGTATTGCAATTATATGTATTTAGGACAATAAAGATGGCATATAAACAAGCTGATTTGAAACCAAATATGCCAGATGTACACTTATCTTAGACCTATGCTTAAGTGTATGGTCTCTAGGCTAGGCCTACGTCAAGTAGCCTAATTGGGTTTGGTATATCTCTGGGTCTATTTTGTGTAAGTTACATTTAATTTCCGTTGTATTGACCATCTGTTAGGCCTACTGATTAGGCCAACTTCATTTCCATAGGCTTAGGTTAAAGGTCACGGTACAAGATTTATTGTTAGGCTTAGGCTAATTGGTCGTTGTAAAGAAGTTTAGACAAGTTGACCTTAACTCTTTCAGTGCCGTGAGTCTCGTAACGAGACTCATAGTTGATGTACAGTAGCAAAAAGTGCCAGGATCTCGTAGCGAGACCTTACATTTTATACTAAGTGGTTTACATACCTTTATCGGTATGTACATTTTATACATAATAATAAAAATTCTTGCTTATTCTGGCTGCTATTTGTGACAAATGCCTCTCCACTAGCTAACTAATATCCGTGTATCCATTGAGTATATATGGCGTTATTAACATAACGTATAGAGTGGACAAGCAATGTTAAAATTTGGAAACGCTGAATGACAAGATCGTCCGCTAGGGGCGCTACTAACTGGCTACCGATGCGATATAATCGAAAGCTTTCATCAATTAGAAGCTCAATTCGATTCGAATTCTCCTTAAGATTTCAATGATAATAATGACTATCGAGTTGATGTGATATGTAGTCGATTCAATAGACCGAAAGCACAATCGATAGTTGCCTCGAGACAGGACTGAGTCCTGACTCCCGTGGCAAGTGTTCCTATCTTCCCTACCTATTGTCCACTCTATACGTTATGAAATAACGTCCGTATTTACTCAATGGTATATCTATTATAACTTTTATCCTGTACTGTCTGTTGTGACATCTGACACTCTAATTTGCAAACAGCTGTTAACCCGGCAGCAGTTACACTGAATTTGTATGTAAAGAGACGCACACGGTCATATGACCTGGTGTTATAAAACAGCCATATTTCAGGTAAAATTAGGCTATATTTAAATACACGAAATTATAAATTTTTTGATGTATTAAATATCTAGCCTTTTAAATACGCTTAAGACTTAACATAAAATGGATAAACTTAGTTTTATAATTAAAACATAAAAGTAGTGTTATATTTTTGCAAATTGATTCTTACATAAATCAATAGGGGTCGTTGTCAAATTAATGGCCAATTTGAGAAAGGTAAAAAAATTTAAAAAATACAATTCAAAAACAAGTTATTTATTAGTAGTTCAAAGTAAATTAACTACAGCATAAAACCTTACACATATCAGAGCGTAAAAATTACATTTAAGACTGATTTTCCTGATTTCATTTCAGGAATACACAAAGAATTTTCCCCTCGCTCACGTTTTTTTTCTTGATAAAAAAGTGATAAAAGAATGGTAAAGTCAAAAGTTATAAGCTGAATGTTAAAGGTATAATATAATTACTAACACCTACATAAGTTAAAATGAGTTTATATTGATTATTGTGTTCTTTAGACCGGAAAATGTGCCTTATTTTCATTTCAATCTCGAAAAACTCACTTAAACATTCCATATTTTGATAGATTATTTATTATTTTTATTTAAAAATATAATAAAATGATAATAAAGAGTATAAACTTTCAATAAATATAAATTTTTTAATTATTTTTTTTAATTTGATATTTTTTAATATAGAAAATGTGATTGTGAGAGAGTGAGCGAGGGGAAAACCGCCGTGAGCGAGGGGAAATCGCCGTGAGCGAAGGGGAACGAATAAATAATAAATGAAAACTAATAAGTAAATAAGTTGTATCAATTAATAATGCAAGGTGAAGTAATAATAAAATGTATTATTTACAATGATAATTTCAAAGGGATTACTTTTATTCACGACTCATCCGTGAACGAGGGGGAACGTGAGCGAAGGGAAAATGTTGGATGTTTTTGAACCGACTATACCGGCGGTATTGCGCAACCCGTTGTTTGAGGTTATACGGGCTTCATAATCAATTCTAAAACTACCATTGCTAGTTTTGCTGTTATAATTATAAATGAGTTATGAGGAGTGAGCGAGGGGAACAGCAATTAATGTACGCACGATTTCTTAGCTGAAATGTTTTAATAACGACCTAAATATGACGATTACGATGCTGCCGTCCACAACACGTCTTCCACGTAACTTCGGCCAAGCGTTACTGACAGGAACGGGAGAAACGAAACGGTCCGCGGCGATTTGGCGGCAAATTCAAAACATCGCTACGCTTTTATTGGTCTTGTAGAGACACGAAAATAATGGTGAATTATTTTGAAATCGATCCGATTTCAATAATATTATTAATTTATTTCAAAATATAACTGTTATATGAAAATCATGGGCAATTTACATAGTTATTTTTTTGTAAATTTGGTTGGCTTTTGTCAACTGAGACTTAGACTCTGGGCATGGAGACAGTGAGCGAGGGGAAAAATTAGACACATATTGTTTTTTATTATACATTTTTTTTCATTCAATAATTTTATTTAAAGCAAGATCATGTTTAATAATATACTTACTAATTCTACAAAACTTTATTTTAGTAATTTTTTTCCTGCAGAGACTCAAATTGGGCCATTAATTTGATAATGACCCGTAGGCGAAACTTCGTTATCCGTCTCCACTGTTATTATCGATGTGGAAATTTCGATATTGCGATTGAAATTGTATCATATCGATGGTACAATATACTTACTTAAACAAACCTTTTGACAATAAAAACAAATATATTCAAACAAGTAACTGAAATTAACACCAAAAAAGTTAAAAAATTGTAGCTAATGTAACCTGTAAAAACAGAGGTGCCCACCCTCCCTTGGACCAGGACTCACCCACCCCCCCCAAACCGAACTGCCACCCCCCACACGGCTATAAAATTTGTGACCCCCCCCCCCCCCCCCCCCCGGAAAAATGTCCTGTATAATATAAATTATTCTTGTGTAACTTTCTGTATTTCATTTATCAAGAAATTAATTTTAATGTAGTGTTGGTTGTTTAAAATTATTAGTTAAGCAACCTGTAAAAAAAAAAAAAAAAAAAAAAAACTGAAAGTTTTTAGGATGTCGCCTTTGGAGTACGTGTTTAAACATTTATAGGCCTATAACTTAATAAGTTATACAACTTGAAACGCATCGTTCTTAGTAACTTAACTACTAAACTAATTTTCATGATTTATGTATCAATTATTAAGAGTCATCTTCACTTTTGGGCTAATACAGTAGCCCATTATTGCGCAGTCGGCAATTAACCATACGGCTTTTATGTAAAACATGGTATTTTATTCCCCTGTATCGGATGCCATTTCAGCCGATTTTCTTTAAACTTGGTAAGTGTTTAGTTGAATAGTTATTTTAAGTCCCTCATACCTCAAAATTTTGGAAATTTAACAAATATTACCGTACTTTCTGTGACGTCCCAAAGTAAATCAATTTTACTTACTTTTAAGATTTTTTTGTAACTATACAATTCATTTTTATTTACATATAAGGTACGAGGGACCTAGATTCTCTATAACATTTAATTTTTTACTAATAAAAACATAAATTTTACTAATAAATATCCAAAAAACACCGTCGGAAACAGGGGAATACGGAGGCATATTTTCAGTGTTATTACAAGGGTGAAGATGACTCTTAAAAGGAGCATGATGAGTATTTGCATTATTTCCTTTAAATACACGACTATCCTCAGATTAGTCTACATCCTATATCTATTTAAAGTCTCGAGCCAATGCTATTATTACCAAAGATTAAGATTAAAACTAAAACAATTACTAACATTACTGTACACATTAAACTCAATTTTACTGATGTGGCCTGATTTAAAGCGAATTGTGCGGGGGTCACCGTTTTGACGACGTGAATAGGAAGACACGGCGTCAAGACTAAACTTGGTATTTGATTGTTCCGTTAGTTTGTTTTGGTGTTTCATCAATCATCAGGGACACATGAATCTTTATAATTTCCTTTTTGTGGATGGTTTTAATGCGATCTAATTTAACTTAATACATTATCAACTTTTAGAATAAAATTTAATAATTGTCTTGTTTTGAAACACAGAAACCTTAAATAGGCCTAACTTACCAAATAAACGTTTTTGAGGTTATCGCGCACGCACAACAGTCAGATTTCTGATTTCTTTATCGTGAAATTTCATTGACCAAGGCCATGAAAAACGCTACTTTCCGGACAAAATTACAAACAGCTTAATGTGTCTGTTTCTGGTGTTGTTGCATAAAATAAATACAGATTTGAGCAAGTGAATCAACTTTGGCATCGAATCCCGCCGCTTCTGCGAACCGACATAGTGCGCGTCTACAGCTTACAGCTCGCCCGTTTCCATAGCAACCATAGGCTTCTAGATTCCGCAAACCTTAGAGAAATGAAATAATACAGAGAGTCACTGTGTTTGTTGACCAGTTGGGGAAATTTGTTGATAAATCCTAAGCTAGTTTTGACGGTCATAAATGATTTGTTTATTCAAAAAAACTTAAGTTTTAATACTACTCGTTTAAAGTATACTTTAAAAAATCCCCCCCCCCCCCCTTCTTGGACAAAAATACCCTTTTTACAACCCCCCCCCAAAAATTTCAATGACGCAGTCTGCGTCGTAACCCCCCCCCCCCCTGTGGGCACCCCTGTGTAAAAAGAACAACACAAAATAAACTAACCAAGTTTATTGTGTTTGTGTATTTGTGTAGCTGCATCTAAATTTTTGTGTGAAGAAGCAGACTTCGTTATAGATCTAAAATGGCGTCACACCACACAAGTGCTGCCAAATACAAATTAGAAAGGTATTTTTTTTTTTTTCTATTGTATTGAGGGAATATGCGTTTTAAATGTTTCCAAACACCATTGATTTTGTTGTTATAAACATCGCTGTCGATAAAAGTGACGGAGGTTTACAGTTACACTGTTAGGTTAGATTATTATTATGATACATTTCTTATCTCAGTATCGTTGTTGATTCGATTGTTTTCATCGCACAATTTCAATCGCAATATCGAAATTTCCACATCGATAATAACGGTGGAGACGGATAACGAAGTTTTGCCATCAGTAGGCCTTGGCCTAATAACTCTGGAAATTTTGTATATCTTAAAATTGTAAATAAGGAAAAGAAACTTTATAATAAAAGATAAAAAGGCATGACTTAGTTTACTTATAACAGAAATTAGTCAGTGTGTTAGCTTTGCACTGCCGCGTAGTGTCAATTCGAACAGTAGGGCCTTCTCGACAAAAGCTGCCACTGGACTGACAGGAGGGGGTGGTGGATGGTGGAAAGTAGGTTACGGCGTTCCTGGACTGAGGCGCGTGAGGTACAGTTATATGGATGACATTGCCGACACCTAATAAATAAAATTTTTACTCAAAAAAGGAATGAAGTGATCATTTTGACAGCTATGCGAGCTCTCAAGTGTTAACAATTAGCTATGTGTATGAAAAATATTATCATCATCATATGACTAGTTTAATATAGGTTATTTGGGTACAGTAAATACTTCGGGTAGAACAGCAAAATAATTGATTAATTATGGATCGATGCTTTTGAAGAAGAATCTTGTAAAAATGGCTCGGTTTCGTAGTGTAGCACTTGTTTTGTCATCTGTATAGTTGTTTGGTTATTGTTTTACGTTTTACTCATAACCTATGGTAGGCCGGTAGGCCTATAGTAAATTGATGTTTTATACCGGTAGCCTATATGATTTTAGTTTGTAATGCACATTAACATGAACCTAAAGAAAATAACTAACTATAAAACTAAAATAGTATTTTTTTTAACACTAAAATTTTTTTCTATTTATTGAGTTATATCTAGGCTATATTAAAATATATTGTTTTATTTATTTTGTGTTAAAGTATCAATAGGACAGGCATTTAGAATCAAAGAAAGAAAATTACCTGGCTAAATAATATCAATAAAATAAATTTTTGATAAAAGAGCCCTGGCACTTTTTTGCATGTAACCATAAAAATAAGTCCGGCACTCAGGCACACTTCTTTCTTTTTTTCTCACGGGGACGTTCTCACAAATCATGACATTTACTTTCCCTGTACAATTAAACTAGGTTATCACAGCATTAAAGCTGTAATAGTTACAGACTTTTATTTATTGTTATGCAATCTTATTATCAGTTTTTCATGCCCATTCCTCTATTTTTCAAACACTGTGACCTACTTATTTTTAGACATTATTCTCTACCACCAATGTACATGATATATGAATAAAGATGGTTGAATTTGACTCTTTCATACCCACAATCTCACTACCGTCCCCGTTCCCAATTGCCATTTTACAAGTTTGAAGCTTTGGAAGACGCATTTGGTGTAAATATATTCTATTAAAATTCATTTCTATATATTAATAGAAATTTCAAATTATCATTTAATTAAAAAAAAAGATTTTATAGACAAAAGCAAATGCCTAACTAATCACAAAATCTTTTCCCGATGTTTTCATGTCACCACCATCCCCGCAACTAATATTAACTTAGTTCTATTTATAATTATATCTATATTAAAAATACATTGTTTCATTTATTTTGTGGCCAGGAAAGCACAAGCGCCTTATCTAACAAACGCCTTATGCAAACAATAGAGGCTGTCCGCCATTTCAATGAGAACTGGTCGCCTAGCTTCAAGTGCTACACATTTCAATCAGCGAACTATGAAAAGGATGATCTTGTTTGAGAGTGTTTATTAGTAGCCATTACTGTCCCAGGTGATATATTTCCAGTACCACTTATTACACGTTGTATTGTTTTTTTAAATTCAAATGCTGAAAGTAAACGTTTGGTAATGTAGCAACAAGGTCACTCCTAACCTATTTAGCTTCATTTTTGAAAATGTTCTCAATTTTCACTACTGTCCCCAATGTGTTAGATCATGTGTTGTTTACTGTAATGAATGAAATGAGGACAATAAATGATCGGCAAGTGTTTTGAACGTTTGATTAATATTCATATATAAGGACAAATATAGGCCTAATATACGTTTACACATCCCAATCTACTATATAATTGTCAAATACCACACACTCATGTATCCGAGAATATCTATAACCATAGGGTAAATAGGGTTGAAATTTTGTATGAATGTTCCTCTTTGATAAAAAATACTCACTAAGAAACTTTAAAAAAAATTCCTTTATGGCTCGGCCCCACATGGTTTCAAAATTTCTATAATGTTATTCTTATGGCCAATTTTTAGTATGAATCTAGGCAACAACAAATCTGGAAAACAATGGGACTTTCGATATTAAAATTTGGCATGAAAGTTCCTCTTTGCTCATAGGTAGTCACTAAGAAACAGTTTTGCAAAATTCCATCAGGGCTCCAATAGGATTTCAAATTTCATCCAATGCTGTTCTTATAGCCAATTTTAATACTAATCTAGGAAACAACGAATCTGAAAAATCAGAAGACTTGAGGGATTGACATTTGGCATGGAAGATCCACTTTGCCCATAGGTGCTCTCTAAAAGATGCTTTTAGAAAGTAGGCTACTTTAAAGGCTCCACCCCACAGGACTTCAAAATTACTTTGGGGCCTATGGAGTTGAATTTTGGCATGGACGTTCTTCTTTGTTCGTAGGGGCTCACTAAGAAACACTTTTGCAAAATTCCTACAGGGCTCCGCCTCACAGGCCTTTGAAATAGCAATATAATGTTATCCTTATAGCCAATTTAAATACAAAGTTAGGAAACAGTGCATCTCAAAAACTATATTGAATGTGGGGTTGAAATTTGGAGTAATCTCTTTGTCCATACCGTAGGTGCTCATGTGCTGTTTTGCACATTTCCTTCTGGGCTCCGCCCCACTCAGAGCCTCAAAATTACTGTAGAGTTTACAGGGTTGAAATTGGCAGGGACATTCCTCTTCGCTAATAACTTTTTGCTAAGAAAAGGATTTTTTGATAAATTTTTTTGAAGCTTTAGGGCTTCACCCCACAGGACTTAAAATTTACTCTACGGCCTACTGGATTGAAATTGTACACGGACATTACTCTTTGCTCATCATAGGTACTTACTGAGAAATGGTTTTGCAAATATCGTTTTTGTAGGCCTCAAGGGCTCCACCCCACAAGACTGATTTTTTATCCTTGTGGCAAATTTTAAATGCAAATCAAGGAAACAACGGATCTTAGAGACTATAGAATCTGCGGGGTTAAAATTTGTAGTCAGCTTTCGCTTTTCTCCTAGGTGCTCACTTTGGACCAGTTTTGCACATTTTCTTTAGAGCTCGGCCCCACAGAACCTCAAAATGACCGTAGTTCCAACGGGGTTGAAATTTAACGTGGAAGTTTCTCTTTGATAATAAGTGCTTACTAATAAAAAGTTTTGCAAATTTTATAATTTCTTTAGGGCTCTACCCCACTTGACATAAAAATTACTCTAGGGCCTATACGAGTTTAAATTTAATATGGACGTTCTTCTTTACCCATAGGTGCTCACTTAGAAATGGTTTTGCATATCTCCTTTTGGGCTCCGCCCCACAGAACCTCAAAATTGCCATAAATCCTACGGGGTTGAAATTTATTGTGGACGTTCCTCTTTGCTTATAGGTGCTCTTTAAGAAAAGGTTTTTCAAATATAGTTTTTGGAATCTTTTAGGGCTCTGCCCCACACGACTTCAAAATAACTCAAGGCCTCTGAGGGGTTGAAATTTGACATGTACGTTGCTATTTTCTCATAGGTGTTCACTATGAAACGGTTCTACAAATTTCCGTTAGAGATGTACGTTGCTATTTTCTCATAGGTGTTCACTATGAAACGGTTCTACAAATTTCCGTTAGAGCTCCGCCTCGTAGAATCTTAAAAACCATAAATCCGACGGGGTTGAAATTTATGGTGGTTGTTCCTCTTTGCTAATATGCATACTTACTAAGGAAAATGCTTTGTAAATATACTTTTAAGTTCCTTAGGGGCTCCCGCCCCACTGGACTTAGAAATTACTCTAGGCCTATACGGGGTTGAAATTTGACACGATTGTTCCTCTTTAATCATAGCTGTTCACCAAGATAAGGTTTTTCAAAATTCCTTCAGTGCTCCGCCCACACTACGTCAATGTTTTAATAGAATTGGAACAAAATTACATTACTCTTAAAGAGATTTTATTTACCTATGAAATAAATTCAATGATATAACATAAAAAATATAACATAAAATTGTAGGCTACATATGTATATCCTGGCAAATACACATCCTAGCGTGGCGTAGGCGGCAATGTTGCCTCTGTTCTCGAACCTATTGCAGTTACACAAAAAACCATTATCAAGCAAATGTTTAAAAAAGGAGCCTAGATATTCTACAGCTCAACTTTTCATTGATTTCCTTTTTGAACGTATCACCTCTAGGAGACAGTGGATCACGTTGGCAGACTCAGGTAATCTTAAATCTTTATCGTTACCACGTTAATGCTTGCCAAATCTGTTGTTTATATACAATGATTATATCAGCAAAGCAAGAAACTTGGAAGAGGAAATAAAATATAGTACCAATAAGTTTGACTACGAAATTCAAGATGCAGATCAAAACAAAGCACACAAAAAATTTATATAAAAAAATACGGAAATATCTGCGATACAGGGAGTTTAAAGCTTTGTGCAATATGCCCCATAAAGGGAAAGGGTAGGCGTATGCCCTATACAAACAGTAACAGCTGCTAATGCTTGGGTTAAGTCTCGTGAATGCCTATCTTTTGATGAGGGACGCATGAAGATGACAGCAAACATTGCTCCAGTAAGATCTGTACCAGGTAGGTCCCAGGACAGTAACCACTGTTGACGCTGTCACAGTGAGATTGAAACACTTGCCTATGTCCTGGGATCCTGTACTTTCAGTGACAATCTCCGAAACTCCAGACATCACGAGATACGATCAAAAATTGCTGAAGAACTCCGAAAGCAGAAGTTTGAAGTTTTTGGAGAGGTCAGCGGAGTCGCAAAGAACGGTGGGACGAGAAGAATCGACATAATATCTATTAATAAATTGACAAGAGCAGGCACCATCATAGATCGCATTATTTTTTGGAATAACTATATATACAGCACGACAATTACGTGGTGCAATTATTACTTCTCAGTTACATTTTGGTAACTGTGTTTATGATAAGGGTATAATAATTAAGTAGGGTATAAAAAATATATTTTAAACTTTTTTGGGCGTGGGTCCTAATTTATAAATATAGTTCAAATTCAGTAATAAATCTATTGATTTCAAACCATTTTGTGCCACAAACAAGGGAGACTGTAATGAACAATTTTCATGGCTGGTTAATATTCATTTATTACCTATTAGAAGTTTAGGAAAATGCTCTGCTGAGCTCATTTTATGGTTCTACATGTTTCTATGGTTGTTACATAATAAAAATTACACCCCTTCTATGAATATGAATGTTTTTTTACTGATGAACTTGAAATGTCATGATTTCTGAGAACGTCCCACGGCACCAAAAGAGTTAAAAACTAGATCCTACAATTTTATTATTTTGTTGGAAAATAACAAAATAACAGCTTGAGGTCTGTTGCCTTAATTTATTCTATACCAACTTAAATTAGGTAGGTAGTTTATGAAACTTATTAATCCGATTTTAAGACTTTGTATCGTATGTACAATATCAAATCAAACAAATTAGGAATGTCCAGTTTACACAGTAGTGGCCTGTATCGACTTCCAATGGAAGTGGTATGTGTGTAAAGCATAAAAACGTAACGAGTTTTAGTTATTTGAACGAAAGTATAGGGATGGCCGAATATTAATATATCCATGCCATATGCTGTTGACAATCACTTCTGCACAAAACTTTTTTTTTTAATTAGCTTTTTCTTAATACTTGCATTATTTACAGTAAATAAATATTACATTATGTTAGAGGAACTAATATTTGATACCAACTGGTACTAATATCTCTATGCCATATGTTGTTGACATATATCACTTCTGCACTAAACAGTTTTTGTATTCAGTTTCTCTTAATACTAGCATTATTTGCAGTAAATGTTATTAGATTTTTGAGCATTATTTGTGACTAAACGAGACATCATATTAGTTCTCCTAAGGCGAGACTGCCTGCCGTCTGCGTAGACCATTGGATGGATGCGTATTTCTGTCTGTTTTTCATGTCCAGACAACATTTACCCAGGAGTAAAAATATTTTGGGTTTTAGTTTTTTATAGTTTTTTAATGTTTAAATAAGTTTTTATTTAAGTTTGTTTGTTGATACGTAATAATTCTTTAAATAAGTGAGAATTACCCCCATACTATTTGAAATTGGCGTTATTTTTGTGCAGTGCGATGACTACTGGATCGACTGAAGGGGAATTTTCTACTTCTACTCAGGCGCTGCGCAGTTTTAATTCAAATTTATTAAAGTCTGAAACAAACAAGTTTTGTTATGGAGCTCAGGTGTTGGCAACAGTTTCGACGGACGGTTTTTGGGAAGATGATCCAGAAGAGAAAGTTAAAAAGAAAGTGTTAATGTGTAAAAGTATTTTTCATATGGGCCGTTCCCTTGAAATAAAGCATTTACCACGCGATGTCACCGAAGCGGAGATCCGAGAGCTTCTGAACGACTTCCCAGTGACTAAGATCACGTTGTCATCGGGCATGGGGTCGTTGATGGCGCGCGCCGACCTTGAGGACCCAGAGATGCTGGAGGAGTGGGACCGGGAGCGGAAGTTCCTGCTGCGGGGTCAGTGCGTGCCCGTGTGTCCCGCCGCCACTGAGATGATGCTATGTGTGGCCAACCTGCCACTCGACTACTCCGACGACCAGTTCAATACTCTTGTCAAGGCCTGCGGCGAGGTCATGCGTTGCTTCCTCATGATTAGCGAAAAGACTGGTGAAAGTAAAGGTTACGGGTTTGTTGAATACAAAAATAGAAGTATATCTCTAGCAGCAAAGAATGTGCTCGATAGACAACAAATCAGCGGGCACACACTAGTGTGTGACTGGCTGTATCCGAAGCATGTAACATTTGAATCTCTTCATTCCAAGTGCTTGTATGTAGATCGTCTTCCAAAAAACTTCCGGGACATGAGTGAATTCCGCAAGATATTTTCTGCCGTAGTCAATCCTCCATATTGCCAAATAGCTCTGAAGCACGGGTGCCCGCAAGACTGGGGATTGGTGGAGTATAGCAACTGGGAAGACGCAGAAGCCGCCCAGACATTGCTCAACGGCTACAACCTGCACGGACAGGACATTAGGATAAGTTACTACATCCCGGGTGTGCCGGCCATCAACCTGTACCTCCAGCTCCTAAACGACTCGCAATCTGAGAAAAAAATCCACCGGCTTACTACCTGAGCCATCTGGCCAAGCCATCATGCAAAATCTACAGAACCTCTTTAAACAGAATCCTACTTTTGCACGAAACCTTCAGAATATAATTACAAGTCAAATTCAAGCAGCTAAAAATAGTGAACTACCGCCAGTCCCCAAACAAGGACCTCCGCTACCCATAATGCCAGATCCAGTCAGAAAACCGATGTATTCTTTCTCTGAGGTGGCTGAGATGAGTAAGTCTCCGATTTCCCCACAGCCCCCACCCAAGAAGGGATTACATTTATCACAAGGGTCTAGCCCTACACAGTTTCATAAGGCCACACCACCCCCTCCCACCAAGATACCGTTGCTGCCGAACCCATCGATGGCACCCCCGCCCCTCCGACGGTTGAGTTTAAGACCCCCTGGGGGCAAGATCGCTCCGCTGCAGCCGGGGACTGCACCCCTTGAAGAGGAAACCTCCCCCACCTACCGGGCCGGCCTGCTGGGGCAGTTACGAGAAGGGCTCCCAACCCCCGTCTCTTCCTCCGCACCTCTGCCCAAGCCACCCAGCCACCCTTACAACATTCCACCCCCCAACTTCAACCGTGAACCTGCTCCTAACATGTATGTAGAGCTGCACCAGTATTTCATAAGCAATCCTCAGAATTTTCAGCAGATCTTGACCAACTTACATTTGCTACGTCAATCCCCTTCCCCTTCGCCAGTACCACCACCTGCATTCTCTTATCCCTCAACCCTATGGACCCATCGTGCTACGTTAGACCTCCTCCTCCTCGCTCCTTACTCACTAGTCCCATTCCGGTGCCCATGTCTCCTGAGACCGTCAACTTCAAGGAGCCACCCCCTGTTTTCCCCTCCTGGGACCCTATGTTCCTCCCTCCCTCGTCCCACCCCATGTTCACTCCCATCGGCTCGCCGCTCATCATGTGGTCGCCCATGGTCCCACCCCAGCCCAACCCCATGATGACGCCCATCGGACATAAGAGGCGACTGTTGCCCTCCCCGGAGCCCATTCCGGAAGGCAACTACATTGGACAACATTCTCAAGGACTCGGTGGACACTATGCTGATTCATATTTTAAGAGACAGAAGAAGGACTAAACTATTTTGTACTTTTATGTACATATTTGTCGTATGTAACTCAAATATCCAGTTAGGTGCTTTTTGCCGAACAAGTCAGAAACTTTTCAAAGGTTTTATGATCTCAAGTTATTATTAATTTTGTACTACTAAGTCTAAGAAATTTTGATTGTACTTTAGTTGTAATTAGATAGGACTTAAGATAGTGGCGTTAATTAGATCCTATTTAAGTAAGTGCCTTCTCAATTTGTGATAATGACGATGCCAAAGTAGGCCTATGAACTTTATTGTTATTTTTTCAATGAACTGACTTTTGTTTAAGTTGAACTGATTTATTGTAAAATAAAATTTAACATTTTGTTATAAAAAGTGAGGTTGATGTGTTTTTGTTGTTGCCTTAATCGATTACGTATGTCCAGCAATTGTCTGTCAAACCTTTTGATTCTGTCATACTGGGGTGGGGGAGATCAGGGTGTTTGAGGGGCAGGCCGGAAATGGTAAATATAAAACTCAGCTTTTGTCTGGGGCATAAAAAAATATACCTATATACAATTTTTTTAACTGAAAGATCAATGACGTAGTTTTTCATAAGCATATGATCTTTTTTACCATTTATAAATATATTGGAAAAATTTATATAAAATATATATCTCTATACAATTGTATAAAGCTGCCTTGACAAGCAGTTGAGTGCTTAATTTCTACAGTGTAGTTTGCAGAGGCTCTCTGGTCTTTAACTTCATTGGATTCAAGTCTAATAGTCTCCAGTCTGATAATGATTAGCCTAAGTGAAGAGAGCCTCGACAGAACTCGAGTGTTAGAGCACATGACATTTCACTTTTAACCAGCAGTACATCATGTTGATTTATGTGCTGTAAGCCTTTACTATATAAATATTTTCCTTAAACATGCAATCTGTGTGGGCTCGCTTTGCCATTAGATTTAAGAAAGATAGATCAACTGCTGTTTCTGTGTAAACTCTATATGTCCTAATTTGTTTGATTTGATGTTGTACTTATGGTACAACTTTTTTTCTGAAATGACAACAGTAAACTTTTAGACCTAAAACACTTTGGTATCGTGCTACGCTCAAATGGAGTCACATTCGGACTTCTAAATTATTTTTGTAGTTTTTACATTAACTTCTAAAGTAAAATAGTAGGCCAATTCGTTGATTATACAAATGGAGACATCAAATCGTCGGACTGATTGAAAACATCTTATCCGTAGATAAATTTAAAACATATTTTAGAGGAGACATCTTGCCATTGATATAGTTAAGAGGGGGTGCAAGGGCTCCTCTCGGAACAGTATGCAGTGCTCTGCCCGTTCCCATTTTGTGTCCTTATTTTAAGCCTGATAAAAGTGAGAGGTTTTATATAAAAAATGAAGAATTGGGCTATTTTATTCGCTTTTTGACATTTTGACATTTTTAATATATATTGAGCTATAATGGTTCCAGAGTTAGACCGATATGGCTAAATATAAATTTAAAATATTAAATAGAAAAATAAAAAAGCGAATAAAAAAGCCCAAGTCGACCTTTTATTTAAAAACTCCCTCACTTTTATCGGACTTTAAATAAAAGCACAAAGTGGACACTTGATACTGAGAGCCTCTAGCGGCAGCCGCTGAAACTGCCAGAAGTGATGGATGAAGCTATGGATGTGGTCAATACGGGGTGGAAAAAAACTGGAAACAATATAATATCTTTAAAAATATTTAAGTAATAAAATTGAAACTTTTCAAATTGATTTTGAGTGACAAAGTCTACTTCCTAAAGTACTTATTGTTCTTTGCCCGCCAAGGGGGGTACGGTCCACAAGGAGTTAGAAGAAAATTTTAAATGTACGCATAGGTCAATATTTACATCAAATTAAACAAGCTACATGCAACTTCTGCCAACCTTGCACTCATTTTCTTATAATAAGGAGGACGTGCAATAAAGTTAAGGGTTACGTCAGGGGCACACATTATTGACACATCAGGTGCATGAAGGGCCTAAGTCATACAAGGATTCACTATGCTTAGCACAGTGGTTAGATTTACAAGTGAACAGTCAGTTAGGTCTACCTTAAAAAGTCTGAATATTTTTTGTGGGTTGTCTATTTTTTTTTTACTATGTCACTGAAAAAATATACAGGCCTAGTTGATGAGTTGTTGATAGTTTTTATCACTGTTCCCAAATACAATCAGCCAGATTAGGGCCTGCAATTATTTCAAAAGGAGAATCTTATGATACCACTATTTCAAAAACACTTAAAATTTTCTTCCAATCACACACAAAAAAAAAAACTTATCTTACAAATTAACAATTTAATACTCTACACTTAGCCTACCATCAACCGTTTTAAAATTTAGGCTACTCAGTATTAAATAAAATCGTCACAGATTTTAATGCAAATTACAAAATAGGCATAGTCTACTTTGATAATAATAAATAATAATAGTGGGCCTAAACGAAGAGAATCAGGAAATACTATAGACTTGCTGGCCCACAAACCGGGGCTTGTTGTACAGAAGGTTCAGTACTACTATATTAATGGGTGGAACTGCATGTGACTCCATGATACCAAGTGTGTTACATCAACAAGTTTACTGCTGCCATTTAGAGAAAGATTTGTACCATAAGTACAACATCAAATCAATTGATAAATGCCAAGTTTACAGTAGAACCTCCCATATTTGAATATGAAGGGACCAGACCGAGGACGTAACGGCCAAAGAGTCGGGTATCGGGAGGAGCAAATTATGAAACTCAATTCCTATGTAGAAAAACAGCTATACAGTATTGTAATACAACTTTATTGTGTGTTTAACACATTAAATTGAAATATTAAGATATGTATAATAACTGAAAAATGTCAATATTTATATATGATTGTCTCTACAAATAACTAATAGTTTCACATTTCAACAGTCTCAGCAGCCCGGAAATCACAGATAGACGGCCGGATATTGAGAGTTGTTGGTTGTCAGGAGGTCGGATAAGGGAGGTTTAGTCCAGGCTCTGAACAGGTTGAGCATGCACTGAAAGTCTAACAAAATTTAACTTTGGATTATTGTTGAGGACATTTAGTCGATGTAAAAAACTGATGTTGCCACATTTCCAGAATGGGCACAACATGGGGGACGCCCTCTAGAGGAAGTCGTAGAGGAAACTGTATTGGCCTATGTCATGTTGTATATCATTTTAAAGGTCTTTGAATGTAGATTCGAATGCCACAAACCTGATCTCTAAAGGTCGAATATAACGCGAGTTATTGCGATTTGAAATTTCGGCAAAATGCTTTTAATGCAAAGTTTCACTGCCTGCCATTTCTGACTCGAGCGTTCATTTAAGGTCGCTTTCTGTTAACATGATCTTAAAGCTCACGTTAAATATTTCACAAAAGATTTAATGGGTTGTCCCAAATCGGGCTGAAAATCGTAATGTAATCATAATATTTCGGAGAGCAATTGAAGACAGCAAATAAAGACTTAAAACAAAACATTTAACTCAATTTTCAGGATTTTTATAAAGAGGAGATAGATAGAATTCAAATAGATTTGAAAACAATGTTGCCAACTCGACCCCAAATTAACGTCTGAGCAGAAATGGCAAGTAGTCAAATTTTGCATGAAAGGATTTTACCGAAATTTCAAAACGCAATAACTTGTGTTATATATTCGACCTTTAGAGATGGGGTTTGTGGAATTTGAATTTACATTCAAAGACCTTTAAAATGATATATATAACATGACAAAGACCAATACAGTACCCTTTACGACTTCGGGGCTTCCCACGTGTTGTGCCCACTCTGGAAATGTGGCAACATCGGTTTTTTACATCTGCTAAATATTCCCAACAATAATCAAAACTCAAATTTCGTTAGACTTTAGTGCATGCTCAACCTGTTCAGAGCCTGGACTAGTTCTACTGTAATCATTTTGACTGTACTGTTAGTTTCAACCTTTCACAACGTAAGTTATTTGAAGAGATCTAATTATCGTCCGTAACCTCTTCAATTTTAAAATGATCCAAGTAAGAAAAAACGACCACTTGTAATTTGATGGCTCTTTGGATTCTTATTAACAAACAAAATAGGAGATAGCATCAAACCAAATAAAAAAACAATGGTCAAATCAATTGCTGCATGGAAACACTTACCCCATTAGGAGGCTTATGAAAAGGGCTATTCTGTCACTCACCATCAATTGTTACTCTCACATCCCTATTAAAATAATACTGAGTAAAAACAAAATAGAACAAGATAACTGTGGCAAAAATAGGATAAAAAATAAATTAGGAGCAATAATTTAGGCTAATAAATGTGGCTCTGTTCCAGTAGGAAAAACAACCTGTTGAAATGAAACGGATAGATAGCCAATGCCATATGAGAAGTGACTGTACTAAAAATGGTTATCTATTTATTTTTTCAAGATTCCCTCCTATGAGGGAATATTAGGTGCTATTAATTGAGCAATAATGAGTAGACATGTAACAAATATCCGGTTACTATCTGGTATCCGGCCTATCCGTCCTTTTTTTTAGTATCCGGTATCCGGCTGGATACTTGCTACCATTCAACCTGATACTTAAATCTGTAAATAAAATTTTAGAAAAACACTCTTTTGATTCAAATAATTTTATTAACATTGAATGGTATTGTATTGTAGTACGAAATTCGGCAATTATAGAGCTTTACATGAAAAAAAAAAAAAAAACATTAGTCTTATTTCACTAATTACAATTTATGATGAATAAAAACAAGTTTTCAGCATGTGTTTTCACTAAACGGATGCTTTTTGCTTTGTATACAAGTCGTGCTTCTTAGAATAGCCTTTCACTGTAGATCATTGAGTAGTGTATTCATAGTAAATGCTGTAGACACTGCTGCAAGAAGATGAGAGATATATCTTTACAATGTTCTGTAGGATTGGGTATTGTTTGGCACTGGTTGAAAACTACTTCCAAGGCTTGAAGTACTTGAAAGGCTACTGGTTGTAAAATCTTCTTTTTTGTCAAGACAAACAATAAAAAAAATCAATCTAAACAACAAACAACAACAACAAAAATCGGAAAAACTTACAGAATGACTGATAGCGAATATAAATGATGACTACTTTCCCACGGTCTGAGGGACAAGTTCTTACTCGTCTTTCCGTAAATCATCCTTAAACTAAAGGCTACAACATGAGCCGGATATCTGGAAGCAGGATATTCTGCACTTGGGCCTAGAACCTCGCCGGATATCTGGTATCCAGTAACCGGCCAAAAGAACTATCCATTACATCTCTAATAATGAGTGCTGCATTCTGTTTTATATTTATTGAAAAATCTTCATCTAAATATACCGGGTGTACACAAAAGAAGTAAACAACTTTGTTTAACAATTACAGCGAAGTTTTAATAACTTATAAAGAGTAACACATTCCATTAGAAAGATAAAAACCTCAAGTTTTTTCCTGTATATTACAAGTGCTCAATATGTGAGCCACGACGTGCTCTGCAGAAATCAATTTATAAAGTCTAATTCTGGCCAAAATTTTTGAAGAGTGACCTTAACACTTTGTCTGCACCAGTAAAGCAACAATGCCTGAGTTCCACGACATTCGACGGCAAGAGGAACATAAACGCTGTCTTTTACATAACCCCACAAAGAGAAATTGCATGGCGTTAAGTCTTCTTTTGAATTAATCAAATTCCAACACACAGTAAGACTTTTCAGTAAGCGTATTAACTATTTTACACAAATCACTAAACAGCGAATTTCGCCAAATTGTTGGCATCGTTGACAACATTCAGCTTTGTGCAAAAAAACTAAGTGTTTTCCGAACCATTGATACCAAGTGTAGTGATATCGGACACACAGTTTTTGTTAATTTTATGACAAAGTTGTTTACTTTTTTTGAAGACACCCGGTATAACATCTGTTTAAATTATCATGTGGTTTAATTAAAATTGTGTTCATAGGAATAACATGTGAAATTGTAAAGCCAGTGGGGCAGAGCGTGGAGGTCTGATAGGTATAAAAACTATCATGTTTTCCCATTTGGGACCCAAAAAAATCAGTATAACATACCAAATTTTAACTCAATAACATAACGGGAAGTTGGAAAATCAGTGAGGAGTTAGGGAGGGCTTTGCTTTTATAGGTATAGATAAATAAGAAGAAAAAAACTTTACCTGTTGGTAACAGAGATTGTAGTAGCTCAAGGTAAAACTAGGGCTTCTCATCTATATACAAAGCTTTAAAACCAGTGTTAATTAGTGTTGTACCACTCCATATCAAATCAAATCTTTATTAAACTAGTAACAATTTAACATTGCATTGGCCATGTCAAATAATGTACAATATAAAAATTAAAAAATAAAATACTTTAAAATAAATATTTTAAGACTACATTAACTTATATATGTTTACAAATTTTACTATTTGAAAAAGGTACAAACAAAATCAAACCAACTCCAATAATGGGTCATTTAAAAAACTTTCCACCCTGTAAAAGGCTCTTCCTATAAGCCCTTCCTTTAGTTTTCTTCTAAATTTCTTTATGCCAGCCACCTTCCAATTTTAGAGATGAGGGCAAGTGATTATAAAACTGAATGGCCGAGTAAAGAAGTTACTTTTTGAAAGAAGAGGTGGAGTGTTTTGGAATGTTCGCCTTGGCTTAGTATCTTGTGCTGTAAGTATCAGTCGGAAAATACTTTTACAAAGCATGAAAATTTTGTTAAAAAACAGTCTGGTTACCATATATTTTTACGCCAAACCGGGGTCATTGTAGGTGGCCTAAAAATATACCCTAAGACCAATTGATGAAGTAACACCATCCCCTCCCTACTTTCAACTAGGCCTAGTAAAACAAAAATGCAAATAAAAGATAAAATGTTTTGAAAATGTAATAACAATATGTTTTACGCTAATCGAGTAAAATACTCAAACAGAAACAGTTTCAGTAATCAATTATTGAATAACAATAATTGAATATAATAAATCTTAGAAAGGATTAATCATATCACCCTTCTAAAAGCGATTGTACCAAGAGAAAACACAGTTTCTGACAAATTGCTCGGAAACTACAAAACTCGTTCAACTTCTTCACTTGGAAGAAAATCAACTCTTAACACATCTGATTGCATGATTCATGTGGGCACTGTTACTTCATCTAAATTTGGAGTCAAGTTTTTTGTTAATGATTTTGTATAAATCTTAATAACACTGGACAGGTATGAGGTGTGTTTTTAAAGTAATTGCGGTTTTGAAATATAACCAAGAAAGATTTTTTTATAATTTTATTTCCACATGAAAGCCTGTACGTTGATCTACTTTTCTTCATAATTTCCATTATTATTAAGGCACTTGTCATATCGTAAAATTAGCTTTAATTTTAAAGCTTTAATTTTGAATCGTCATAAAATTCTGCCGCCTGCCATGAGAAACACTCCAAAACAGCCGTTTTGACATCGTCGTCATTGTCGTGCAAAACACCGCTTAGGTCTTTTTTAAAAGGAACATGTGAAAGTCACCCGGCGCTAGATCGGACTGTAGGAAGGATGATCGAGTTGTTCCCAACCAAATTCTCTGATCAAATCCTGTGTTTGATAAGTCACATGTGGACGGGCATCATCGTTAAGCAAAATTATGCCATTAATCTTCATGCACATGAAGATTGCACATGAAGACTAATTGTGACCGTGGAGGGGGGGTTCGGATAATCAAATTGTTTGACCATCTTTAAACGCCCTTACTCACTTTCATACCGTCCATCACTCATAATGTTTTCTCGGTACATTCTACAGATCTCGCAATGAATATCAATCGATTTCAGGCCTTTAGTCTGCAGAAAACAGACATCAGACTGTATGTCGCTGTCGCCAGGACTCTCCATGAGCGAAGGCTTCTTATACATTTGAAAAAGTCCGAACACATCAGTGAAAAATGCTGTAATGGCGTCCGTGCGTTGCCAGATGTAGGTACACATTGTGCATGTGCAAAACGCCAACCGCAGCGCTGCAGTAGTGGGATTTAAAACGGTACTTACTTTATAAACATGCCTCGTAGTAACCCAGGACCAGACTGGACAGACCTTCTAAGCCCAGACTGTCCGTATTAAATGTGATGTCTGGTAAGTGGTAACTAACAGATGGTTTGTTTTAGCAATGGGTTTGGACATTGCGAGTTGTGGTGACCAAACCATGTGATGGAAGACAACAAGTCTCCGGTGTGCAGCAACAAAGTGGTCAAATCCTCCCAGGCTCTGTCCCCGGTGAAGCTGCATAAAGTCAAAGGTAAGCTATTGCATTTTAAATTATTTTTCCTGCTAGTTTTATTAATTATGAAAAGTAAGGTAGTATTTTGTTTGCATCAATTGATGTAGGCCTAATCTGTAGTAATCTGACCAACCCATCAATGTCAACATTATGATGATGTCAAGTGGATATAAACATAGAGACAGTTTGGATTTTTTTGTTCCAACAATGAGCTCTAGGTGTTGGTCGTTGACTCTCTTCTCTTTGATAAAAAAAAATAAAAAAAAATTAAAAAAAATAAAATAAAAACTGCATTCATCTCAAAAACAAATTCCTCTCAATAATCAGGTGCCAAACAGACTGGCTCGTGCTAAAGTACAACAACAAGTTGCCAAGAGGGTGATATAGTAAAAAGTAAATTATACAAACTAATTGTGACCGTGGAAGGGGGGTTTGGATAATCAAATTGTTTGGATAAACAAACATAAAAATTATTCACCATCTTAAACCACTAAACAGTTTATTGACTGTTTTAAACAAAAAAACACCTCCAAATAAAATAATCTTCGATAAGAAAGAGATCAAAACAAAAAGTGTACACATTTCTTTACAGTTATAGACACTTGCACTGAATTAATGAGCTGTCTGGGGTTTCGGATAATTGACTTTAAGACAATCACTGTAGTGAGGTCCTAAATTTTACAGAATACAGACTTTTTGGATACTTTCAGAAACATTAGTCAGTTCAAAATTGTTTTTTAGATCCCGTTAGGAAGGAGTGGGAAGAAATTTTACCCCTATAAAATAGTTATGGAACTGGTGCTTCAGCTTGCTAGTACGGTTGTTGATTTCTACATTCTGTTGCAATAACATCTGAGAACAATAAATTCTTGTCCATTCTTACCAATGCAAAATTGTGTACAGTTGATTTGTAGATTGTCGGCTCTTACCCAGAAAAGATCAAAATTTCTTTGAAGCAGCTAATAAACAAGGCTTGTGCAAATAAAGGAAATGGGAGTCCACCAGGTGTTATGATTTTTTATTTATTTATTTTTTTTTAACAGAGGTTGGCAGGCCTCTTTTTGCTTTATTTTGCCCCGTCCTCATCTTCATAAGACTATTGATATCTACTTATTGATATTTCATCGTTGATATTTACTACATCCTTAGTGGTCTGTGTTGGAAGGGCGGTGAATAGAATTTGGTTGAGGTATGTATTTATTTTCCTTATTTAAATTATTTTTGAAACTTAATAATTGTGTTGGAATTTTACCTTACTAAAATATGATCATAATGCAAATAGAATGAAATTCATCAGTCAATAACTTTGGTATTTTGATGCAATACATTGAAGTATTCACCATTATTTCATATATTAAGTACCTGCGTAAAGATTTTTCGATGACAAATTCTTACAATGTAGTGCGAATGTATGTTGCAGGCTCGTATGGGCAGGTAGAGTCTGGGGGGGAGGGGGAGAGCGAGCCCCCAGCCGGAGGGGAGGGTGTGTGGAGCATCTCTCGACAGGAGGACCCTCCAATCTCCACCACCTCGACATTCAAGGAGCTGCGGATCTCTCAGTCGCACTCCAAGAAGGTGATCAAACATGCTCTGCGGCAACAGGCGAGACGGAGACGCAAAAACACCACGATCGCGGCAGGAAACTCTACACCACTGCCGCGGATCATCATGCCGCCGCAGTGCGAACGTAAGTGACCGATAATGTTAGCCTTTTTATTTCTCATTGACAAAATAGTTTTTCATGCAACCCTGACTCTATTAATTTTTATGTTTTCACTGTCGCATAGTGGGTCAAGAAGAAAGGTCGTTAATGTTTATGGTTATAAATTCAATTACACTTAAACATCACATCCAAATTTAACTAACCAAGGACACATTTTGTCTACCATCTGGATGAACACTATTTTAAACACTAATTTTAAATAAAGATTAAAACAGTCCCAATTCTGTAAATGAGTTCTATAAAACTTTGCACTGAGGGAAACTCGATGGTGGCTAAGGCCACATTAAGTTGAGATTGTGGGTTTTCGATGTAGACTGTAATTTATTACAGATGGCTGTATTAGGTGTTAACCCATTTAATGCCAAATTATTTCTTTTAAATTTAGTGCGGTGGGTTAGTGCTGCGCTCTCGTAGCGAACTCGCATACCAACGGCCTACAGTCTGTCCCGCTAGGGGCGCGCACTGTTCATAACCCTAATTCTCGTGTCTAGGCTGCTGGTCGTGATAGCTCAGATGGCTAAGGCGTAGGCATCCTTGGCCAGGATGTCTGCGTCGGCGCGGGTTCGAATCCGCTCACGACCAAACCCTGACCTGGTGGTGCAACTCTTAAAGGGTTAGCCGATCTGTGGTAACGTTGGTGGGAGGGCCCACGTTAAATAAACGGTGGCAGGCTTGCGTGGAAGTTGACGGGATCGGTTGATTCTTTGAGAGTTGCACCTTGGTCAACACTGATTTTGCTACTTTTTACTACTGTTAACTGTGTGTGTGCCATTACGGCTTTGAAATACGAAAGATAATTATATTTTCAATTAAAAATGTCAATTAAATTCATTCTAATGATGCCATATAACATTTTACTCCAGTCTTAATTCTTAAAGTCCCAGATGGGGATCATGGGCCTTAATGGGTTAAAAAATTGATCGTGTTTTTTTAGTGGATGAATCGACCAGCCGGACAAACTACCGTCCCCCCACCATGATGGAAGTGTTATCCTCCATTCCCGGGTTCAGCATAAAGCAGCGGAAGCGAAGCAACAAGAAACTGTCCACAGCTGCCCAGCTGGAGCAGACCAAGGAGGGATGCATCGATCTGGAGACTCCCGACTCTATACTGGTGAGTAACGCCACAACTCCATACTAGAGACTGTCCACAGCTGCCCAGCTGGAACAGACCAAGGAGGGATGCATCGATCTGGAGACTCCCGACTCTATACTGGTGAGTAACGCCACAACTCCATACTAGAGACTGTCCACAGCTGCCCAGCTGGAACAGACCAAGGAGGGATGCATCGATCTGGAGACTCCCGACTTTATACTGGTGAGTAACGCCACAACTCCATACTAGAGACTGTCCACAGCTGCCCAGCTGGAACAGACCAAGGAGGGATGCATCGATCTGGAGACTCCCGACTCTATACTGGTGAGTAACGCCACAACTCCATACTAGAGACTGTCCACAGCTGCCCAGCTGGAACAGACCTAGGAGGGATGCATCGATCTGGAGACTCCCGACTCTATACTGGTGAGTAACGCCACAACTCCATACTAGAGACTGTCCACAGCTGACCAGCTGGAACAGACCAAGGAGGGATGCATCGATCTGGAGACTCCTGACTCTATACTGGTGAGTAACGCCACAACTCCATACTAGAGACTGTCCACAGCTGCCCAGCTGGAGCAGACCAAGGAGGGATGCATCGATCTGGAGACTCCCGACTCTATACTGGTGAGTAACGCCACAACTCCATACTAGAGACTGTCCACAGCTGCCCAGCTGGAACAGACCAAGGAGGGATGCATCGATCTGGAGACTCCCGACTTTATACTGGTGAGTAACGCCACAACTCCATACTAGAGACTGTCCACAGCTGCCCAGCTGGAACAGACCTAGGAGGGATGCATCGATCTGGAGACTCCCGACTCTATACTGGTGAGTAACGCCACAACTCCATACTAGAGACTGTCCACAGCTGCCCAGCTGGAACAGACCAAGGAGGGATGCATCGATCTGGAGACTCCCGACTCTATACTGGTGAGTAATGCCACAACTCCATACTAGAGACTGTCCACAGCTGCCCAGCTGGAACAGACCTAGGAGGGATGCATCGATCTGGAGACTCCCGACTCTATACTGGTGAGTAACGCCACAACTCCATACTAGAGACTGTCCACAGCTGCCCAGCTGGAACAGACCAAGGAGGGATGCATCGATCTGGAGACTCCCGACTTTATACTGGTGAGTAACGCCACAACTCCATACTAGAGACTGTCCACAGCTGCCCAGCTGGAACAGACCAAGGAGGGATGCATCGATCTGGAGACTCCCGCCTCTATACTGGTGAGTAACGCCACAACTCCATACTAGAGACTGTCCACAGCTGCCCAGCTGGAACAGACCAAGGAGGGATGCATCGATCTGGAGACTCCCGACTCTATACTGGTGAGTAACGCCACAACTCCATACTAGAGACTGTCCACAGCTGCCCAGCTGGAACAGACCTAGGAGGGATGCATCGATCTGGAGACTCCCGACTCTATACTGGTGAGTAACGCCACAACTCCATACTAGAGACTGTCCACAGCTGACCAGCTGGAACAGACCAAGGAGGGATGCATCGATCTGGAGACTCCTGACTCTATACTGGTGAGTAACGCCACAACTCCATACTAGAGACTGTCCACAGCTGCCCAGCTGGAGCAGACCAAGGAGGGATGCATCGATCTGGAGACTCCCGACTCTATACTGGTGAGTAACGCCACAACTCCATACTAGAGACTGTCCACAGCTGCCCAGCTGGAACAGACCAAGGAGGGATGCATCGATCTGGAGACTCCTGACTATACTGGTGAGTAACGCCACAACTCCATACTAGAGACTGTCCACAGCTGCCCAGCTGGAACAGACCAAGGAGGGATGCATCGATCTGGAGACTCCCGACTCTATACTGGTGAGTAACGCCACAACTCCATACTAGAGACTGTCCACAGCTGCCCAGCTGGAGCAGACCAAGGAGGGATGCATCGATCTGGAGACTCCCGACTCTATACTGGTGAGTAACGCCACAACTCCATACTAGAGACTGTCCACAGCTGACCAGCTGGAACAGACCAAGGAGGGATGCATCGATCTGGAGACTCCTGACTCTATACTGGTGAGTAACGCCACAACTCCATACTAGAGACTGTCCACAGCTGCCCAGCTGGAGCAGACCAAGGAGGGATGCATCGATCTGGAGACTCCTGACTATACTGGTGAGTAACGCCACAACTCCATACTAGAGACTGTCCACAGCTGCCCAGCTGGAGCAGACCAAGGAGGGATGCATCGATCTGGAGACTCCTGACTCTATACTGGTGAGTAACGCCACAACTCCATACTAGAGACTGTCCACAGCTGCCCAGCTGGAGCAGACCAAGGAGGGATGCATCGATCTGGAGACTCCCGACTCTATACTGGTGAGTAACGCCACAACTCCATACTAGAGACTGTCCACAGCTGACCAGCTGGAACAGACCAAGGAGGGATGCATCGATCTGGAGACTCCTGACTCTATACTGGTGAGTAACGCCACAACTCCATACTAGAGACTGTCCACAGCTGCCCAGCTGGAGCAGACCTAGGAGGGATGCATCGATCTGGAGACTCCCGACTCTATACTGGTGAGTAACGCCACAACTCCATACTAGAGACTGTCCACAGCTGCCCAGCTGGAACAGACCAAGGAGGGATGCATCGATCTGGAGACTCCTGACTATACTGGTGAGTAACGCCACAACTCCATACTAGAGACTGTCCACAGCTGCCCAGCTGGAGCAGACCAAGGAGGGATGCATCGATCTGGAGTCTCCTGACTCTATACTGGTGAGTAACGCCACAACTCCATACTAGAGACTGTCCACAGCTGCCCAGCTGGAGCAGACCAAGGAGGGATGCATCGATCTGGAGACTCCCGACTCTATACTGGTGAGTAACGCCACAACTCCATACTAGAGACTGTCCACAGCTGCCCAGCTGGAGCAGACCAAGGAGGGATGCATCGATCTGGAGACTCCCGACTCTATACTGGTGAGTAACGCCACAACTCCATACTAGAGACTGTCCACAGCTGCCCAGCTGGAACAGACCAAGGAGGGATGCATCGATCTGGAGACTCCCGACTATTCTGTTGAGTAACGCCACAACTCCATACTAGAGACGCCAGACTATATTGATAGTTATTGTTACTGGAGGATAAGGAAACCTCGGCCGAACTCCTAAGCACCACACCTGCCTTTAATGGACAATTTGCTCATCCCCAAAAGGATGGAACATTGAAGGAAAAGGAAAGGGTCAAAGAAATTTGTTTGACATCTTGTGTGACACAGACTGAAAAAATTAACAACAATAAAGGCTTAAAATACCTGTTGTACCGTCCAGCAATCAAAATCTGTAGAATTTTTACTATAGATGTTTTAAGCTAACAAGGCTTCATTTTCTGGCAAATGCCTAAAACGTAAAACTACATTTCACATATAATCCCCCCATATAAGTGGGTGGTCAAAGAATAAAGTTAAACACAAAACATTGAAAAAAAAACACTTGGCCAAGTAATACATAAACGCTCCGTACGAGTGAGTCCAGACTGCAGTGTGTGTTCTTGGTTATCAGCTGGAGCCTACTCCATCTTTCTTTTGTTGTGGTGTACTTTGACATCTACCAATGAATACAGAACCAAATAAGTAGGGACATCCCATGTTAAAAACATTTTAGCTATGCCCTTAAAAACCGGAGGAAAATAAAGTGCTGATGCTAGGTATACTTCTCCTTACTGTCACGGGAAGCGCCCTTTCTACCTCTTAAATGTCAAAATGAGCACATTTGTTTACAAAAAATCAAAACAACAGGCTTACCTAACAAACTTCTGTAAAATTATTCTAGTCATCTGTTTCCATTCAACCAATCAGCATAATCCTTACCATCTTGGTGGTGCTATCTGTGGCCAGTACCTAAAAACGTTTACTATTATTATGATGTATTGTCATTTATGGAAAGAAAGTTGCTTAATCATGTAATTAACGTTATCTTACTCCCTTAAATTAAAAATGTATGGTTAAATTAATTAATGTATGGTTTAAATTAAATTAAAATGTGTGGTGTGGTGCTTATCTGTGGTGTGTGCTATTTGGGGGCGGCGTTCTCACTTCCCCATAAGGATGTCCTTGTATTCGGTTCTGTATACATTGCATCTATTGTCCTAATCTATTGTCCTATTGCATCTATTGACTGAATTTGATCATTCTAGTAATGGTCAAATTTGTGACATTACAATCGGACGGTTCAACAGGTATTTTAAGCCTTTATTGTTGTTATTACCTGAGTGATCCGGAAGCTTAAACATGAAGTAAAAATAGTGGGACTTTTTTGCAGCTAGATTGAGGTTTCATGCCCAAGAACTATGGTGTCATATTGTCATCTAATCTTGCATCAAAACCAGCCACCTAACTTTTTTGGAGAAAAAAGAACAATATTTTATAATTTTTTTGTTTTTGTGATGAGGTTAAGGAGAGATTAAAAATGTGCCTCATTCTGAAAAATTTCATAAAATAAATTTTCTAGTCAAATTTAATCTACCCGTAACAATAGTACTGACATCCTTTAGGTATGTCAACTTTTTAAAAAGTGATCATCCTTATTTTTTTCATCCACAATTATATTATCCATTACTGTTTGGTTTCAGGTAAACACAAACTTGCGGTCGCTACTCAACAAACACACATTTAACCAGCTGCCGGCGCTCTACCAGTACAAGTTGGTACAACTGCTTCCGCATGTGGATCGGACTATGCCTGCCGGTGATTCCTTCAGGTGACAAAAAACTTACCTCAAAAATATTTTGAAATATTTTTTTGACTTTAGCCCATTTACGCCCAAATTGTTTCTTGCGAATTGTGTGCAGTGGCTTAGTGCTGCGCTCTTGTAGCGAACTCGCATACCAACGGCCTACAGTCTTTCCCGCTAGGGGCGCGCACCATTCAAAACCCAAATTCTCATGTCTAGGCTGCCGGTCGTGATAGCTCAGATGGCTAAGGCGTAGCATCCTTGGCCAGGATGTCTGCGTCGGCGCGGGTTCGAATCCGCTCACGACCAAACCCTGACCTGGTGGTGCAACTCTTAAAGGGTTAGCCGATCTGTGGCAAAGTTGGTGGGAGGGCCCACGTAAAATAAACGGTGGCAGGCTTGCGTGGAAGTTGACGGGATCGGTAATTCTTTGAGAGTTGCACTTTGGTCAACACTGATTTTGCTATTTACTTCTGGTTACTGTGTGTGTGCCACTATGGCCTTTAAATACAAAAGTTAATTATATTTTCACTCAAAAATGCCAATTTAAATCATGAAAAACCTAAAATTCCATGGACTTTCATAAATTAAAATACATCGTCGACAAATGTCGACAGTGGGCACAAATGGGTTAGACTACTGGCATTTTTTATCCTGAGGATTACGTTGCGATGAATTTACTCAGCCAATCTATAATAAAAAATTTATTACAGACTACGTGTGAACTTAATATGATGGTAATCATATTATCAGTTAAGCCTACAAATGATCCTGTACAACTCAATTTTTTTTATACACCGGAAAAAAGATTAATTTGCATAGATTAGTTTGTTTTCTTGACTTTATTTCCAAGTAACAGAAGATAAGTTGTTGCAAAACCCAATAATCCCCAAAATGATATTTTTTAGTGATTATCGAGGGTAGCCTCTAAATTATTTGCAAGCCTAACACTCGTCCTCCTTTCTCCTTTATAAAAACTCACTGAATAACTTATTGGTAGTTCTTCAACAAACAAGTATGTAAGCCATAAATATTAGTGGGATGGTTTTTTAATCAATAATTGGGATTTGTTGTTTGTTTTCTAGTTATAAGATTTAAAGTTTGATTTATTCTGCTATAGACTGACCAAATTAATGAATCACTGTATACAGGCCAAAAAAGTAAAAAAAAAGAATTGTTAAGACCAGTTTTCTTACACGTGAGTGATGGATGTCGTGGTTCATGGGCACAACTTCTTAATGATAATATGTTTTTTGTTGATCACAAGCAAAAATACTGTAAATATTATTAGCTTTTCTAACACATGGCCCATTTTATTGATGTTGACAACTTGCAAAGGAAAAATTAATTTTTTTAAATTTGAAATTTCTGCCACTATTTTCTATAAAGCTTTTAGAGCCATCTAAAAAACCGCTAGGAACTTGTCCGCCATTAGCTAATTTACAAGCCAGAACACTCATGTTTGTGTGTGTAATACAGCCGTCTTATTCACAGTGTTTGAATTCAGGGCAGCCGGTTAAAACTATCGCTCTATTATTTTTTATCATGCAAAGAGTGTGTTTTTACTTTTTACTGATCACACACACGTTTTACTGGATTTTTCAAATACAAAGCAATAATCATATTAAATATGAACATATAAAATAAGCATAAGATCAAAAGTTATTATTCTTAACTGTCAACTTAAATTTGTATCACTTGTTTACGTTTACAGTCGTAACTAAAATAAAATTGATTCCCCAAATATGTTTTATGTCAAACGTATCCACTTTTTCCTAGTAATTTAAGTTATCAACGATTTGCAAGAAAGGCTGGGTAACAGTATGATACTTTGGATGTTTAGGTTGAGTGCGTCGGGATTGAACAATGAGTTCTTTGCTCGCGCCTGCTTAGAGTGGCGAGAACGACTAGCCGAAGGGGAGTTCACTCCAGAAAACCAACAAAAACTGAAAGCTGAAGCAGAAAGAGAGAAGAGCAAACTCGACCCTTGGAAGGTAAGTGCTTTTTGCACAAAGTTTGCCTGAGTTTAAGTTAAAAAAATGTAATCAGGTAAAATATGCTATACTTTTTTGTGCCTTTTTGTCAATATAATTTTTAATTTTTGTCAGGAAATTGAGTGTAGTATGTAAGCACAGTAAAATTTCAAATCAAATATCACTAAAAAATTATTTGAGAGTTAATGGGGAACATAGCCAAAATTCTTACTTACTTACTGCTGTGGCCCGTGGTACCCAGGGAAGTACTTCGCCTCGCCAAACACACTGTCTCTAGATTTCTCGATCCATTGCTTCCTCCTCCCTCCTCCCCAGTATTCTCAGGTCCCTTCTCACTTGATCTTGCCATCTCAACTTTGGCCTTCCAGGAGGTCTTCTACCCTCCGGGTTGTTGATTAGGGAATTTTTCACTAAGGAGCTCCCTTCCTTTCTAAACACATGGCCCACCCATCTTAATCTTCTACTTCTCATCTCGGCCACAATATCTGGATCTCTACAGCTCTCTCAACTCCCTGTTGTGCTTTATTCTTCATTCTCCATTTTCAAAGGACGGTCCATAGATTTTTCTTGGAATTTTGTTTTTGAATACTATTAGTCGTTTTTATGTTTTTTTACTGAGAAAAGAATTCTCTGAGCCATACAGTAAGACTGGTCTTATTACGGCTTTGTAAAAACGGATTTTGATTTTGTGAAAAAGTAGGAGAGAACTTACAGTTTATGGCATGCCAATAACCTTTTATGTGCTGCATTTAATCTTTGCTGTATTTCTGTATCTTCTTCGTTGTTATTCGTCAGCGTTACTCCTAGATAAGAGATATTGTTTACCCTATTAAATTTGTGTCCTTCTATTTAATGATTTTTATTATTTAATTGGGTAGCTCTTCCACATTCCATTATCTTGGTTTTGTCTTAATTGATTTTTAAGCCTACCTTTTGAACGTGATTAATGAGTTTTGTAGCCATAACTTTTAATTATTTCTCGTTTTTGACAACAACTGCCAAATCCTCTGCAAATGCTAAGATATTTATGTTGGTGCCCATAGTAATTCCAGCTTCTAGTTTTTGTACTTCTTGTTGTGAATCTTCCAAAACTAGGTTGAATAGCAATGGGGACAAGTCATCTCCCTGTCTTACCCCAGTATTTACATCAAAATTTTTTGAGACTTCTACTTTGACTTTAACCTTGCATTTAGATCGTGATATAGTTGATTTGGATAGGTTTATTAACTTTTTAGGTATTCCATACTTTTTCACTATTTCCCAGAGTTTTCTTCTGCTGATGGAGTCATATACTTTTGAGAAGTCAATGAAAATGCATAAAAAGGATTTATTTAATTCATAGTATTTGGAAATTGCCTCTTTCAGAATAAAAATTTGGTCAGTGTTTGATCTTCCCCTAGTGAAGATGGCTTGATGATATCATATGATATTTGATGTATATTCTCTAGTCTTTTTTATTGACTGTCCAGTGCAATTTGACTATCTCCTAGGCTATCCCCGTAACCCAAAAGAATAGGAACCAAACTTAACAAAATCGTCATAAATTTAAGATCTAACTTCTGACCCAGAAATCACTCTCAAACCTCCATTAATAAAATTAACCTAGTTAGATCGTAAGTAAGAAAGTCCATTCTATTTTCAGTTTAAATTTCCTTAATTTAACCACTTTGTAACCCCATTTTTGTGTACAAAAACTCAACTCCTCTATGATTTCCAAAAACATCAACAAACATACGCGGTTGGTCGCCTCTGGGAGGTTCACCTCTCGAATGCTGTACCATCGGTGAGCGCAACGCACACATCAATTCTCTCCACTCATCCTAAGTTCTACGGGAGATACCATATAACAAAATTACAATGAAATGCTCTCAAAATCACACGGTCAACGAGCAATTAAATTCTATTCCCGTCCTCTGTCCTCCCCCACCCCAAAAAAATAAAATAAATTTTATCTATTTCAATATTACTCCAGTCGGTCACCGCTCAAAAATAAAATGTCAATAATTTAATTTTAAAATACTAAGCAGTTCTAATTTCATATCAACTTAGAGGGGTCAGCTATGTTCACAAGTCCCTAGCACCTCCTAGTATGTAATAATTTACCTCCCCAATATTAATTACCATCGACAGTGCTCCTACATCACTAATCAATTTAATATCCCCTCTTCAATTTCATTCCCTTTTCACGAAAAAGGTGTACTATGTTTCCCAAATAGCCACTATTATTTTTCCGAATAAAATTTCAAACACTTGACGTCCACGTGAAAATTAGTCTCAATTATTCAATTATTAGTCATGTTTGTAAGAATATTTAATTCCCAAAAATTTTGCAAGTCAACTCCTAACTTCAGAAATTTGGCTAAGTCCTTAGCTGAAAATCCGCAGTTTCAAAATCGATAACACACCAGCACTTGCTTGCTACTAAGCCTTTGTCCTAAGTCAATTTTATTCCAATGGCCCAGGACACACCTTTCTCCACTACTGTTCTCTTCTGAATATAAAAAAAATTAAATTTATACGGTATCTTAATTTCTAGTGTGAACCAAGTGTGTTGGTGTCCTTTGACCTGTCAAAGAAAATTGGCCAGAAACTTTTCTCACAAAATAAATCACTTTAACTAAAAAGAAAAATTCAAGGAAAATTTGAAAAACAAATTTTTTAGTCAGTCAATTATTTATTTACCTTTTAAAAGAACCTTTTAAATGTATTGGCCTATTTCCAATGACGCCCAGACGTCTTTCAACACACCCATTGACTCACATATTAATCTAGGTTTGGCCTACTTCAAAAGCCAAGTGTTAGTTTATTAATAAAGCCCTGTGAATACTAGTTTTTGTCAACACAAAATTTAAATTAGACAAACAACAATCACAAATCGGTCTAAAAGTCTCAACATATAGCATCAATTCAATTCACAACGCAAGCCTCCTCGATCACGGCCACAGCAGAAAAATTAATTCTTATAAGTCTTGCTCCTACAATTAAATCAACAATTTATTACAATATTCCAAAATATTATAATAGTTACTCAATAAATTAGCGATCTCCCCTCTCCCTCAAAACACAGTCGGCTCAATTAAAAATCAAAGTTCGATTCGGCTAATACTATCTCTGCAGTCACGATCTTTCACAAATCAGTTGCGGCCATATTGTCTTCATGCTTTACCCAAAGACAGAAGTGGGGGAACCCACGCTATGTGTGCAAAGTTCCATTAACAATGGCGGCCCGACACGTTTCCAAAAATTATTTAAATTACTTCAAATTTCTGTAATAAATCAGGAAATTGTTATTAATTTACAGGAGTTTCGCCAAAACTTTTTTAATTCATTTCCTCTAGCTAACTAAATGATTAAGTTCTGCATTTTCTGAGTTTTAGAAAAATGTTTAACAACAAACAATAAATCACATGATTTACTTACTCAAGTTCGCCTTCTGGGTTCCATTCTTCACTCTTCGGGGGTGGTTATTGCGCACCAACCCCACACCTGACACCACTTTGTAACCCTGCACGTCTTCTCGGGAGCGAAATAACTCACACTTGTCACATTTGTCTTTAGTCTACTGTCGTGAACCATACATATTACACTTAAGCTTAAGCCTATTTTAACTTTCCAGATAAAACACTTTGAGCCGATTTGGGGTGAATCGTCCGTGGAGACTGCTCGAGTAGAATGGACGCCCCCTCCGAAGGTTCCACCAAAACCGAAACCCACTCCCAAGACGAAGACGCCGCCAACCCCTCCACCGCCACGACTTAGAACTGTGGGACCCTTGACACGAGCTGTGGCCAACTACCGCGAGAAACGGGAGGCTGAAGAAAACTCAATGCAGGTTGAACCCAATAAGAGGATTAAATCTTCAAACAGCAAGCCCGGTGAGTAAATAAACTAGCACAAATAATTTTAAATGTTAGCTGTGTTTATATTTTGAAATAAAATTTTTTTAACTATTAAATTTTGTAAATGTTGCCTAATACACATTTTTCTGTTGCATACTTTTTTGCTGGTATAGGCAACTATGGTTTGCGACAAGTTAACCCTTGAGCGGGCGCATGCGGAGTTATTATCTGTATGTGTAGTTTTTCTTAAAATAAACAATCAAAATGGATGTTGCCAGTTGTGTCCGGCCTAATACTTCATGTGCCTCATTCCGGGAATCCCCTTAATCTTTTATACCTCCCACTTTCCTCTTAGTTCCTTATTATCTGCCATTAAGTGAAGCGGTGTCAGTTTGCGCCAATTTGGGGAGTTTTTCTCCGCGTGCGCCCTGTCGCGAGTGCTCAGTGTGTTGTTTATTTCCTCGTGAAACTTTCTGTATTATAGGCTATTGTGCGTATGTATAACTATGCATACTATGTATACTTTCATTTGTAATTGTCATAAAATATATTTCATTTGCATTAATGTGTGATTATACTGTTGCGGAGCAAAAATATGCATGCGCCCTCTTCCATAACACAGTGATACCTATTTTAAACTAGAAAATTACTTACTATGTTTAATTGAAATATTAATCTAATTAAGTTAAACTATCAATGGTATCAACAATGAAATGTGATTCTTGATGAAGCTCTTCAACATTTAAATGCAATATTTGATTATAAAAACAGGCGAAATGTTTTAAATTGTGCAATTTATTATTGCGGAGTAAAACTCCGCATGCTTTTTTACCGGTGAAGTGCCTGCTCGAGGGTTAGTGCTGAGTAGAACCAAGATAATCTAACCTATTCAACAGCTACCTCCCTACCACCACCACAATTAATTATTTTTAATGTTTATTTAGCCGACCTCATATTACAAACTGTCATATTTTACTGATATATTTTATTCTTTGTGAAGTTTTTCCATTCATTTTTCATTTTTGTTTCAGAAAACAACATTGAACCCTCTGCAACAGTAACAACAGACACAGTTACGGAGGGGCCATCAGTGTCACCTCAGCCTAAAACACGAGAAAAGAGTAGACAAAATGAAGAAGAGCTGAGACCACCTGATGAGGAAATGAAAGAGGAATCAGAGAAAGCAAAGGAAGAGTGTACTGGAGAAACGGTGAGACAAGAAGAGTTGAAAAATAAAGTAGAGGACGGGATAAAATGTGACGAACTGAATATTACTGATTGGGAGAATGTGGAAGTTATAAGTGTGGATCCTGTTCAGGAATATGTAGATGTGAATACTCAAGTGGACAAAGAGTGTGAACCACTCGGTGATAGTGATAAGTTTGTTTGTGATATTAGTGCTAGTGAAGATGTAGTTGACGGAGAAGAATCAATTGTTAAAGAAGAAACGGCTTCGAGGGATGAGAAACTGGAGAAAGAAGAAAGAGAAGCTGAAGAAGAATCTCAAGTCAAAGTGGATGAAAAGGAAGAAGAAGTTGGTGAAAACTATTTAAATGAGGGTGAAATCTTGGAAAAAGATGAGACAGTCGATGCCTCTCATGAAGTACCTAGAAGTGATGATGTTTGTATCACCGTTGCTGTAGAAGACATCCTCGATGAAAATTCTTTTGCCCAGCAATACACCAATATGAGGGAAGATGAAAATCACCCTTGTGAAAATTTAGAAAAAGAATCCGGTTGTAATGAAATCAATCTAGAAACTAGGCCTACTCAAAATGATATCTGTGATAAGTTAAATAGTAGAGATATATGTACAGAAGAAACACTCAGAGTTGAAGAAGATGAACGTAAAGAAGCTGTAAATATTCATGATTCAGACACTTTGAAAGAAGAACATAGCAATAATTCGACTCAAAAAGAAAATAATGGCCTGTTTAATCAAGGATGTAACATTGAATTCAACAGTGTCAGAACTGAAGTAGAGGACACCAACATCCAAACCGACATTACTGAGGAAGTTTCTGCTGCGGTAGAAGAAATAATTGGAGAAGATAAGCTTCCAGAAGAGAATGTCAATGAAGGAAGGTATGACATTGAAATGTCTGACATTCAGGATCACCTGGAGTTTGTAAACCAGAAAAGTTCCCTTCAAGCAGCTGTTGATGTGCAAACAAACCAGGAGCTGAGCAACCATCAGGATTCCCTGGATTCTCAAAGTGATTTGAAGACAGATTTGGCTGGTTACTCAGTCAAGATGGAAGAGGTGGATTTGCAAGATTCTGCCAGCAATCTGCATAGTTTGGACAGTCAAGATACGAGGCCTGACGAAGACTCCAGCAGTCATCAAGACAATGTCGGCAATCAGCTACTCCTCCCAGATACTGAGGTGAGTATAGAAATTTTTTCCAGCTGTATTTAAAACTTATTAAATAACTTACCAAGAGTTTTAAAAGACATTTAATTTTCTTTTAAGGAAGTCTGAATAAAATTACTTAGTGGTGAAAGTTATTTATTTTTTATTAACAAAGATGTTCAGTTTTATCAACCTTGCTGACACCAGGCAGGAGTGGAATTTGATTTCCTGTCCATCCTATACGTCTATTGAATTAACAAAATATTTACAATGCTAATTTGTAGAAATTAACAAAAATACAAAAAAAATTCTTATATATTGAGATTATCTTAATTTCTTATATTATAAGTTAAAAAATCCATCACCATTCTCCAACAATGCACATAGCCCCTATGCCCACCTCGACGATACCCCTTGGCAATAGTGTACTTTGTTTTTTCGCTGCGTACCTTGTTGTCCTTGTCTTAAGAGGATGTTAAAGCAAAAATTTTCTCGCATGTCTGCGAGACTAGCGGCAGTGTGCAGAACTACGTGGACTAATCTGCGCCGGGCGCAGCACCACGAAAATAGTGCGCCGTAGTACTACGTTGCCCTTATCTCGCCCGGCGCGGCGCCAGGACATCTTGCTCGTCGTCCCGTCACGTCCGTTCGCCCCACGGCTGCGGTCCGGAGCTACCGCTGTGACTACCGTCACAGCACCAACACACATCATCATATCAACACAGATGTTCACTACCCTCATAATTCCTAGACGAATAGAAAGGGGGGAAATGAACCATTTTAGCGATAACTAAACCATAGGCCTATAACATATGAAAAAAATACAAAATTCGTCTTCAAGTTCAAAGATTATTTTAATTATTTAACATGATATAATAAATAATCACAATGAGTTATAGTTTTAACTTATACATATTCTTATTCAATAAATTTGTGTACTACGAAAAATAATAACTCTTATTACCAATACATAAAAATGACATAAAATTGTTCAGATATAAAATGTTTGCAGTACTGTATTTATTTACAGAAATCCTTCTCTCTTTTTATAACTTTACTAGCTTTTACCCGCGGCTTCGCTCTCTTAAAATTCGCTAAAATTGGAAATTTTTATTGAATTTGTTTCTTAGCAACCATTAAAAAATATATAATCGATTTCCAGATTAAAAAATATAATTTTAATCTTTAATACAAAATAATTCTTTTAATATGAAAAGTATCATAATATGTTACTTCTGCTACCTCCAAGAATATGGTGTGTACACCTTTGTACCTGTGTACACCAAACTTTGTAAAGTTTCATGATGATCGATTGGGTAGTTTTCGCGTGAAAGTCTGACAAACAACAGGACATTCGCATTTATAGTAGGATTTAATCACCTCATCATATTTTACACTTAGCAATTTGAATAATAAATAAATAAAATACATGCACACTGTTATATGAGTGAACGCACGACTCCAAATAATTTTTGTTCTAAATTAAAGTTGTTTATAAAAAATATACACATACATGAAAATATGTTAAGGCTACCATAGGTTTTTACAGACTCATTATTTTACTTCGAATAAACAATTTACAATGATGAACTTGTAATTGAATTTTTACTCTATGGAACATGCTTTGTACTATAAAAAGTACAAAAATAGATCTCTGTCACTTCATAATCAACATTCACGTCAGGACTGCGGAGAACATATGAACAAAATAAGGGCTGTTTCACTCCTTTGATGTTGGAAAATGCCGCTTTTGAGTCAGGCCGGTGACGTAATCAATCTGATGTCCATAAGAATAACATGTAGGCCTACGAGCTGATCAGGCTAGTGACGTTTTGGGTACTAATTTTTACATCGTTTTACCCGCTAATGAAACAGCCCTTGTCTATTACATTTTACAGCAGTTTTCCCCAGTCCTGCATTCACGTTTCACTCATACAGAATCATAAAATGCGCAATTTGCGCACCTCGTTATTTTAATTCGTTTTAAGGGTTTAATGGTTTAATTTTTTATATACTAGCCCATTTTTATACTTTTTTGTGCATACTGAAGTTACTTAGAAGTTTAAAATGTCGAATACGCCTTTCTCTTTGTTTTCTTAATAATTTTTTTTTTTTTTTTTTTTTTTTTTTTTTTGAGGGAGAGGCGGAAAAATGCATTACGCACACAGGTGGCCAGCCTGTAGTGTGGGGCTCCCCTAAAAACGAGTTTACCCACTAAAAAACCTCCTCTACTCTTTAGGAATCTAACCTGGAATTGTTTGTCACATTACGTCAGGCTAGGCCTAAATTTGGCTTACGCCCGTGGGGCTCGCTCCTTATCCAGCCACTCGATCAAGGGATCTGGGCCACTTCACGGTCCAGATCGGTTTTCTTTTCCAGGAGGATGCCCCGGACGAACTGTGACAAACAATCCCAGTTGCCCTCATCCTCCAAAATCTTTTGGCAGACCGAGTCCACCGAAAATGCACCAAAGATTTGTGTGGCCTCCAGGCGGGGCCCTTCCCAACGGGGACAGTGGAAGAATGTGTGTTCCGCATCGTCGGGAACACCCGGGCAATAAATGCAGTCCGGTGAACCGGTCTTTCCCATACGGTTCAGGTACGACCGAAAATAGCCGTGACCTGTCAAAAATTGGGTCAGGTAGTAGTCCACCTCCCCATGCCGCCGTTCCACCCATGGTTGGACCTGCTTGATAAGTCGCGCAGTCCATCGTCCTCGGGTGTCGTGCTCCCAGCTGTGTTGCCACTGCTGGTAGGTTCGGGAGCGCTCTTCTGTTCTTGCCGTGTCCTTGCCGATCTCGCCTTGTCTCTGATAAATCGCTTTCCTCTCCCCTGCCAAGAGCTTGACAGGGATGACTCCGGCGACCACCAGGACGGCAGGCTCGGACACTGTCCGGTAGGCGGAACACACCCGGAGCGCAGCTTGACGCTGAACCCGGGCGAGTCGCAACCTGTAGCACTCCTTATCTAGAGCGCCTGCCCACACCTCTGCCCCGTAAAGAAGCACGGACTGGACCGCGGACATCAACAGACGTCTTCTGCTGGATCGGGGACCCCCGACATTGGCCATCAGCCTACTAAGGTAAGTCACTACTTTAGCGGCCTTGTCCGCCGTACCGAAGATCTGATCCCTCCAGCTTAACTTGGTGTCCACCATAACCCCGAGGTATTTGGCGGCACGAGTTGATGTGACCACCTCCCTTCCCACTCGAAACGGGACGACGGTGTCGATCCTCTTTTTCGTAAGAATCACGATCTCCGTCTTACTGAGAGCAAGTGAGAGACCGTGATCGGACATCCAGTTGTTGACCACCCGCATAACTCGGTTCAACTTCAGTTGGGCCAGCTCAACGTTGCGTGCAGCAATGAGAGCTGCGACGTCATCGGCGTACCCAACCAAAGTGGTTTCCTCAGGCATCTCGGACCTCAGGAGGCTGTCATAGGCAACGTTCCAGAGATCCGGGCCGAGTATTGAACCTTGTGCGGCACCAGAAGTGACTTCCATCGTCCGCGTTCCGTCCCTCGTGTCATAAATCAGGCTTCGAGAGCGTAGATAATCCTCGACGAGCCGCAACAGATATGCAGGAATACGAAAGGTGTTGCGAAGCGCATCCAACATATCGACCCACCTCGCCGAGTTGAAGGCATTCTTGACATCAAGCGTAACAAGAAGCACTACTCGGCGGGAGAAATGGTTGTGGCTCTCGGCTCTCTCCACAGCTCTCTGAACTTCGGTGACAGCGTCGATCGTTGACCGTCCCTTTCTGAAGCCGTACTGACGGGGGCATAAGTCCCCGGCAGCTTCCACGGCAGAAGTCAGGCGGGAACGGATCAGCTTCTCGAACAGCTTCCCAGCCGTGTCCAACATGCAGAGAGGCCTGTGGGACGACGGCAGCTCGGGATCACCTTTGCCCTTGCTGATCAGTACAAGCCTGGCTGTTTTCCAGGGAGCCGGAAACACCCCTTCTACCAAACAGGCATTGTACATTCTCAACAACAAGTCAGCGTTGATTAAAAATACTTTCTTTAAAGCCTCACTGGGAATCCCATCCGGGCCAGGAGCCTTGTTGCTCTTCAGGGAGAGAACGGAGGTTTCCAGCTCCTCGAAAGTGAAAAGTGGAACGTCCTCTACCCGTCCGAAGTCAACCGGCGGTCGCTGTGGATGTTCAGGAAACAACGCAGCGACGATCCTCCCCATGGTGGCGCCCTCCATGATGGAAGGTGGAGAGCGGGCGCCGAGTTTCTGTGTTACAAGTTTGTAACCCAGGCCCCACGGGTCGGAATCAACGTCGTCACGAAGTCTCCTCCAGCTATTCACCTTGCTCCTGTTGATCGCCTGGCGGAGAGATTTTCTCGCAGCTTTATAGGCCTCCGACTTACGAACTCTGTCTGCGGGAATTCTCGCTCTAGTGGCGGCTCGTCTAGTTCTTAAACATGTTCTTCTGAGTTCCGCAATCTCTTCAGTCCACCAGTAAACGGGTTGTTTGTCGCGTCGGGGTTTCCTTCGCGGCATAGACTGGTCGCAGGCCGAGACGATAAGTTCCATCGTGGATGTTACTAGTGCCTCGGCTCCAGCCTCACCAGGATTCCCCTGCGCTCCCCGAGAGATGACTTCGGTGAACTTGACCACGTCCAGTTTGTTGGTGTTCCACCGGCGTGGCCCTTCCCGAGATGCGGAAACTCGACGATTTGCCTGATCATGCAGGTCAAACACGATGTATTGGTGGTCGCTACCCGTGTAGTCCTCGACAACCCTCCAGCCAGAGATCCTCGGAAGGAGCGACTCAGACGCAAAGGTGACGTCAGGGATCGTGCCTCTCTGCCCGGGGCGCCGAAAAGTAGGTGTGTCGCCCTGGTTGAGGACGACAAGACCGGCCCTGGCGATGAAATCCAGGATGTATTTCCCCCGGGAGCTGGTAGAGGGCATTCCCCACTCGACGGCCCTGGCGTTGAAATCGCCACCAACGACGACATGCCCGGTGGTGCCGAGAACGCACTCCTCTAGGCTATCTATCTTGTCGCGAAAGTCCTGGACGGCCTCGTTGGGTGTGAGGTAGCAACTGAAGATAGTCACGTCCCTACACCGAACCCAGACGAATCCTCGGCCGCGCCCGTGACTCCGCACCAAGACATCCTGTGTATTACGCGCCCAAAATGCAGCAGTACCGAGGCTGTCGGAGATCCAAATGTTTGGGTCTCTGTCCCGATACTGTTCGCTGATAAGGAGCGCGTCAGCACCAAGTTCTCGGGCCAGCTGATCTAGAAGGTTATCAGCTCCCCAGGATCTATGAAGATTGGCCTGGAGGATGCGAATTACCGGCCGCTGCCTTTTGCCTGTTCAAGTGCGGCTCTGAAGGCACCGCACTGACCAGACCCGGGTAAGTGACCGAGGGCACTGGAGCCTGAATCCTTGCAGAGGAAGCAGGATGGGCTCGAGGAACATTCCTTGCGTTTGTGGCCCTGGCCTCCACACTGGAAGCAGTTGGCACTCCTGTCGGGCCCGTTACAGTTTCGGGAGGAGTGGCCGAAACCGAGACAGCGGAAGCATCTCGAAACTACCACCCTCCGTTTGAGCCTGCAACTGACCCAACCGACTCTGAGGTGCTGAAGGCTAAGCAGCTTATTGGCGTGCTTTTCGCCCATCTCAGCAACAGCCATCCTGAGTTGACTTCGGTTAGGCTTTGTCAGCCATACCCTCACTCCATCAGCCGGTATCTCCGGGAGTGCCACCTGGATCGCACGGGTCACCTCATCTTCGGTGGAGAGGGCATCAAGGTCCCGAATCTCGACCGAACATTTCGGTTCTAGGGCCTTGATGGAGCCTTTGTCCCCAAGTGCAGTCTTGAGGGAAGCGGCAAAACCGATCTTGTCACTCGACTTCCCCAGTTCGAGGAGGACATCCCCGTTCTGGGTTCGCCGAATAGACTTGATAACGGTGTCGGTCTCTTCCGGTTTGGCCTGCGATCTAATCTGACCCAGAACATCAGCAAAAGATCGCCCCCCTAAGGGCTTGATCAAGATTGCCTCCGTCCTGGGCTTCTTAGGCCTGGGTTGTTTAGGCTTTCTGACAGACTTGCCAGAGGCCTCCCCCACCGGGTTTGAGACTTGCGTCCGCTCCACCCTCGACGCACTTTTCGAAGCTGCCTCCACTTGCTTCTGCCTCCTCCTTTCTTTCTTAGACAGGCGCGTCTTCCAGCCCCCCAAAGGTGTTGAGGCAGAGTTTGCTGCCAAGGCAGGATTAGCCGCCGGAGCAGGAACCTCTGCAGGAGTAGCCGCTGGAATCGCGACAGCGCCCGGGGCGGATTGAGTAGCCTGGACAGGAGATGTCTGCGATGCCGCAGTGACAAAAACCGGTCTCGGCACTGAGTCCACCTCAACAAGCTCAGGGCTTTCCGGCGAAGAACCGCTCTGCCTCTTCTTTCGCTTTCTGGCTTGAGTCTGGGACTCAGCCAGATGAGCTTGAGGCGAAGCAGACATAACTCGGTTCATAACGTCGCGCTCCTGCTTCACTGCCTTCAGCCTGATCTTCCGGCATTCCTCAATTTCGCCAAGGAAATCCTCGAGTTTTGGAATTCCGTCCTTAATCGCCTTGTTGACGTTCTTCTGAATAAGGAGAGCCTTGGCCATCTCCTTCAAAAGATCGTTCATTTTCTTCAGACATGAGTCTTCCTCCTCGTTGGCATCGTCCTGCTGCTGCCGAAGCATTTGCATCTCGAATGCCGGACGAAGAGGACTCTTCCTGGGAGGAATTCCTTGCATCCCGGCTAGAGGTGTTACCGGCTCAGTCACCCCCATACCCAGCTTAACCTCATCCTTCTCCTTTCCGGTTACGGCCGACGATCCGGCGACACCAGCAGCCTTGAACGGGATCGGTGGAGGGGAGGCTTTAATTCCCCCCGTCGGCGTCCCAGTCTTCGAGGTCGGAGACCTCTGCAGTTTTGAGCTGCGCTTAAAGGCGGCCTGCTCATTCTCCTTTAATTTCGTGTTTTGGTTTTGAAAATCCATACTTTTGTTTCACCAGCGCATCGTGCGGCAAGAGGCGGCCCTTCATTGGCCGGGAGCGGGTACACCCTCGGAGGTCTACCCCCCGTAGGAGATAAGACACCCCTACCCCAGGACTCTGGGGCCCGAAACCTCCGTTTGCCCAGCACCGATACACAAAATGTGCCGGACGTGCTGGGGGTCGCACCGTGGCAATGCAGAGTCCGATCTCTGCATCCATGCCGCACTTCCTGACTAAGGTCCGAAGCGGCTGGCTTCTGACGACACACTGGAGGAGACCATCGGCAGTGCGAGGCACACATCAGTCCCTGCAACACAACAGGGACACTCCCAGGACCCCCCAGCGTGCGCCGGTCGAAAGAAGGTGGAAAGACACCCTTGATTCGGGGTCGAAAACAAGAAGGTGAGCAAGGTTAGCTCAGGAAAGAATAAAGACGGTGAGCTAAGACCTGAAAGATGAGAAGAAAGGCCCTAGCTCGGGAAGAACTGTGAGGAGGGTCTCACTGCTTGGCTCAGGTACCCCGGGGTCGCCAAGAAACACCCGTACAGTGGAAAGCCCACTGCCCCTGAGGGAGTTTTCTTAATAATAGGCCTATATTAATTCAACTTTGACAATTTATATTTAGGTTAAACGAGTATTTTATAGTTTTATGGTTTAAAAATAAATTTTTTTACGATAGAAATGCATGAAATAAAAGGTCACTCACTGCTCCTTTGTTACAGTAGGCCTATCATATTCCTAATTCATTATAAAACCAATAACTTATTTTACGCTACTAGCCTGTAGTTAGCGCCCTTGTCGTAGCTGCTGTCCTCCGCCCTTTCGGCCAACGGCCAGCCCAGCACGGGCCTGTATCTGTTCACGTTTAGTAGTTGAGTTCCATCTCAATTTAAATATCCCTTAAAATAACTGATATGTAAGTGAATTAAATCAACGATCTTGCATTAAAAATTTAGTCTGCAAGTCGTTTTTGTTAACAATTAATTGCCCTATTGGTTTTGGATTAGTACGATGTTTGCTTGATAAAAAAACCCATTTGAGGTTAGCGCAAGGAATAATTGATAGATGTTTTTCGGTGCAGAAAACTTTGCGGAATTACAGACTATAAAATGGCTGTTCTGTTTGCAGTAACATTAAATATGTTCAAGCACTCTTAGCTAAGAACATCATTGGATGAGCAGAGTGTAGTACCTGAGGGCCGAGCATTTGCTCGGTAAACTCAAATAGGGATATTATTTATAATAGGCTTAGCTAAATTTATCAACACAACACGAAGGAACGATAACAGTGATAGTGGTAACAGGTGGACGAGGTGGGGAACACGTCTGACCCAGCAGATGAATGAAGTGTGTATTCATCCGCCGCGAGATGTTTTCGGCAAGTGTCGCTAGGATCGCCACTATCAGCTTATGCATGCTTTCGCGCGGTAGCATATTACGACTACGCTATTGGATTTAAAACCGTATATTAGGTACCATATTAAAGATAATAAAATTCAACACTAATTTCGCTTTTTAACTTTTTGATTACTTACGTAGTTACTTAGTTACATTTCTTCCAAAATGGTTAAATTTGGTCAAATTCAAATGCTCGTATAAGCTGTATTTTTAACAATAGCGGAAAATGGAAAAGCGAAGTTAGTGGGAAATATCTTTATCTTTAATTTGGTGTATAGTTTATTATTGTACGTTGAGATTTAACGCCAGGATATGCTACCGCGCAGGAGTGTTTTTGCGTCCGTTTTCGCGGGGGTTTAACATCCTCTTAATTATCCTCACCGAATCCTTGATGAGGGGCCTTATAAAAGTGTTACTAGTAATACTAATTGAGTTTTTTCCCATCACAGATTGCGTTGGCTGGAGCGACCCAGGAAGAGAACACGCAGACGGGAACGGCTGGTAACATGCTCAGGGCGGAGGAGGGGTCGTTCAGTATGTACAACAACAGTGCGATGCTGTACCATGAGAATCTGAAGGAAGAGGAGGTGGAGGCGGCCGCACTGTTTGCGGCGTGGGGCGCCGTCGACTCCAGCACTGAGAAGCTGCTGGCGCAAGTCACGCTGCCCGAGGTGAGGCGGGAGATAAGTAGCTCCAGAATCAAGAATCAAGAATCAAGAGTTTTATTGTCATTGACCTCATTTACAAGGAATAGACATAGTCAAATGCTTAACCTAAATTACAGACTTAAATACATATTTACAATAAATGCACAAATAATATTTTAAAAACTCAGTTGCTAATTCACTGAAATGTAATGCTGACATCAGTTTCTAAAAATTCCCTGATATCATAGAATGGATTATTTGTCAGCCAATCCTTCAATACTCGTTTAAACTCATTAAAAGAAACCGTCCTAGCTGATAAAGGTAATTTATTAAAAAAATGAATACAATTTAACTTGTGACAATTTCCAATTTTACTTAGTCTATGAACAGGGATCTCAAGTTTAAGTTTACCTCTGGTCTCATAGGAATGCATATCTTGCCTAATACTAAAGTTTTGGAGATTTGATTTTGTGTATAATAATATATGACTAATATACAAATTAACAACTGTCATGATTTGTAATCTGACAAAGAGGGGTCGACAGTGCTCCTCAACTTGTAGCATTGTAAGAGTGTCCATGCAACGACAATTCTGGGAAAAGCAGCAATTTTTCTGCTGGCGCTAATTTTGGAAATTTTTCTAAAAATGATACACTGGTAACTCTTAAAACACGGATAGTAATGTGTATTACTACTATGGTTTGTTTTTTTTTCCTTGCAGATATGCTTAAAAATATTATCTTAATATAAATTGCAATAAGTTCTCTTATTTTTACGTGGTGTTTCTTTTAAAGTGCAATCCAGGATTTGAAATAAAATGTAAAATCATAACACGTTTTAGGATAATCACATTTATCCCTACTATTTTCAGGATTTTAGTGGTATTTTGTTTTATTTTTGGTGTTCAAACCCAGTGCAGGTAGCGGTAGCAGACTGCGGCGCCTAGGTCACTTCACTACTTGTTCTGGGGTTATCGGAGAGCAAAGGTTACTAGGTGATAACTTCCGTGAATGTAGCAGGACAGTAAAAATCGAGTGGGACCTGAATTGCAGTTTTTCATTGGGGATATGCTGCTTATTTATTTCATCGTCTTGAAACATTTTATAAATTTCTAACTCCTCAAGCGTATTTAATTTGCTACCTTTACCACATACATGTAATACTTCCAAAGCGTCATCAATTGCTCTCATTTGAGTCCACTCGATTTTTAATGTACTGCTACATTCACGGAAGTTATCACCTTGTAACCTTTGCTCTACTGATAACCCCAGAACAAGTAGTGAAGTGACCTAGGCGCCGCAGTCTGCTACCCGCACTGGGACCGTCCGTGTCGCTATGATAGGCCTATCAATTCATGTAACTGTTCGTGTGCGTGTATATCTCGATATTCGTTTTTGTGTTGTGTAATTTTAACTTTTGACGACTACGAATGCTTTGAAAATGTTGCAATAGCAACGAAACATCTCAGCTACGTAGGAAAATAAAACCTTTTATCGTTGGATGGTTGACGGAGGTAAGATTACCATTAATTGTTCAAACATCATCCAGGGGCCACAAAATGGATTTTAAATATTACATTTCCTGTCTCTAGTTCTTCAGTATTTTGTCAGTTTTTGAAATGCCTCATTCTTTACATAAACCCTAAACTAAATTATACAGAGGGCTTGCATTCTGGAGATTCAGAGGGTATATTTCTCATGCAATTATTATTTATTTATTTATTTATTTTTGACAGTTGGCTTGTGGGAAGAGAAACGTACATTTATTCGACTTCTTTAGACTTAAGCTCTTTAGGGTATTTCCTCTACAGATATGTAATGAGGCATATGAAAACCCCACCAAATTGAAGAACCTGAGACGAGTATAACAAATGTAATAAATGGAAGGACAAGAGCCACTTTAGAAAAAGGTATAGGGAATTTACTAAATACAACATGAGATTGTATAAATGTTAGTAGTGATCTATTTGAACACCAAAGCTGAACAAAATACTATTCAAATCCTTTAAATTTTAGTTATAAATTTGTATAACATATAATTAATATGTATTAAAATTGAATTTTTTTTTAATATCCCCTGTGTTACAAAACAAGTAAGATAAATATTTCTTCAGTATGATTTGCTCTAAGGTACACAATGTGTTTCATTCATGATACGTAACTATTGTCAAGTAATCTGTGAGAAATAAACCTTTTTGAATTTGATTCACTACCAATTGCAGGAGGGAGAGGTGAACGTAATCCCCATGCAGGAAGAGCTGGAGGTGCGGCTGGAAGAGATCAAATCGGTCCCCGGGTGGTCCAGCTACCCGCACGACAACCGCACGGCCACGCCCCTCAACCAGACCAAGCCTGGCTCAGTCAAACTGGAGCTGGAAGGTAGGACAAGCCATGCACCGGGTGTTACTAAAAACCTTTCAGGACTTCAGGATATAAAAAAAAAAAATAATCGTATGTCTTTTAGTGGAGGGAGATCAGCAATTAGCTGATAGTTCTCCTCGCCTGAAATGCCTGCACTTTTTTGTTTTTTATGCAGGTGGACCAACGGCTTAACGTGACTTCCGAACCACGGGAGCGGCCGAACGATCTTTTTTTCCCCTTCCGGGATTTGAACCCAGGCCCGCTGGGTAATAACCCAGAGCTACGGCCGCTGCCTTCAGGATATGATTGCCGTTAAAATATGAAAACTGTCAAAGTAACAATATCCGGAGGTCCAAAACCTTTGTTTAAAGTGTTATAAAGATAGAGATATTTGTTACTCACATGATAGTTGCCATTATACCCATACTTCCTTCTTGTCTCCTTAGTAACCAACACTTTGTTTATAATTTCCCTACTATGTATGCAAAAAATAGGCTTGGGGAAATCCCCATTTTATGGGCAAAATAGGGTTTCCGTTTTTACCGCTCATGCCTGCAAACCCGCAGTGGCCACCCCACTGATTTACATTTTTAATTGCTCCCCAATTCAGCTAAAAATCAGATAACACATCGATGGTCGCCATTCTTTGATCTAGGGGTATTTACTATAAATTTTAGGGGAGAGTAGGGTAATGGTGCGCATCGTAGTTTTTTATGAATGAAATAAGTTAAAAAGCTCCAGTATGTGCTGCAGCCTTGCGGGGGACTCAACAACTAATACGCGACCTTGTGGTTTTCGCCACTGAAATTTTTGAGGTTATGAGAGGCCAAAATCTAAAAGTGGTGTGTGTCATGTTATTTTTGCGCCTGAGAAAATAGTAAGGTTAGGGCAGATCTTTAGATAACTTAATACTTATTTAGTATTACAATTATTGGTAGTCTTTGCTTTATCGTTTGAACCAATTAATTTATGGTTTCATCCCTTCTTAAGATAGTGAGAAAATAAAATACTTTTGAATGCAACATCGGGTAATGGTGCGCGGCGGTGAGCACGATTCCCCCCCAAGTAGTTATAGGTAAGAAAAAAAATTACTTCCTCTTTTTGCATTCTTCTTTACAGATGCTCTTAAACTGTTCGTCCTGGAGTCATGCAGACAGCTCAGGTGCAGACACAGCAGAAAATTAGCCTACGTGTGCTAATTTTGCATTAACCCTTGAACAATTTTGTAATTTTTAATCAAAACTTTTGTCAAGGGTATTGTAAAGCTCAAAGAAAATATTGTTTAGCTTTAAGACATTCCATATGTTATATTGATATTGAATTTATATTAATGAAACACATTTATTCTAATTATTTCAACCCATACGTCCCTGCGCACCATTACCAACCCCCATGCGCACAATTACCCGATGGGTAGGGAAATCGTGCCCAAGTGCATATTCTTATACAGTACACTCTCGTTCATCGGAACTAATGTGGCGGACGGCCGGTTCGGATGTCAAAAAATTCCGATGAAGCGGAGTCCGTCGTGAGTCATCATTTCCGCCCGTACGGTGACCTATCGTGATTGTGTTCACTCTTGTTTATAAGATAACACAAGAGATTTTATGATAATAAGGCACTCAAACTTTTAACATGGCAACAATGAACCTATAGGAATGAAAACAACGCAGGAAATAAAGATCCAAAATCGTTATTCTCATATTACACATTCATATTCTACTCATATTCCAGCAGGCAACTGACTTCCACGTAACACAGGTGCAGTCGCGACGCGAGACAGACTGAATGACAGTTTGGGAAGCGGTCGAAAGGGAAGTTCACTTCCTGCCCCCTTCCTCTTTCTATTTTTGTGCGAATACTCCACGGCCTCGTAAATCACATCGATGTGTACAGATTATGGAAAACGCCTGATGACGTTAGATGCAAAATGTGATACATCACTGTTGTGCGGATAGAACGAATGGAAATTGAAGGCGCTAAAACGAAAAATTATTTATTTCGTAAGAAAAAAAAATTAATGATATCCAGATTTTCAGTTCCGATGTCGCCGAGTCCGATGAACGAGAGTGTACTGTATAATGTTGTATATTTTATTAATGTTAATATATATGATAATGATAATTTTTTATAAGAAACTACATTAAATACCAAAGAGTTTGACACATGTATTGGTAATTTTTGCCCGCATATTTTCTGGGAAGAATTTTTTCCCTTAGGTGCGCACCATTACCCTTCTTTCCCCTACTGCGAAATAAATTTTTTTAAGTCATCATAATCGAATATCCCTTTTAGCTCATAGGCACATTCGCCTCAACTTTATCTACTCTTTGTGCAAAATTGATTGCCTCATTGTTACTTTTTACCTCTAAGCCGTTTTACCATAAAGCAAACTCAGTCTCCTTTACTCATCTCTTTATAGGTGTGCCAAACTGGTATTTAAAAGTAACCATTACAAGTGAAAACAGTGACTCTCATTATCAGTTACAATGATTGATAACGTTTGTAACTTATAATGGTAGTGCTGCTAAGGTAAGAGGAGGTCAGGGAAGGTCAGGGGAAATCTGGAAAACCAGAGCTAAAGCCCATTTTATTTGGCCTATGTCTAGATTGTATAATTGGAAGACGAGAAAATAAATATATTGACTATGGGGTTGTAGGCGATGAGATTTACCATTTTTGTTCGTAACTAAAACTCAGGAGCTGTGAGGTTACTAAACCGTTTTTCAGTTGGCCCCTAAATTTTTGCCAAGAAACAATTTAAAAAGATTCTTAATTTTTGACGAATGTAAGGTGCAAAAAACTGAGGGTTATAACTTAGGTTCAAATCTCAAAAATTACCAATACAACCATGGTAGAATTAATCATTAGTGTAGGCTACTTAAAAGGTCTATTCAAACATTGTGGTGAAAACAGATTTGGGTTATCTCTGTACGCTTAAATATAGTGGCCATCCATTCTTGTGGTCAAAATCCCATTTTACGGAATACCCTGTAATCGTTTCAAGGATGAAATGAATGTTGGAGCTATTTTTTTTTTCCTAACTCCTTTTTTTGTGTTGGCAGTGACCCTGACCCCCGAGGTAGACAGCCAGGTGTCCAGCACTATGGAGGGAGGCGCGGGGACGCGCGGCGCCTCTCAGCCCACCGACGACTCTCTGCTGCCCAAGTCGTCCACGGCCGGCTCGCTCACCGTCATCCCCCCCACCACCATCGTGTGTCTGCCATCGGTTACGTCCGCGCCTCTCCCCACCCCGCCCACCTCGCAACCACAAGGTCACCACTAGTCACCCACTCACTTTTGGATTATGAAATATTTTATTACAATACAGTACTCCCAATTATCTGTGGTGCGGCTTTATGGCAGCAGTCCGATTTGAGTATTTTATTCCTCATTTAAAGATTTTTTCCTGTTAAGTGGTAGTTTTTCTCATTTCATTGTTTTCTTGTTTAGCGATGATTTAGAACGTTGTTTTTCTCATTCAGCAATCATATTTTTCCATTCTCAGGTAGTTAGTTGAAAATACCGGCGAAATTGATTATCGTGGACTGTCCTGACACCGATTTTCAAGAGTCTACTGTATGTTTTATACTTATTCATGTTGGAATAATAAATAATTTTTGAAGTGTAATCAGCTGCTTTTATTAACTCTTGCAGGTAACAAATATTATTTAACATTTATCATTTTGCTAACTATTATTACTACAGTAGAACCACGATAGTTTGACTCTGAATTATTAGACACTCCTTAAAGTTCGACACTGTCCACGACAACCTAACATGTCGGTAACGTCCATGTTGGATACTGACAAAGGTGAAAATGTCAACAAAGTGAATAATGATTAAATTTTGATTATGTTAAAGTTCAATCAAGTTATGATTTCATTAAAATTTAGTGTTTCCTAAATTTATCTCATGATTTTTATACTTGTTAACATTTCCCACATACTCCCTATAGTTCGACATTTTGATACTTCGACACTCTAAAAGTCCACAGTGTCGAACTATCAAGTTGACAAGTGTTTGTTGACAGGGGTTAGGAAAAACAGTAGTACAAGTTCTACTGTACTAGGTTTTTCATTAAAATCTCATCGCACTTGAATGTTAAAAAGTGATTTTTATGAATTTTCCTGAAATCAATTTTATTTTTGCATCTTTTACATCCAAAATTAGCATGTTTAAAACAAAACTATTAAATGTCTTGCTATTCATATTGCTTATAGTACAGTACAATGGAGTCCTGGTAATTAAGAAAACACTGCTATTGGACCCATTTTGAGTGTTTGAGATTAAAGTAAATCATTACTAATAATTATTAAGTACATTGTTTATTACATGGTCTGACACTTTAAAATCCGATGCGCTCAGTAGATTTGCCATCTAGACCATTGTACAGTGTTCAAGTTCCTGGCCGTCTAACGAATCACATCAATTTTTTGTATTTCACACTTCTTTTGTTGATGTTTTATTTAATTCATGAAAATTTTATGAAAAAAATTAGGGGACAGTTACAAATTTGTCCGTTGAAACTGTTATATCACTATTCTTAACTTTTTTATGTCTAAATTTTAGTTTTGAGTTGAGTGGACTTTTGCCTATTGATTGTAACTTTCAACGTTACATTTTTTCTTTGGATGCATTTATTTGTGGTGGCCTAATATGTAACGGTATTGGTTTATCGGAACTCCATTGTATACATAAAAATGGTACACCACAGTTGATTATTATTTGTCAGATTAAGCCAATAAGAAGCAAATGAAGAAAACCAAAAATTTTTACTTATGAAGGATCAAGTGAAATTAATCAAGTGTTTTCAGACTAGTTAACTGTCTTGAATATACCAATAGGTTAAAAAAGTTTTTGGTAGAATCTCTCATCGTACATCTTAAATGTAAGTATTATGGTATGAATCTAAGAAAACTAAAAGATGGCTTATTGGATTCGTCTTATTCTTGTTTGCTTAAACAATTAAGATGTTGTCCGAATTATTTAAAATTTAGTATCACATTTATCAGTGAAGTGAGATGGATTGTAATATGTTGTCCGTTCTGAATTAACAGTAAAGATAAAAAATCTAACGTATTTTTAGCGCTTGCCACTACGGTGAGTCACGGCCGGTAGCCGCCATCTTCTCGTAGGCCAGTGAAATATTTGTGCTTCAGCTCGCGCCTGACGTGCTCCATCTATTGGTCTTATGAGATCGTAGGTTTTTAATAACCGACCATAATTTAAAATTGTGCTTATGGTTTATTTTCTTCTTTTATAGGTGTGGTTAGTTCATCAGCAGTTCCTTACTTGGCTTTGACCACAAGTACCCCGGTGCGAGCCTTACCTACCAAGCCTAAGGTATGGCAGTAGGACATTCTCAGAGTTAGTTTATAAATGAAAGCTCATATCATCATAATTGGCTCTCAATGACAGGCCATCCACCATACCATAATCACTTAGTCCACTGTATAAGTATTTTTACTATCATAAAACAACAATGATAATAAAAATAGCAAATATATATCGTCACAAATTGTTTTGAAAGCGCTCATGAGATCAGTTGGATAATGCCATAACATTGGATACTGTCATTGGAGGTGAATGGATTCAAACGGTATTGTTAAAATATTACATAAATTAAAATTAAATCTTCTAGGAAACTTTCATAGTGAAGAACTGGTAATCCGTTATGGTTCTTGCTATTATAATTTGAAAATTAGAGGCTTTTGCCCCTATGAGCTATAGTTTAATTTGAATTATTGTAGCACATCAAATTAATGAAGCATTTTTCTTCCTAATTTTAATGTGCAAGAGACTCCTGATTACAGTAGACTCCCTCTTAACCGGCCACCTCGGGACCAGGCCTCGGCCGGATAACGATTTGGCCGGTTAAACCGATGTACCTTTAAAAACGCCAACCTAAATAGCCTAACTGCAATTATGACTTGAAGAAACAACTCTTTTGTCACTCTATGTAATTTGTAGCTAACATTGGACACACATGAGATCCACTACTAAACTAAACTAATAATGATTTGTTTCCTTATTTTGTGTACTGGATAGCAGGTCCAAACGCTTTCACTTCAGGTGGCATACACTTTCGTTGAGGACAGTTCATTTGAATTGGTTTGAGAAGATCAATACAGCATATAATACACATGATATAGGCTAGCGTTAAATTGAATGAAACAGTAGAATAAGAAAACAACGTTTCCGGCGAAACACAGCCGGTTGAAGCAATGTTGAAATAAAAAATTGTCGTTTAAAAAGATGTTGTTTTTCTGGCCGGGTAGGCCGGTTAAAGTGGAGACCGGTTAAAAGGAGGCCGGTTAAGAGGGAGTCTACTGTATTCAAATCCTGGCTATCCGAACCTCTGGGTTATTCATTCAAGGTCGAAGCTGAATTTTTATTTTTACAATTTTTTATTAGAGCAGACTGGTAAAATTCTTATCTTCTGTTTTTGTTTAACGAAAAAATATTTCAAATTTATTTGTTTAGTTGAATAATTACTTGAAATAAGCATTGAGTATTATTTTTTACGTATGAAGAATACTGTCTGCAGGATGTACACAACCGTTTGAGTGACAGTGACAGTGGATATTTTCTTTTATGCTCGGGCTCTTCCGGTTTGCCTTAGGCCTTTCCGTTTAGTCGTAGATCTGTCACAATCTTCTTTGTTTATAATTTATATCCATGTTTTTTTAACTACATAATATATTAGGATGTCTCCGAAGTTAGCACCTTCAAGTTTCCAAACAAATTTGATACATTAGTGAATCAAGCATATAGAATAGAAATAATTGGATTATAATGGTGTCATGATTGGCTGTAGAGTTAACTTGGACCCCAAACGCAAAGCACATGTGAATCTCACTAGCGCTCCTAACAGCTGGAGTGCCAACTTGTTACCAGGAACTCCTGAATGGATTAAGTGTCATGACTGTTTCCCAATTACGTTATTAGTATGTGGATCTTTAAATGTGCAGTTTGCAACCAGTCAATCAGTTTATAGGTGGTAGTGTATGTTGAATTTTGTTTTAATGTGTACTTTTAAAAGTTTTTTGTGACTAAACTATTTTAAATATCCTAATTCGCCTCTATATTGATATTTTGCTAGCATTTTTGTGAGGTTAATGTTTGTAACAGTCTCACCATAAATTGAAAATAACTTCCCGATTATATGAGGTTTTCATTATCCGAGGTAGCCTTTGTACTGAAGACCTTGGATAGTGGAGAGTGTACTGTATTGTTCAATAGCTGATGGTCACTTGCATTGTAGCCTAGCTCGGGAGGGTCGGGGGGCCGGTCGTCCCGCAACGTCTCCTCCAAGCCCCCGCCCGGGGCCGTCAACCTGGAACGGAGCTACCAGATCTGCCAGGCGGTCATACAGAACAGCCCCAACCGCGACCAGTTGCGGTGCCAGCTCAAGCCCCCGCCGTCGTTGCTCATTGGCAAGTCCGACAAGGTGAGATGCTTATCTTGAGTCGGAATAATTCCCCTTTTCCTTGCTCTCCTATCGCAAGTTTTGGATAATTTTGTCCTAAAATTTAGTAATTTCACATTATCTCTTAATTTCATCAATATACAGGGTGCCAGCTTCCATCACCTTTACAAACTTTTCCAGGCTATTAAGCTTGCCAAAACAAACAGAAAATCATATAAACATATGTCCTAAAATGCCTCGTTAAGGCACTAGCCGCCATTTTGTTTTTTACACTTATGAATTTTTATTTTCGTAACAGTTTATTGTATTGAGTTTATATTTGGCATGTACCTTAATCTCACCAATGCTCATTTAAAAAAAAAAAAATCATTTTCTTCCAATGTATATTTTCAAAATGGCGGCCATTTTAAACTTAAATATCTAAAAAAACAGTAAATTTTATAAAAATGTTAGAAGAGACAAAAAAGTTGACAAATTAAATTATTTAATCAGTATTACCAAGTTTGTTAGGATCCAACCACAAACAACGGAGTTATTGTGGTTTTTCTGCAGAAAAACACTGATTTTGCACTATGATTAATGCAAATTTAGGTTATTTTATTAAATTTGTTTTATTTTAGGCTTAAATTTGTTCAACCTAAAATTAAACAAATTTATTGGATTTTTGGAGTTTTAAATTTAAAATTAGTATATATTTCCAATGAGAAGAGCTTTCCAAAATGGATGTTTATTATATTGGGTTTCTCCCTTTATAAACAATTATACTTTTAATCTGAATTTTCAATAATCTGATCCAGATCCAGTAATAATAATAATAATAATAATAATAATAATATCTTTATTGTAGTAGACAATGGTTTACATTGCATTACAACGTCAAAACTATAACATTATTCTTTTACAGTTATTGATATTTTGTTTCTTTGTTTATTTTACAATGTAAAAATGGACTAATAAAATCAATGAGCAATAAGATAAAATCATGAACCGATGCCAAAGCCTTTTCCCCATATTTTGTTTCTTTTAAAAGAAGGCTCAATTAGTTCATATTAGCAGGGTTTTAGTGTAAATTAATATGTTAAATTTATTTAATAAAAACACCAAGCTTTATTTTTTAACTGATGAAGTAATGAAATGCCACTGTCAGTTACACACATGTCGTGTTCAAAGACATAATAATTGTTGATGAATGAAAATTCTCAATTATCTTGTGTGTTGCAGACGCAGTACAGCGTGGTGACCTCTTCGCGAGGCGCCAAGACACTCGGCGGCAAGCAGCGGACGTACCAGCAGCGACCCCCGGCCCCTGTGCTGGTCAAGCACGTGTTCACCTCGTCCCAGGGGATCCCGGTCACCATGGCAGTGCTGCCACACACCCAGCCCACCAACAACCCCGAGGTAGGCTAGCTGATAAATGTGTCACTCAAGGTGTTTCCAGTGTACCAACGACACATACATGGGACGCAGTCACGGTTCAGTTAAATGACTCGCCACGCCCATTTGGTCCACTGAATCGATCTAAATCCTGTTTATCGGTCTATAGGAATGTGTGACACACATTTGTGTCGCTTGGTCTCTGGGTACGACCTCAATTTTTATTTTCTACAGATTTTTAAAGTTGACCATCTTGTCTGTTTACATGATGCCATTAGTGTTTGTTTACTACACATCCACATGGCGTTTTTCATTGCGTGACACATTGTCCTGTATATTTTAGTATTTTTTAGTGTAGTAAAACTATTTATTTCCCAGTCATCCAACTAATGAGACATATGTGAGACAGTCAGTCTATAGCAAACAAACATAATACAAAATATTACTATAGACCGACGTCACACATATGTGACGCAATAAAAATTCTAAAATAGTACTGAATAATTTTTTTCTCCACTTTTATGAGCAAATATATTATACATCAAATTATATAAAAATTTCAAAAAAGATTTTTCTGTCTCTGGGTTAGTATTTATCACAATTACTCGGTTTGTGGTGAGAGTATCGAGTACTAGGATCGGTCTGCTGGGAACTCCCGGCGACCCGAATTTCCGACCGTCGGTAGCCAACGTGTTAAATCGGGTTCTTTTGTGAACAGCTTATTTAAGAGTCATCTTCACCTTTGGGCCAGTAGCCCATTGTTGCGCAGTCGGCAATGTTAACCATACAGCTTTTAATGCAAAACATGGTATTTTATTCCAATGTTTCGGACGCCGTTTTTCAACCGATTTTCTTTGAACTTGGAAAGTGTTTAGTTGAATAGTTATATTACGCCCCCTCATACCTCAAAATTTTGAAAATTTAACAATTATTACTCTTTGTGAAGTTGCAAAGTAACTTGATTTTCCTAAGTAATATTTGTTAAATTTTCAAAATTTCGAGGTACTAAACACTTATCAAGTTTAAAGAAAATCGGTTGAAAAGCAGCATCCGAAACAGGGGAATAAAATACCATGTTTTGCATTAAAAGCTGTATGGTTAACATTGCTAACTGCGCAACAATGGACTACTGGCTCAAAGGTGAAGATGACTCCTAACCTTTTGATTAAATTTAACTCTATCCAAATAATTTACAGCTTCTTTTCCGTGTAATCATCTAAAACAAATAAAAGACAATATGAGTGACTTAAATTAAAATTAAAAATGGATCTAATATTGAAGTGCTCAGCTGGTTGGTTTGGCTGGGGTTCCTACGCCAGTAGCGTTGACTGAGATGGGAGTGGGAAAGTCTGACAAGAACTCAGTGAAAAACTAAAAATCCCTGACTGTAAGCTAAAGAGGACTCATACCCGCTTAATATAACAAGTGCTCTCTTATCGTAAAATATTCCTCATTCTTGTAAAAATCTTCTAATAATTGCATTGTGATGGCAGGTTGCAGAGAGCCAGATGGGGCATTACGTGCTGGTGCAGCGGACGGGGGCGCAGGTGCGGAGGTCCAACAGCGCTCCGCCCAGCAACAACGAGAACCTGGTGGGGGCAGGCGGACGAGGGCGGCCGGCCAGCGTGGGGGAGGGCGGGGGCGGCGACTCCCCCACCCCAGGCTGCTACCCGAACAAGCACGCCGTGCGCTCAGCTGACTGTCACTGCAGCCTGAAGGTGAAGCACCTGTAGATTCACCCTAGACTACCGCTTACCTTAAACTGTTGCCACTGGTTTTTATTTCATGATGATAAATTTAAATAAATCAATTCTTTCTTGTTTTGCTTTAAAATATTTTATCGAATAGCGTTGGATGCCCCAGTTTGTTTATAATTATAGTAGACTTGATAATATCTGACACATACCCTGTCAGATTATAGAAGGTTATGAATTACTGGAGGTAATCGTTATAAAAATAGTTAATAATTTCGCAATAATGGGTAAAACTAGGTAAAAACTTATAAGCAACAAATCACTTTGATACAAATTTTTGTTAAATTAACATAGAAACACAAATTATACTGTTAAACAAAAATTAATTGCAAGAACATTTTTAAGCAAAAAAAAAAAATAATAATAACAAGAGATATTGTCACCTAGGCATTTTTTATTTACAGAATATGTCGTAACAAAGAATCTCGGACTTATAAGAGCCCACTGAAATGTACAGTAGACAGTCATAGTTTCCTTTCCCAACACAGGAAATATTATCACCTCACCGTCATGAATCTCTTTATTTTTCTTCATAACCATCTGTTGTACCTAAAAGTCGTCCCATTTTAATAGATTTAAAATTCAAAGTTCTTAGTAAGTAATAGTGGTGCTGATGATTTGTTACTTGTTTTGTTGTTAAACGTTTTTGATGTAAAAGCCCTTTTTACATAAATGCCAGATGAGCATGTTTATTCACAAAACAACCAAATATTAACATAAAGCGAGTTACTTTAGAGATAAGACTAATCCAAAGGTGCCATTCTCTAGTGTTTCATTATTTGGTTTACTGGTTACCGGATCAAGAGGAAGAAATGTGAAAAGTTTGAAATTTGTCCTTCGGTTACTCAAAAATTTTAATAGATATTATTATTTTTTTATTAATTAAGTTATCAACATTTTGTGATGATTTTTGGCACATTTTTATACAGGTGCCACTAGTTTTTTACGTTTATATTTTACTTGGACGTTGACAGTTTACAGATCAAAACAGCAGTTAGGTTTGACAATTTAGCTTTAGTTAGGGATGTTTTCAAATATAAATATTTTCAAAGAGTATACTCAGCTAAATTAACAGGCACACCTGATCACTTGTGAAATCAAGCGTGACTGCGGTGTGGCAATTTTCAAGTGTATGGTGATCCAGTAAACGACCTCACTTTGGAGTCTTATTGGTATCCAGACCAGACGGTCAGAAAATTAGCCTCATTATTTCTGGGTGACTTTTTTTGAATTTGTAAAAGCGTTTCAGACATTTGAGTTGTAAAATATCTAACGTAACCGGCACAGCAAGTTGTAAACCACTGGCACCGTGCAACAAACAAGTACCAAGTCTCCATCTGCATATTTGTATTTTATGTAGAAACAAAGGTTCTCACTTGTTTTATGTTTGCAGGCCATGATCGCGTGCAAGAAGTGCGGCGCGTTCTGTCACGACGACTGCATCGACCCGTCGCGCGTCTGCGTCACCTGTCTCATCCGATGAGTCGGGTTGATTGTAAATATGCGTTCCGCTTAGTTACTGTAGCTTTCGTGTAAATAGGTTGTTTAAGTTTTGTCAACTTTTGTTATTGTTCCCGTTTTTTGAAGGGCGAGTGAGATTTGTATAAGAGCAAAATGAAAATATTTTATTACAGTTGGAATAAGTTTACGTATATAGTTTAAGAGTGTATGTTTTTTTTTATTTATTGTAAAATCCTTTCCTTTAATTAGTCTTAAAGTAAAATAAGTACTCAGGTAAATTTGTCCATGTGGACCGTGGACTTTGTTGGTCACTTATAAAAATTATCTTTTATATTCCTCTTTTGGTTGTTACTCCCAGTAGTTCTTCTTTCTCCTGTCATTTAAACTTTAGAGGCTGTGGCTTTAATGGTAATCTTTCACAAACTAACGAGACAACTGACTTTACGCTATGTACAATGGTAGCATTTTTTACTTTGTTATTAGACGGGACGGATCGATGTCGTAGATTAGATATAGACAATAAATTACACCCTAAAATGTATGAATCTTAAGTTTTTATATATTTGGTTGATTTCCGTGAATTGAGAGGCGTAATTTTAAAAGAGTGATGAAGTAATGTTATTTTGGCACATAAGATTTTGATCCAGTCCCTCCCAAATGTAAGTGACACATATATAGCAATTTTTTAAGAATAGTTTGGTTAACAGCTTACACTGAATGAATTAAATCAAACTATTATAACCTCCTGGATATTTCCTCCCTTAGAGTGAAATTAATAATAGTAGATGCTCCAAGGTCACTTGTGTGGTTGAAGGAAATAGAAATATTAAACCAATTTAACATTCATTTTTATTAATTTACAAAAAAAATTCACTCCACTATCTCTCTTTGTGTTTCTGCTTGCATTGCAATAGTCTCCTTTAACCAGGCCGCACCATAACATGTGGCAACGTCTCAATTCCCATCCCGGCTCGGCCAGCTAGGCTCCTGTAGGCCTACTGTCTGCTGCTCGCACTTATCTCGTTTTATTTTTGAAATAATTAGTAATTTTAACAATCTCTGCATTTTAATATGCTTGTTAAATGCTAGAAACTTATTGAAAACACTAACAGCAAGATTAAAATTCTGTGTCGTTTTAAAAGAACTAGCAAAATAAAGTTAATAATAAAGTTAACAATAATAATAGTTAGTAATAAAGTTTTTTTTAAGAGACAGTGATTTAAGCAGCATTCTGGGTTCTTCCACATTGTAAGAAACACTCATATATGAAAATTTCCAATTATTGGTACATATTAGTGCTACACACTCAGATCATCTCATCTCATAACCTTCAAAATCACGATAACTTTTGGCTTCTCATGAACTACATGCTGCAGCGCTCTCATGGATGCGGCTGGCCGGATGAGAGGATGCTATTGAAATGCCTTCCTAATTTATTTTTATCAATTGTCTACAAAGAAATAATTTTATGTACATTTCCTTTTTCAATTGCAGTGTTTCATTTTGATAGTTTTAAAACTAAGACCATAGGCAAATTCAACTTTTGTTAGATTTTTCAATAAAAGGATTTTTTGTAATTTGCATTGAATGTTCCATTGGGCCCAGGGATTTTGCTCCTCCTACCAATTCAAGATTTTTACCATTAATGATTTAAATACCTGGTAATCCAATTGTTGTCGAGCAGCTAGTTTCAACTCATTCAAATAGAGTCATCTTCAGGCTTAATACAAAGATGTAGGCCAATTTCTCTTCATAGAAGAACGTGACATTGATAAAAGTTTAATAAATAATAACACATACGGTACAGACACATTACAAATAACGACACGGACACGGACACGACAGAAACGAACACACACGAACAGAAACACTCAAGACTTTTAATACTGATGTGGCTGGAGAGTTGACATAGACGCAATCCCGGCGGCGGTGGGGTCTAGACTGTCCGGTGGACCCCACCGCCGCCGGGATTGCGTCTATGTAAACTCTCCAGCCACATCAGTATTAAAAGTCTTGAGTGTTTCTGTTCGTGTGTGTTCGTTTCTGTCGTGTCCGTGTCCGTGTCGTTATTTGTAATGTGTCCGTACCGTGTGTGTTATTATTTATTAAACTTTTATCAACATGACGTTCTTCTATGAAGAGAAATTGGCCTACATCTTTGTATTAAGCCTGAAGATGACTCTATTTGAATAAGTTGAAACTAGTTGCTCGACAACAATTGGATTACCATAACTCAGGTATTTAAACCATTAATAGTATTTATCGGTAATCCGGAGGCTAACATTCCAATATCAAGATTTTTGCCCCCCCCCCCCTGGTCTCGCCTAGTTATAACTGAGTCTGCATGGCATCCTCTACTGTTGGTAACATGGCATGGTCAAAGTTGGCCCTTTGAACGCTAATGGATTACTTTAACAATATATGGGCTGAAACTATTGGGATTGAGGGATGGAACGGATTGTTGTATTTTGTTTGCATCAATCAAACGGTTAAAGTTTTTTTTATCATTTTTCAATAAATGGCTTTTTGATTGTGTAGAATATAGCTGCACTGTGTCCTTAGCTTTTTAATTTGTGAGGTTTTTGTTTCGTTTCATTTTTGAGGAGTTAAATTTTTTATTCTGTTAAGTTATGTGATAGTAATGTCAGTCATACCAACACTAGATCTAAGTTTTTAGGAACACTAATAAATATTTGCTGGCATTTTCACTATCATCTTCGTATAGCAATAATTGTTAATACCGTTAGAATAATTGTAATAAATCGTTAGAATATGTGGATCTTTACTTGATTGTAAACAACTACTTAAAATAGCAAATTTTAAAATACACAATAAAATATAAAAAAGGGGAAACCATTAGCTACTACTTCAATTCAAAATGCAAAAAAAAATAATAAGAAGAAAATCATTAGTAATTACTGAGACATATCTTTACTCCTTCAAAAGGAAAAATAAGGGATCTCAACAAAACCATGATTGAGCAATGCCTGGATTTAGTAATCATTTGAGAAAAATAAGCTCAAGGTCAGGGTAATTTTCAGGTATTTAGTTACAAAAATATTTAGGTTATATGTTGGCAACCAATATCAAATGTTAACAAAATTTTTTGGAACTTCTCATTTCTAATTAATTGTTTTTGTTTTTAATTTCCGGTGATTGATCGCGTTTGATACTTTCTTGTATTACCAAAAGTTCTACCAAATACAGTAGAACCACTGTTGACACGTTCGCTACAAACTTGTAAAAAAAAAAACTTCACCCCAGATCAGTGTCAACAAAAAAGTTTGTTACAGACCGCTGTGTGGGCTGAATCCAGTGGACCAACGTCAACTATGGTTGATGCAAACATCAACTTTATTATAGCTCCTCATAAGGAACGGTCTATTTTATCGACTAGATTGTTAGGTATCTGGTCACAGATATACCTAGTAACTATGATGGAGTCATAGTGTCCACGGGGAATATGTTTATTTGTAAATTTGGCAGCATTTTTGTTTCTATTGGTCTGTGGGAAGTCAGGTCTGAAGGGTTAGGCTATTAGACATTCTCGCGTCAACCATAGCGTGTTAACCATCACCTCATGACCAGGACTTTGTGGGTTAAGTGAATAGACGGATAACATAAAATAATGTTACTAAAATATACAGCGAATGGATTTAAAAAGTTTTGGAAAAAATTTAAGCCCTACAAGTGGATAATACACATTTATATTACAGTGATACCCTTACTAAGGCAGCAGATTTTGGCCATTGGCATTATGTTCGATCGAACTGGCACATACACTTTCAGTACAGTGTCAGGTAAAAGTTCATTATTATCGATGGTTGACATTTTGTTTTTGTGATTAAAACTGTGCGATGTAAACAATCCAATTAACAATGGTTAAGAGGTAAGAAATAATAATAATCCAATCTAACCGTAAACTTCAGTCACTTTAATGGACAGCAATGTTTTAACAACAAAATCAATGGTTTTGGAAACATTTAAAACGCATATTCTTTTAATACAATAGGGCAAAAAAGTGCCTTTCTGATTTGTATTTGGCAGCATTTTTGTGATGCCATATTAGGTCTAATGAAGTCTGCATCTTCTCACAATTAAGATACACCTACAAAATAATCTTAGGTACTTAGTTTATTTTGTGTTGTTCTTTGATAATGTTATGGGCTATATTACTTAAAATTTGTTCTTGTTTTGGTAATTTTCTGTCACTAGTTACCAATATATTGTTTAATTGTCAAAAGGCATTTTTTAATTATCTTAGAACAAAACTGAATCAGGTGATAAATTGTAATTGTATTATCGATAAAAAAGCAATATCATCGTAAAATTGAAATTTCAACCATCAATAATAATTAAGAGTCTGCGGTGCACCCAAAATTCAATACAGGTACGGTACAAGGCAAAATACCGTCATCGGTTCGGTACGGTTAAAGGCTACGGTACAAATGCGGTTTGGTACAGATTACAAAAGTAAAAAATATTAATTCATCTACTACATATATTTGACTTTAGAAAAATGGAATTAATTAAAAATTTTTCGTTATCTCTTTGTTTTTATGAATTAACGCATAAAAAGAATGGCTTGACATCGTCGCTCAGCAAAGTAAACTGACGAACGATGTAGTAGCGTTTGCCGACTGCCGAGTCCACGGATAGGAATACAATTAACAATTCGCGTCCAACACCGTTTAGACAATCATGTTCTCGTTGACAACAACGCTCATAGCGGCTGATCAAGTACATTAGCTCTTTATTTGGTGACAACTACAACAAACTACAGTGATATGAATGCCCGCCACCAGAGACGCTAGCGTCAGTAAGGACAGTTGTTTGATGAGAAGTAGAACTGTCGACTGCCGATTGAAAAGATTTGTACTAACCTCTAAAGTGAACAGAGGATTGGCGGATTAGCAGAATGCAATCAGGAATACACGACCGCTTTTTGCAAAGAGGAAGACCATCAAAAAGCTGTTTGTTCCTATGAATTTATTGATCAAAGAAAACTAGAAACATTCCAAATCTTTCAATTAGTTTAGCCAACACCACATTGGCTTTTAAAATAAGGGCAATGTTTTCGAAATAACTATATTTTACATCGTTTATATATGTTCCTTCCAGAGGTTTAGATGTTGTATAAACGTACTCTTTGGCGTTTACTTTCTCTTTGTACTTTGCCTACTCTTGTTGGACTGGTTCAATTGGTTATTTTATTACATTTGCTCTGTCTCTATCTAATCAGGCTCACTAGCCTACTAATACACCATGTCTTTTTTTAATGACAGTTGCCCTGGAAGTTTTATGAAATAAGTTTAACATTTGAATTTAAGAAAATGTGAAGCACAAATCGTTTGGTTGTAAATAAATAATTAATCGTAATCATGAGTGATTCTAGCACTGGCGCCACCGCTCCAATGATGGCATCTGCCGCTTCCACAATAGGCCTACCCTACTGTGTCTACGAACGCCTGCTAAAAATAGTATTTGAGTTCCGCTTTGATTTTTTTCATTAAGTTAACAATTTATTTTGTTCTTTTATATATTTAGGTGACGAATTGAAAAAATACTGATGCAGCATGTAGGCTATGCTATAGGCGTTCGTTTGAAAATCTCTATTTATGTTTGCAAGTTTTTATCAGCCAAAAATAAATCTGTTTTCAATTATTGTTGTGATGCTGCTACTCACTTCATGTTCATTTTTACTACAAAGCATTATTCTGATATCACCAGCATATATGCACAAGTGTGAAGAACAAGGACTTAAACATTAGTGATTATGATATTTTTCCTATTAAAGTTGTAACCTAACAAAATATGGTAAATGAGGTAAATAGGTATTTGAAGTGTTACCCATCGATATTTATACCGCTAGGCCCACATTGATAACGTGTACCGTACCATACCGATTTTGTACCGAGAACCGAGGTAAACAAAAATTGTACCATACCGAACCGTACCGACCTGAAAATTGCTGTACCGCAGACCCCTAATAATAATAATGATGAAGTAGGATAACAAACTCTTGCCGGTGTCAATTACAACATAGTAAATTTACGTCCACGGGGTGACGGTCAATCGAGGTTCTACTGTAACAGTAACAAAAATGTATACGAGCCCTTGTTCAAATTCATTATAGTAAACAAGTATTCAAAAATTTTAACTGATGTTACCAACTAGTGGATCAGATTTTGTATAGATAAGAATCAGTAGAGTCAACCTTAAGTCATAATTTTATTTACACTAGCATTTTAAACTGAATCAGTTATCATAAAAATATTAAAGACCATTTTAGATATATTTAAAGAAAAACTGGTTCTCCATTTTTGTCTTTTTATTTCTATAACAATGTTATCTCAAATTAAATTAAAAAAAAAAGAAACTTTACAGGAACAACCTTTTGCTTCCCCCTTAACCCCCATGACTTAATCCTTTTAAATTTCAAGTCAACTACAATTCCACTTTCTGACACTAATATAATCTAAAAAATAAATCGTATCGGTAATCGTTAAATAATAATATTATTATTTCTATATGAAAAACCTGTTTAGAGAGCAAACTATTTTGTTTGATTTTGTATATTTATTAATAATGTGCTTTATTTTTTCTATTGCAATTTTGCTGGGTGTGGTTATCTTTCTAGAAAATACCTGTTGCGCATGAGTTGAATTCACGCCTGACGAATACAAAGTCTGAACCTTTGATATTGATGTTTGTTGTACATTTGTGTATTGCATGTGTAGGGATCTCGTTGTAAATAGTTATTGTAAATCTGTATAGTGTTTGTGTACATGAATCGCTTACTACCTTCCTACGATTAATTGAAATTGATAATTTCAAGATGTATCATACATTTTTATATTGTATATAGTTTTGTCAATGTGTATCTACTTTACTACATCACTATTACAGTATATTGTTGTATATTTTATAAATATTGTCTTGTCCAATCACAGTACTCATTTCAAAATGTATTCCTAAGTTTTCAAGTGAAAATTATTAATTGAAACAGCATTCAGGGTTAATAAACATTATTTATTCCTAATTGTACTGCATTTCATTACTCCCTTTATAAGACATTAGAATCCTGGTGATCTAAATCCTGTTCATCTGAATTGCCTGTCGGAAATAAAATATTTTTTGTTATTCAGTAATAGTTTATGATATAAAGGAACTGAAATGAAAAATATTCATGTTCTGAATAGAAAAAAAGAAAAGAAAGAAAAAAACATGGCTTCGACTTCAGTTGACTGAGGGTTGGATGATTGCCAAAAATTTTATATCGTGTTACCGAAGGTTACTTATTTTAAAATATTTAATCAGTGTTTCTTACTTTTAGCATGTTCACTCACTCACTTACTGTCAAGGAAAAGATAACGATAAATTCCAAGAACGGTTAGGATCTATTGCTTGACATCCGCTAGAGGGTAGGAGTAATTTGTTCCTAAGATAAGACCATGATATGTCTTGCTACTGTACTACGTAACTGCTAGTATCAAAACAGATTAAAGTACAAAAATAAATTAGGGCTCAATTTTCTGTCAATTTTTATAAATTATCCACCAAAATTTTGTAACATTCCGTTCAAGATAGAGATGGAAAAATATTATAAGTGACTCAAATGGTACAGCTTCCTATTGTTGTAATCTTCCATATTTATCACTTGAATGATATGTTTTAATAAAGAGTATATATTTTCATGTACTTTTTTGTATTGTTTTCTACAGTTTGAGTTTTAAGTCCCTTCCCCCCTATTTATTTTCTATATGGTATAAGTTAGAAGGTTGTAACTCCGCACATTTATGTTAAACCTAATTACTTTGTTTTTCATGTTTTCATTGACTCTCCACCTCCAATGGAGGACGGTCCAATGGAGGAGAAATGTAAGCATAGGTTGATATGTATATAAAATTGAAGGTCTCTGTTAGTTGAATACAATGCCGAAAACTGGTACTCAAAAGGACGACTTAGTCAAAAATAGCAGGCGATCAAACTTTGTATTAAAATTATATTGTATTAAAATCGTATTATATTGTAATACATCATTTTAAAGGGCTTTGTATTCTAAGCAATTTGCCACAATCCTGACCTCAAAAGGTTGAGTATAACGGGAGTTATTGCACTTTATATTTACAGAAAAATGATTTTAATGCAAAGTTATATCGCCTGCTATTTTTGACTAAGTCGTCCTTTAGAGGTCCAGTTTCCGTTATTATATTCTACTAATAGAGACCTTTAATTTGATGTACATATCAACCTATGCTTACATTTAAGAATCTCGCCTTACTCCTCGTGGACCGTCCCCATTGGAGGTGGAGAGTCAATAAACAAATAAAAAACAAGATCTATAGATCTAACATAGATGTGTGGAGTTTAAACCTTCTAACTTATCAGTATAAAAAATAAATAGGGGAAGGGGCTTAAAACTATGGGGCCCTGTATAAATAAATATGTTATCAAAGTGATCGTAACTTTTTTCCCTTTAGAAACATAACTGTTTGGATAATCAGACGCAGCCCCAGTCCCAATTAGTTCGGAGTAATGGTGTTCTAGTGCATACTGAATTCTAATTATTTTACTTTTAGTAAACCAAACTCCTAAGACCAAATTTATGCAGTATTTCAAAATGCAGCTTGGATTCCCAGCTCCTACGCTTCCCACACTTAAAAAAAAACTTTATAAACTAATTAAAATAAATTTTTTATAAAATCTATTAGAAAAAGCAATCATTTGGTCATGGATAAAAAAGGCATAGTTATATTTTTGTCCTTTAAAATGGATATTACAATGAGACAGCAACAGGTTTGCAAACCTCTCTCAAGGAATTCGAGAAAACATTTTACCACCCACTCTAAGCAAACACCATGGTGGAATGAGGTACATCAAAGTCATGTCAATGGAGAAGGACTGTCAAAAAGAATAAGTGGTTTGTTCAACTTCAGTAAATAAGCTACTGGGCCTCTGCCCAGCTTATTGAGCTGATTGGCTGCAGATAATTAAAATACTTAATCCATCTTTAACAGCTCACTCAGTAATACTTGATATGAATGGATCTGCATTGAAATATCTATTTACGAGGCTCATACAATTAAGGCTCATGACTTTGTCAATTACACATGTTGTGTTCAAAGACAATAAAATATTCTTGATTATTGACACTTGCATTAACATTGTAAATATGTCGAAATAAAGCAAAAAAATTTATCCATATCAATTCATACAGTATGAGTACAATAAGTGTGCGCTCGCTGTAATCATATTGTAATCATAACAACTCAAGTTATAATTACGATTGCTTATTGGAAACAAACCGAGAAATGCATTTGGTGAGTGTCATTTGACTCTTGGTGTGTGGCATGTAACGGATATCCGGTTACTATCCGGTATCCGTCCCATCCGGCTACTTTTTGAGTATCCGGTATCTGGCCGGATACTTAATTCTGTAAATGATATAAAAAAACATCTTTAATATTCAAACATTTTAATTGACATTGAGTTGTATTGTATTGTAGTCCAAAATTCTGTTATTCATAAAATTTCATTAAAAAAATTTGTTATCATATCTAACTAATGACAAGTCATGATAAATATAAACAAGTTTTTTAGCATGAATTGGCACCAAACGGTTGCGTTTTGCTTCGTATACAAGTCCTGCATCTGAGAATAGCCTTTCACTGTAGACACTGCTGCAAGGAGATGAAAGATATATCTTTACAATGTTCAATAGGATTGGGTATTGTTTGGCATTGGTTAACAACTACTTGTCTTCTTTTCGGTCGAAACAAACAGTTTAAAAACAAGTCAATCTAAAAAAAAGAAAATAAATACAGAAGAACTCACAGACTGGCCGATTGCGAATGAAAAATTCATGCCACCTACTTTCTCATGGTCAGAGACACAAGTTCATACTTGTCTTTCCGTAAATCATCCTTAAACTATAGACTACAACATGAGCCGGATATTTGGCGCTTCAGCCGTACAACCTTGCCGGATATCTATCCGGTATCCGGCCAAAAGAACTATCCGTTACATCTCTACTCTAAATTGAAGTTGACTGCAGCATGAATTCTTTTTCGTTGGACTTCCAGGCTTTAGAAAAATCACCTGATAACTGAAGTAGTAAAACCCACATGTGACAGTTTCAACAAATTGTTTAGAAAATTGATACCAGAGTGCAGCACACATAGACATATAATAAAATATCAATCAGTCAATGAAATCAAATCAATCTTTATTCAACACATACAAAAATATGTACATGAATGTGTCATTGTTGTAAAAAAAATACTTACTGCCTACAACTAAAGCTAATATTTTACAATAATAAGCCACTTTTATTTGTTATGGTTTCATAAATTCTTCAATACTATAAAATTTACAATCAATAAAAAATCTCTTTTGTTTATTTTTGAATTTGTTGAAATTTTCTTCATTTCTAATACTTTAAGGGAGGGAATGCATAAATTTAATTCCGATATAATTAGGACTTTCCTTAAATTTTTCTTTATTATGCTTTTTAATTAAAAAATTTGATTTGTTTTTCTTATTATAATTAATTAATTGTGTATGTCTTTCTGTCTTAGTAATTTTGCCTAGCAGCGTCCCATTTGGGTATTGGGGTAGGCCCTCTTCGTACATATTATGCAGGAACTATATCCACGATCCCAGGATAGGCTTATGTGACCAATTATTAATGCAAAAAATGTATACATTTACTGAGCAGGGACTCGGTCCCCAGGTACTAATCATTTAATTTATTTTTAATAAGAACACACCATTACATACATATTATTGAAAGTACCAGGTGTCCAAAAAAGAAGTTTACAACTTTGTCAATTTGGCATAAACTGCGTGTCCGACATTGCTTAGGTTGGTGACAATAATTCGGAAAACCCTTCAAGTTTTTTTCCACAAAGCTGACTGTTGTCAATAAGACCAACAACATGGCAAAAGTCGCCTTTTAGTGATTTGTGTAAAAATGGTAAATACACTTACTGAAAAGTATTTCTGTGTGTGTTGGAATTTGAAAGGTCTCTATCTGCTACAACTGTTCAACATCGTTTTGGACAAAATATTGTAAAACCCCTTTAAATAGAAAATCAATACACGATTGGCATAGAACATTCAAAACGAGTGGTTGCTTGAAAAAAGGGAAGAGCTTCGGAATACCAGCAATGTCTGATGCTTAAGTTTGGTCAGAATTAGACTTTAGAATTGATCTCTCCAGAGCAAGCCGTGGCTCACATATTGAGCACTTGTAATATACAGGGAAAAAACTTGAGGTTTTTATCTTTTATAAATTTGAAAACTTCACTGTATTGTTTAAAGTTGTTTACTTCTTTTGTGGACACTCGGTAAACTTAACTATTTCAAAACCTTCTTGAGTCCACTGGTATGAAATGGAAACTGTTAATAAAACTAATTTCCTAATATCTTAAAATTCACTGAAGAATCTAGTGTTAATAAAATATTTTGAAAATGACCAAATACACTCTACTTTTTTTATTTCTATTCCCTTCTATGCATTTTACAGGTAAAAAAAACGCGTGAGCTGTCATACCAAAATTAAATTCAAATTTAATTGCATTTGTGATGTCCTTTTTTGGTTTAAAGGTTCTGTCATCAGGCAAATGAAATATCCATTAATTTTTGGTTACTCTCTTTTGGCTCATGAAATTTTCTTTTGCTATTTGCAATTCCAAAAAACAATCTAGGAATATACTAGTAATATTAATATCTGTTCTAAGAAATACATTTGCCATGGGCTATTACTAAAAGAAAAGTATATTTTTATCTGAAATGTTTAAAATTTGTTCCAAGATATATTACTTTTATGTTTCTTGCAAGTACAACAACTAAGTAGGAACACGTTAAGTTTTGATAAGAGAAACTGCTGCTTGTATGATTGCTCTGTTCCGGATTTATTTTATTTGAAACGTTTGGTATATAAAGTCTCATGTCTGATACTTCTTACTGCTTTACTCAACAATTTTGGCAAGGTAAGTAAAACTTAATAACCTAATTCACTGATTTATTTAAAAAAATAATATGCTAATAGTTTAATAGTTTTATTGAAGAAAAGCCTTGAAGAACCAAAAAATTAGAGATGAAGGTAATGCAATTTTGATGGTTCTTTAGTAGGTACTTTTACTGAATATTTTGCCGCTCGCACCGCCACATTGTAAAGTAATTTGTTGCAACTAACAATGTTTAACAATTAAAATGTTATTCCTAAACTGGTATGTTATTTTAGGGATTTTTCCTGTTTAAATAAAAATATTTTTCAGCCATGGCAGTTGCAAATGTAGGTAATTAAAGATTTTTCATTGTTCTAGATGTGTTTTCGTGCTGCAGCAGTGGCAGTTAGTGCATTATTTCTGTTCTCAACAAACTGCTCAGCAAAATATGCTGATATCGAAACCCCCTCTTTTAATCCTCTCTCTGATGAGTTCATAGATTATATCAACTCCATTCAGTCTTCGTGGAAGGTAAATAAATAAACACATCATCCATACACCATAACAATACCGATAATTAAACATTACTGTAACACAGTAACATTATACTGTAACATACATAATACTGATACTGTAACATTACATTTCAAGAGGAGTTTGAATTATTTTTCTCGTTCAAACAGTGAACTGTGAAACAGATTACAAAAAAAAAACAATATTATAATCAATACAAAGATACATAATTTTAGAAATTACTGTAAAATTGTCCCATAAAGCTCAATAATTCATCAATTTGAAATTTTAACTCTTGAAACAGTTCAGCTAGAGGAAGCCCTTCCTTACCCGGAGACACTATTTCATACTCTTTAACTTTTTTTATATTTGCACAGTACTTTTATGAGTTTTTCTGAAATTCCTGCATCAATATTTTTTGAAAATGAATCCTTATAGGAGTAGTGTAATTTCAAAGTTTATTTGGGGGGAGGAGCAAGATTTTTTATGAATGTAGCATTGAGAACTCCTTCCTCTTATTATTGGGCTTTAAATAAATGCAGGTCACATAAAGAAGCTCAGTACAATTCATAACTTTTTTTAAAATTATTTTTGTTGTTTAAATTAATTTTTTTTAAATTTCCATATTATTGGGGGCAACTGCACTCCCCCCCCCCCCCCCAACCCCCAAATATCGCCTATGCTTTATAGTCAACATTTTAAATCCCTAAATGCTATATTACATTGAATTGGAATGTAGCTGGTCCAAAACCTTATCAGATATACTACAACGTTTTAGTAATAATTTATTTGTGTTAACAACAAAGTTTTGTTATTTAATTATTCAAACCTTCTTTCAAATGTCAGGCTGGACGGAATTTTCATGAAAAAACACCGATGGAGTTTATCAAAGGGCTGTTGGGTAGCAATCCAGATTCCTTCAGACCCGAAAACCAATTGGAGGTGAAGACTCATGATTTGGAAGACGGTGAAGAGATCCCGGACACTTTTGACTCGAGGACTCAGTGGCCCAACTGTCCCACCATCCGGGAGGTCCGAGATCAGGGATCATGCGGCTCATGCTATGTAGGTCTTGGTCTGGGAAAAGGATGGATCAAATTTAAAAAACTGGGATATTCAGATTATGAAGAACAACAGTCAATACTTTAAGCTAATTTATTTTCTTTGTATTTTTTATTAATTCAGAATATCCTCTATAAATTTGCCTGCTTAATGTGTTATTTTCAAAAATTTCACTTTTACACAAAATAGAAATATAATGTGTGTATATAATTAGTCTATTATGCGGTTGAAGCTATAAGATCTCATACTATAAGAAAGGCTTGGTATTAATTTAAAATGTTAAAAAAGGTTCAATATCAAAGACCTGTCCCACCGTCCTTAAAAGTTCTCATTTTTATATCTTATGGAGGAATTTGAACAGATGTATATTTGTTATGAAGTTGATAAATTATAATAGGTTCACAATAAAATATTTTTCTTCATTTTATTACTTCAATAAATTGGGGTAAAAGCCTGAGGGGTTATTTTCTGAAAAGACATTTTTAATAGTGTTTTTTTCTCATTCTTATTGAATAAACTAACTTAAAAATAAAGTTTTATTGAAATTGTGGTTTTATTTGTGGCAGTTATGTTACTAGCAAAAAATTTACTTCCCTTAGGTAGCAACCTCACCTGGTGCTGAACACGAGTTTTTCAAAACATGTCTTTACACTCCGTAATCTAATGCTACATGATTTATTGTTGTACATAATTTTCCATTTGGAGCTGCATTCTGTTTCACAATATTTCAAATACATTAATATGTACCTTAAATGGAGATGGTGACTTCTTCTCAATCATACTCTGTAACTGCTTTTGTCTGTCTGTTTGTCAGGCGTTTGGGGCAGTGGAGGCCATGTCCGACCGCCAGTGTATCCACTCCAACGGCTCCAGTTTGTTCCGCTACTCTGCCGAGGACGCGTTGTCATGTTGCGAGACGTGCGGCAACTGCCATGGAGGGGCGCCCCAAGCTGTTTGGGAGTACTGGGTTAGAAACGGTATAGTCAGTGGAGGCAGCTATGGGTCCAACCAGGTTAGATTTTGCCAACATTCACAAAAAGAACAAATTTATTCTGATCCCACCATAAACATACACTTCGAATAAATATTTAAATCAAAGATTCAAAACCAAAATTTTTTCCTGTTCTAAGAACAGTTTGAAAAATGTTAAAATTGATTACATTTTATCAATTTAATAATTTAATCGTTTCAATAATTGAGGTATCTTTGTTTCAAATCTATACTTATTTAATATGCTAAGGGTTTTTTTTTGTCTTGAGAACTCCTCCTACAATTTTCAACCGATTTTTAAGTTTTTGGTGTCGTTGGATAGGGTTTGGTCTGTAGTTGTTTCCGCCAAAAACTGATGAGAATCGGACTGAAAATAAAGGCGCTATCCACCATTGAAATATCAAAATTCCCCATTTAAATAACATTGGGACTGAATAAAGCATTTTAAACATCTGTTACTAATCAGGTGTAAATACGTGTAGTTTTGATGATTAAAGATATTCACAATATTGGATTGGTCGGATGTCATTGATTTTAATCTAAAAGTAACATTTGTATTGTCTAAAATAAATTGCTCGATTTCGAGCAACACGTATACTAGTATCACATAAAAAACCCTAACAATTTATCTTTTCGAAAAATCAAAAGTGGATTCAACAAGAATTAATAACCCTCTAAGAATATAAAATATCATAAATATTACTGCAACTAGCTGTAACCCATGCTTCCCCACATGTGTTTGAATTCAAGAATATTAACTAATAATAATAATGACATAAAAGTGAGCTTGACAGCTTCTCTCAGTCACCTCTAAGATTCTTGTTAGCTCCACTCACTTTTCCCTGCAATGAACCTGTTTGTTTTGCATACTAGTCTATATATAATAAGGTTGTTGGCTCTTACTTACTGGCTTCGAAATTTGCTAGACTTTCTTATATTGTAAATAGATTTGGAGTTGAGTTTGAGTTTGAGTTGGTCTCTAGAATGAGCTGATTTCCTTCACTCATCCATATTAAAAAGTGATAATAATAATAATAATAATAATAATTCGTGTGGCTTTTAGTGGAGGGTGATCAGCAATTAACTGATAGTTCGCCTCGTCTGAAAGACCTGCACTTTTTTGTCTTCTATGCAGGTGAACCAACCGCTTAATGTTACTTCTGATCATGATTATTAAGTCCAGGTTGCTAATTTAGAAATCTGCCCTGGATAACCAGCTAGAAAGAAAACCCTTGACAAAAAGGAATGCAAATGGAAGAAAATACAAGAAAATTTAATTGTATCACAGTAATTTAAGAAATCTAGTAATCAAGTGCTACATAGATCACAACTTGAAGATCTTCATTGCTCTCTAAGCCTCAACAATCATTTTATTAAATTATTTTATTGTTAGAAACTTGATTTTGTTATAGGATTAAGTCTCACATTAGTAAACAATAATCCTTTAGTAAACAATAATCACATTAGTAAACAATAATAATAAACAATAATGTATTCATATATATTACAGGGATGTGTGCCTTATGAAGTCCCTCCTTGTGAACACCATGTAAATGGAACCAGACCACCTTGCACCAAGAAGTTGGTGGATACACCAAAATGCGAGAAGAAATGTCAATCCTCTTATAACAACATCAAGTATGACCAAGATAAACATTACGGTGAGAACTATTGTAATTATTTTGATAATATAAGTAAAACTTTAATAATATTTACAGGCATTTTTATTGAAATGGTAGTATAGTATCAGATACGTGATAAACTAGGAGTATGCTCGTACCTCCCGTAAGCGTCTATTCAAAGAAGAAATTTAAACTTTTGCATTAGGGACTGTGACGTTAAAAAAATTTGATCCTTGGAAAACAACTTTGTTTTTGTTTATGCGACTACTTCACTCTGCTCCCGTTCTCCATTCTGTTCTGAATCCAATAATTTGGACTGGACTGGAATTGAGCCGGTCATACACCAATCAGAACGTCTCAGTCTTGATTGTTAAGACTCGCAAAGACGTTGCCAAAATGTAATAAAGAACCGACTAAAAATGCCTCCAATGCATTACTTATGGGGAAAATTAAAAAGTTACATTTTAGGTTTATTTGATTAATATCCAACCAAATGTTTTCAGCAACGAACTTAGCCTTAAAAATTGCATAAAGAATATTCGACTTAAATTTTAGAGTAATTATCAAACATTACATTTGCAATATGTAAAAAAGAGCCTATTCTTGGAATAGACGATTAATTTTTTTTTTTTTTTTTTCATTTAGGTGATCAAGAATAAGTTTGCTCCATTAAAAAAAGATGACCTCACAGGTATTTGTATCAAAATTAAGTGATGTAAATTTATGATAATTACAGAAGAAAGATGCAAATTTTTAATAAATTATCATTCTCCAAAGAAATAAGAAAACTTAGAAACCAGTGGGGTAAAGTGATTTACTAATAGAAAGCAGATTTTTTTTAGCAAGCAGCCCTGAAGTTGCAATTTTTTTGAGTCCAGTTGTTGATGAAACAGTATGTGGAGTAAAATGTTCCCAAGTAATAAGTGGTATTTTGTTAAATATTGTAGGTCAACAAGTGTACACAATTTCCAACGATGTGAAACAAATCCAAACAGAAATCATGAGGAACGGACCGGTGGAAGCCTCCTTTGATGTATTTGACGATTTTCTTCACTACAAAAGTGGTAAGTTCAATCCAAAAGATTTTACAATCCAGCAGATTGTTAGTTTCAAAATCCACCACATCCAAATCATCCAATAGGAGCATGTGGTTTTGTCATGTGACTAACCTTGACCGTCTGTGAGTTTTTAGTCTTTATGCTTCATTTACCTAATTTTCAGTCTATTGTGATCACATTTATAAAATATTTAAAAGTTTTTGTTTTTATAATTGGTAGTTTATTAAAAGTAGTGTTTGGTCATTAGTTTTTCACTATCACATTTTATAAATGGCTGTGGGGACTAATTAAGGAACCTGCCCTGGATAACTAGCTAGAAAGAAAACCCCTGACAAAAAGGAATGGAAGTGGGAGAAAATAATACAAAAATTTAATTGTAATAACTAAAATTAAGCTCTTGACTTAAGATTTGTTTTAATAATCCAATAACTAATTAGTGTATAAACAAAATAAACATTACCCATTAGCATTAAAGCTTTTATAGCTCCTTTAATTTGCATTCTCAGCTTTTTTTCAAATCCCGCCAGGCCGTCAGAGATCCCAAAATTGATTTTATATTTTTCTAAATATTTATTATACTGGATCTTGATCATACCTTGTCACATTTTTGGAAGTAAAAATTAGGAATTTTTTGTTAATAAGAAATATTTATTTCTTATTCTTTAGAATTAATAAAACACATTGTAGATGGGGTGGACAGATCACAGAACTGCAGGTATTTTCTGTGACTTGTCCAAAGCATTTGCAGTGGCGGATTTACGAAGGTTGGGGCCCTAGGCCAACTTTTCTGTTGGGCCCTCCTCCCCCCCTCCTCTTCACCGACTGAAGTATGAGTGTATCTAAAGTCATCAAATTAAGCTAAAATCATCTTTAATTTTTTATCCTATGCTCTGGTACCAGTAAAGTGTAATTGTTTGTGTACACTCTGATCTCTGAGAACGAGCTCGTCTTGAAAAGATAATGGATTATCCAGCTGTTAAATGGGGGTGGGGCATGGGGTCCATTATGCTTTATCATTGACTATCTATAGTCAATGGATCTATGCTATAACTGGAGTCACTACTCTCTGTTCATACGTTTGTGAAAATCGTGCCGCTGTATTTTAGGGATGTTATGTCGGTTACGTTGGTCAAATTTCTGTTGGTGGGAGGCTATCAAAATAGTCAAGATGGCTATCCGTACTCAATTTTACCAAACTGTAGTTGTGCAAAGGGGACCTTATTGATCTGAGTTACTTTGTTAATATAACTATATTGGTATAAATGTGTTGCTTTCTGAATATTTATACTTGTGGTACACAAAATGTTTATATACAATTTTGATACACAAAATGGTAATGGTTTTAGAAAGTCTTTAAATTAAACTAACATTAGTTTTAATGTCACCCAGATTTTGCATTTTGACAGTGTCTCACCAATAGCAAACTGGCACACAAAAAATATCAATTGGAAAGTGGTGCACTTTTTAGACACAGAGAGGTAACTTCAGTTAGTTATAATAAAAACCCCAAAGGGGCCGCTGCGTCGTCGTCGCCCAGAGTTGCCACCAATATGAATGTGACCTAACCTACAGGATGATCACCCGAAATTGGCATGGAAAACGGCAGATGCCACAATGACTTCACCAAAGTCTCCTCTGTTGTGTTGTGAATTTACGGGTTTTCAACTAAATTAGTCTGCTAAAAAATCAGGGCTCAAAGCTGATGTTCATCTTTACCATGCAAGTACATCCTTAAAAATATATACTCTGTATATTTGGGACTCCGTGCGGCCCCCCTGCAGCCCGCGGCCCTAGGCCAGGGCCTAGTCGGCCTAGTGGTAAATCTGCCACTGAGCATTTGATTGTGTCAACCATAGCATATTAATTAAGAAACTGAACTTTTATAAAATTGGTGAAAGAGCTCTGAATTGGTTCTTAATTATAAATAAAAGAGGAGATAAACACTTCTTAGTTGGAGCGAGATTATAACTGATGTACCTCAGGGCTCATTGCTGGGACTTTTACTATTTATTCTATATATGTATCAATGACTTGCCTTTAAGTATTAACTATACCTACATATATGTTTTTATATGCTGATGAGCAATAGTATTAAGCAATAGTAGTAGCTCTAATAATCACGAACTAAGGCTAGCAAAGGGAAGAATTTTTCAAAAAATTAAACACTGATTTAATATTAACGGAAACTATATAGAGAAAATACAAAATTAATAAAATTTCAAACACAAAACAAAACTATTTTTAACAATGACTTTACTTTTGATAATAACACTATTAACTGTACAGACATGGTGAATTTCTTGGGTTTAATTGCCGACAAAAATGTTGCATGGAAACCTTTAATTGAAAGACTAAGTAAAAAATGAAGTTACTTATGAGTTTAGTGTAGGTACATTTTATGGGAAACTGTAGGCTTAAATCAGCGACCAAGGAATACTATAGACTGGCAATCCCTATCCTTTAACATTGATAGGTGTTGAAGCCACTTTCTATAGTTCCACATAGGTGCAACTAGCGGGTCTACTGCTCGCGACGGGCGCAAATTTTAATTCGCCGCGTTTCATTAACACTGTAAAAAAATATAGTTATAGTCAAGATAAAATTTTGATATTTTAGTATGATGAACATTACTATATAACGGTGCCTATGGTAATGTTTTTATATCAAAATTAAAATAATAATACGAAGAAAAAAATACAAAATTATAGCAAAGCACTTTTGTTTGAAATTCATGACATTAAAAAGTTAGTAAGCGAGGAAGTTTTTTATTTATTGGTCAGGTGAATTTTGTCAGCGGGAAAGTTGTTGGAAAAGACTTAAATCGCAACTTTGTAATTTAAAATTTTTTTGTAGAACGCTTCGTTTCGGTTTTATTCTAATTCAAAGTTAAAAGTTTAATTGCCGACGGGTCGGGCTGCCGCGACCCGTGCCGCCGCGCCGTTCGGAGCACTTGTCGCACGTATACAACTTTGATAGTTTATTTCTTTATTATTATTATTTTGTGGATTATTATTTTTTAAAGGTTATTGTATCCAAAATAATTACTGCAACACTTTATTATTGAATAATGACTAAGGAAAGACATTAAACAAGAAAAACATTTCATTGAAAACAACAAAATGTACTAACAAAATTTAAATATGTATGATTTTAAAAATACATAGTTATTTAAAACAAACAAAAATTAGCTTATACAGGGGCTTAATATCTAGTTTCTTATTATGTTGTTATAATAAGAAACTGGATATTAAAAAAATACATTCATATATATGGTGTATTTTAAATTGAAGTATTAATTGATATTTGATACTGTAAATTTTACTAAGATATTTGTTAGAAATAAAAACTGTTTGTTTTTAAAACAGAAAAAGTAGCCTCCCTTATTGACTGTATAACATGGCTGTTAAAACCTGCCTATCAATATTTTTACATACAAATTATTTCCACAAAAATAGTTAATATTCAGCAACTTTATGATATAAAAAAGTTCTGAACCAAAAAATAAAAAATAAAATAAAAATAAACTGAGAGTAAAGGTTTAATTTTGCCCCCTTCCCTTAAAAAGTAACCACACTTATCATAACAACAAATGATCTGGTAATATCAAATGACGTTGCCATGCACCAAAATGTTGACAATTCTGACACTGTTTCGCACACGTGTCTTAAATAAGCGTCGTGTAGGCCTATTGCTGTATGTACTGGTTGTGTCAACATTTAGTTGTCCATATGCCGTATGTCTAAATTGTGTCGGTACTTAGTATTCAGTAATTTAGTGACAATCTATAGTTTTTTGGTTTATCATGGAAGGAAATCGTATAAACGGGGACGTCCACGTACACGCCCAATAAAAGAGCAAAATCTTATCATTCAGTTGGAATTGGCGTAGGCTACACTTCGCAGCTAAGCTAATGGCTTTCCATCGTAAAACATTTTGTAAATAGTTTTAGGATTTCTTAATTCCTAATTATTTGACGAAACCCCAAGTCATAGTGATGGATAACGCTTCTTACCACAGTATAAAATCCTCGAAAAAGCAGAAATAGTGTATTTTATCAAACAAGTTAAAGCAATACAGTATTTCATATTTTGTAATAGTTTATAGTTAACATAAATAGAGTGTGTAGTAAACATTAAGTAGATAGTGATAAAATGTTGAAGTATAGTGCAGTTTCAACAGTGGGTGTAAGTTATTAACTAACTGAGCAAACTGAAAAACAAATTTACCGTAGGCCTAAAATAAATTGATTAGTTAGTAGCTATTTAACACATTTGCAGCTAATCAACTACGTGCCTGTAAAAAGAAACACCTACCGTTTTTTCTTAAATTATTATTGCACCCGTATGCAACACAATAAAGCATCGTTAATCAAAATTACTCAGAGCGCAAGAGTAGTCGCTGCAATGACAGTGACCGTTCGTATCCGCTCGACGCTAGGTAATGTGCGACGCACGCGCACTCACGTGCCTGTCTCCCCTCCACCATAGGTGCAGCCCGGCTTCAATCCGCGAGCCACATTGCCAGTCTATAGTATTCCTTGGTCGCTGGCTTAAATGTTAGGCTGATTGTTTACCATGCTTTCTTCAGTTCTTTGCTTCAATATGGTCTAGAACATGTTAATGACTTTTTTTTAATCAAAAAATCTTACATTCAAACTATGACGTTTATGGATCACAATGTATCTTGCAAATCTGTATTCAGAAATATTGATATCTTAACACTTCCCTCCATGTATGAATTTAAATGTTTAATTTTTGTTCATAACAAATAGATATATTTTTAAAGGAGCAACATATTTATGCATACAACACAAGGTGCAGAAATCAACTTCAGTCCCAATTCATCGGTTAAACTTATTTTAAAGTACTCCTCACAACACCGGTTTAAAATTACGGTATAATGTTAACTACTCAATATAAAAAAGTTCCAAGCTGTTTTGAAAGATTTTCTAATTCAAAAGGAGTACTACAATGTAGGAGAGTTTTTAGGGGATAGTTCCATGGTTTTTATGTTTAATTTGGATGTTTTTACTCTTTTGTTTGATTGTACCTTACATTTAGTTTCAAGCAAATATAACAAGACACCTGTTTATTTACATATGTCATTGTATATTATGTAACATGTATGAATGTAATGTGACAATAAACATCTTGAATATTAATTCTTGAATTATTGGTCTGTTTATGACAGTTTTTTCCTCTTTACCGAAAATCTTTTGAGATGGACTTGGCGGGTTTTGATTCTTGGCACCTTAGTTGCCTACACGCCTCAACGACTAGTATAACTCTGTACTGGAATAATATGTCTCCTTATCTTATCGTATGTAACAGGTGTATATAAACACAAGTCAGGCGAGTATAAAGGTGGCCACGCCATCAAGATTCTCGGCTGGGGAGAGGAGAACGGCAACCCGTACTGGCTGGCAGCCAACTCCTGGAACTCAGATTGGGGCGATCACGGGTGTGTAACAGTCATAATTTTGTTTTAAAATATTTTTGAATACTATTGATAAAAATAACATTTATTTATTTGAATACTAAATTGAGTAAAATATATATAGCGGTGATTTTTAGTGTGAATTTTTGGGAAAATCACAAATTTACGTGCTTAGTTTGCTGGTGAACACAAAAAGTTATAGTAAAAATTGCTGTTTTCACTATATCCGAGAGCGTGACAACTCAGTTTGATTTTGAAGCATCAAAGTTCTAAACATCAAGCATAGCATGAGTTGGAGTCTACATAAGTTGGAGGCATTTTTCGAGCATCCATAGCATATTTGATTGTTGATCTTCATTTCTGACTAAACTCTTTAAAATAAAACAGTTGAATAACATGCTCAGGACCACAGAAGGTTTTCAATGCAATAGCTACTATTGTTTGCTTTGGCATGAAAAATCAACACATTAATTACATGCAGAACTTGTCAAAACTTTGTGTATGTCCCGACAAATTGCTATCATGATATAATCATCCATGTAGGTTCTCTCTCTAGTTTTTTTATGAATTCGTTTTGTTTGAAAGACCTTTAAATGAATCACCGGTTGGCAAATAATACAATCTCGAGTCAAATTCTTGCAATTCTATCTTTTGTTTGAAATGGGAAGATTATAAACTGTCCCTCAAGAGTTAAATTTATTAATCTTACCATTTCATCGATCCTATAAAAGAGGTTATATGATTTCTCAGCTAACACAGTCAGGTGCTGTGTGCAAGATAAGACATCAGAATTTTTAGAATAGCATGGTGAAACAAGTTGCTCAGTTTAAAGATAAGGACCTTAAGCTTAATTATGTTCTGTTATTTTTTATACTACTTACTTTATGTTAATTATTAGGTTCTTCAAGATTCTCCGGGGGTCGGACCATTGTGGCATTGAAAGTGAGGTCGTCGCAGGCATTCCCAAATTATAAATTTCATAAATAAAAAATTTATTACAGATAATAATTTTTATAAGTTTATACTTTAACTGTTGGTATCAACTATATTTCTTGCATATAAATAAGTTAAACATGAGTATGCTTTTTTTTGAAGTAGTTTAATTTACTTACACTTGTTTCGACAATTATGACATTGTACCATATTTTATTAGTATACCAGAAATGTACGACAATCTAATATATCGTATCTTTGTATTGGCAGTATGTAAAATCTGGTGATCCTAGAATAAAGCAGCTCATGGCCGATCCTATGACGTCACATCACGCCACCCCGTCCACCGCTTCCAAAATCCCCTCTCCAGCAGTCAGTCTGCATCATGACCTAAACCCGTGAACACCTTTACCCGTGCGGCTCTCTGAGCGATGGTAAAACTAATGACCGTGTTTCATTTCTAACTCCCGAATATAGTACAATGGCGACGAGGCAATTCGTTCGGACTTTAACGTGCGCAAACATTTTTATTAGTAAAGTTTTAGTGACCGGTCAATTAAAGTGAAAGGTGAACTTCAAGAAGAATCTTTCGTGAATATTATGGTATTCCTGGCGGCAACGTACACGTGTAGAAAGGTACACAGTGATTTTTAACTTTTAACGATTTATTTATTTCCGAACTATTTAATATTAATGCAACAAGGACACTTATGCCATTAAATGATAGTTTTCGGGCAGTTTGAACAAGTAGCCTATAGTTATTTTTCAACCGCAAATATGGCACTGATAGGTAGCATTGGCAGTTTTGATAGTGCAGAAGAGTCGTGGCAATCGTACACGGAACGATTCGAACTTTTCGTTGAATGTAACGGCATCAGCGAAGCAAAGAAAGTGAGTACGCTACTAACCGTAATGGGAGTACTACCTAAACCCGTGAACACCTTTACCCGTGCGGCTCTCTGACATATGGTAAAACTAATGACCGTGTTTCATTTCTAACTCCCGAATATAGTACAGACATGATCACAGAACAGTTTTTCTTTGAAAACTTTAGTTGTTAGGGACTTAAGTTTTTAAGGAAAAACTACACTTTGATCATTACATAATTGTCAAAACACGTGTAAGTGAATTAATAATTGGGGCTCATGTTTAATTTTCTAAATATAATTATTATAGTAGGTTAATATGTTCAGATCAAGATTTGTGATTGTCATATGTTAAAATAAAGATCTTGTAAAATATGTATCAACCTTTCATTCTCCTTGTTCATATATATTATGTCTGAAATATTTAGAAATTATATAAAACTAGGTATACAATGCAGTTGTCTGCTTGCAATATTGAGCGGAGCGACTATTTTTTAAATCAATAATAGCAAATGTTTTATAGGTAATTCAAGGGAGCTCATTCGCTGCGCTCACTCGCCATTTGGGTCAGCTCATTCGCTACGCTCACTCGCTGTCAATTTAGTTCGTTCGCTGCGCTCACTCACCTTTTTTGTCGGCTCATTCACGGCACACACTCGTCGCCAGATATAGGTTGTTCGCTGCGCTTGCTCGCCACAAGTCTGCAATAGGTACTCTAATAATTTTTTACTACGCAGGTTTGCTGCGACGGGGTATTATATGTTTACAAGATATTAAATAGTGCGTCGTCCAAAATTTGCACCTCCTCTCCGTACACTGGCATTTCATTCACGTACAAAGGTAAACAAACAACTAAAATAAATAAAACAACGATTTCACATAAAACTACTGTATTCACAAACAGCTGATAGTAACAGTCTGCAGTTAAATTTGATCCTTATAACAGCTGTATAATCAACACACAGTAAACAAACCAAATAAAATATTTCTCCCATTAAATTAACATGGTAACTTTAAAGGGCCGTAGGGCAGAACCCTTATGTCCGATTTGGACCATTTCAGATTTATACCTTCCCATAGATGGTTACTATGACCGAGCAAAATTTCGTGAGGATCACTCCAGCCGTTCAGGAGGAGTACTTGTAAATAAAAAGCCAGAGTGTAGTATAGGAGCTTCGCTCGCTTCGCTCGCTCCGCTCAATAAATATAGAAAGAGCTTTAAAGTCACACTTTATGTTGAAAGTGTACGGTACAAATGTAAACACAATTGACAAACAGAACAAATTAATTCACATAACAAATGTGATTTCATTCTCACACTAAACAATGTCCAAATCAAAGTTTACAAATCAATGATGTGTCCTTTCTATGAATTGTTGAAAACTCAAACCATGGACAAACTGAAAATTTAGAGTTTATTTATCTGTACCAATTTCCTTTATTTGTGTTAGCAAAGTAGCCACTCGCTATTCTTCTACTGCTATTTCTTAAATCAAGCCAAATATTTAAATTTCTTAAAGGTTAATAGTCGGAAATCTGGTTATCTTTTGTCCTGCCAATTTCACCAAGTGGTCAGCCTTTTTGTTTCCAGAAATTTCCACATGTCCAGGAACCCATTGCAACAAAATTTCTTTCTTACTGTTCAAAACGCAATGTACAATTGATAAACACAACCTATCATTGCGCTGAAAGGAATTTTTGTCAATGTGGATATAAACAAGGGAATCTGTGACTTTGGCATTTTTTCATCTAATGTACTCTAATGATTTTAGTATTCCATACAACTCCGCAGTAACCAACAACCACTGTTGATATTGGGAATTTTTTTTTGCGTGTGTTCCACTTGCCCCACGGTTTCGGGCCCATCTCAAAACAGGACACTTGCCCCACGGGGTTAACAGTCAGAAAAAATGACCGCTAAGAACAGGACACTTGCCCCACCAGAAGAGAGGGCGGTACAGCCCCTCCCCCAACGGCCTGCTGCTCTCTCGCCTCTCTCGCTCTCTCTCTCCCTCACTCGGCTTGGCTGGTGGTTGCCTGAATGCTCTGTTTCGTGACGTCATCATAAAGCGCAGTCCCGTATGAATTGCATTGTAGCCCCCTGCTTCGCTTACTCACATTATGACTACATGCGTCCCACTAAAAAGTAGCTCTTTCCGTGGTGCGAGAACGAGAGTTGTGATGGTAAAAAACTCCTAGAGTTATCGTATTCTCCGGCTTGGTGATATCTTTAGTAAAGAACGCATGAATGATTCCTCTCCACTAGTTTTTCTCTTTGGAATATTGCACACAGTGTATTGCATAAATTTAATTTTAAGATAGGCAATTAATTTAAAATTCACACGAGAATTATATTAGATTAGATTACCTTCTCATGATGTATCGAAATCATCGTTGTACAATACAACGACAAGGATGATTTTAATGTTTTTTTAATGGATCACTATTCCTAAAAAATATTCTGTACTGTGATATAAGATACTGAAAATAAACACAACAGTCTCAGAAAGACTTGTTAAGAGTAGTCTTAGTCAATGATTAGTCATTCATTAGTAAGGCACCGCACCTAAAATAATGAAAGAGGGTCTAACATAACATATCAAATAAAAACATGTTCATATCTTTAAATCAGAGACAATATCACATTTTACGAGCCTGGCAAAATTAGACGTAGTAAATTTAAACAATTCTCGAGAGAAAGTAGTTGTTTAGGTCAGATATCGCGTTTTGCTTGAAAAATTATTATTCATATAGTTGCGAACCTAATTTTTAGCTAATTTTAATTTAATTAATGTTGATAGAATTAATGTGGATACATGCATTATATATTTTGGATTCATAGGCTGATTGATTTGATTGCGGTTTTTATTTCAATTCATTAACACTGACAATTTATTTAAAAATATATGAAGCGCCAAGAAAAACAAGTAACGTTGTTTACAAAAGGAAAAAACAAACCGTCGCTGAACTAAAAGAAAAGTACACAACCCAGCAACATACAAGACTTCAATTTATCGAATCTGTTGGTGGGAAATAAGATTTTTTAAGCCCATGTGTTTTATTTTAATAAATTATTTGATGGATATGTAATTGTGTTTTTTTTTTTCATTCCAGGAGTGATTAAACATTTTTAGTCAATTCCAAGTCAAAAACGCCATATTGAAGGTTTTCAATAAAAAATTATAAAAGCCTCAACGTTAATATTTACTATACTATAGTAGCAGCCACGTAACTGATTTCTTTTGTCCAAACAGTATATTATTACAGGGCTTCATTGTGTAATTAAATTATGGTATTTAATTAGAATAAAGATAATTTGGGCAAATTATCATTAGTTAATATATCATTCTCGTGTGACTTTACACAGCAAACAATAAACATGACAGTATGACAGTAAACAGTATGCAATATTCCAAAAAAAAAAACTAGTAGACATTAAGCATTCTTGTGTTTTATACTAAATATACCACCAAGCCGGAGAATACGATAATTCTAGGAGTACTTTTTTACCATCACAACTCTCATTCTCGCGCCACGGAAAGATAGAAAATAAATAGAGGGAAGGGGCTTAAAACTCACCCTGTATAAATATCATGTCATCAAAGTTCATCGTAATTAATTAATTTCCCTATAGAAACATAATTGTTCTGATAATCCGACGCAGCCCCAGTCCCAATTAGTTCGGATTAGTGGGGTTCTAGTGCATACTGAATTCTAATTATTTTACTTTTAGTAAACCAAACTCCTAAGACAACATTTATGCAGTATTTCAAAATGCAGCTTGGATTCCCAGCCCCTACACTCCCCATACTTTTTTTAATAAACTTAATAAACTGAATAAAAAAAATTTGCTATCAAATCTATAAAAAAAAACCATTGGTCATGGATCAAAAATAGTTATATTTTTGTCCTTTAAAATGGATATTACAATGAGACAGCAACACGTTTTCAAACCTCTCTCAAAGAAGTCAAGAAAACATTTTACCACACACTCTAAGCAAACACCATGGTGGAATGAGGAACATCAAAGAAATGTCAATGGATAACGACTGTCACAGAAGCAAAAAATAATAAGTGGTTTGTTCAAATTCAGTAAATAAGCTACTGGGCCTCTCCCCAGCTCATTGGCTGAAGATAATTAAATTATTAATTCCATCTTAAACAGCTCACTTTCATTAACATTGTGAAGATGTCAAAATAAAGCAAAAAAATGCTATCCACATCAATTCACTATAGTGTGAATACAATAGGTGTGCGCTGGTGCGCTCACTGTAATCATATTGAACAACTCAAGTTATAATTACGATTGCTTATTGGAAACATACCGAGAAATGCATATGGTGAGTGTCATGTGACTCTAAATTGACATTGACTGATGCATGAATTCTTTTTTGTTAGACTTTCAGGCTTGAAAAAAAATCAGCCAATAGAAACTGTTAGAATTGAAGTAGTAAAACCCACATTTTACAGTTTCAACAAATTGTTCAGCAAATTGTTACCAGAGTGCAGCACACTATTAAAATACAATGAAAGGTGTGTGAACGGAGGTAACTAGATCGTCTTTTAAAGATACAAGATTTTTTTGACTAAGCCCCCTTTGTACTATCATGCAGAAACTATATCCACGATCCCAGGATAGGTTTATGTGATGGATCATTAATGCAAAAATGTATACATTTACTGAGCAAAGGCTCGGCCCTCCAAGTACTAATCGTTTAATTTATTTTTAATAAAAACACACCGTTACATATTTATTTTTGAAAGTAAACTTAACTATTTCAAAACAATCTTAAGTCCACTGGTATGAAACAGAAACTGTTATGAAAATTAATTTCCCAATATCGTCAAATTCACTGATGAATCAAGTGTCATTATCAAACATTTTGAAAATGACCAAATACACTCTCCTTTTTTTTATTTCTATTTTCCATGCATTTTACATGTAGGGGACCCCAAAAAACTGACTCGTGAGCTGTCATACCAAAATTACATTCATATTTAATTGCTTGAAGGATATGAATTTTTATTTTGCTATTTGCAATTCCAAAAAACCATTTAGGAATATACTAGTAATCTTAATATCTGTTCTAAGAACTACATTTGCCATGGGCTATTACTAAAAGGCAAGTAGATTTTTATCTGAAAGGTTTAAAATTTGTTCTAAGATATATTATTTTTATGTTTCTTCCAAGTACAACAACTTAATAGTAACATATTAAGTTTTGATAAGAGAAACTGATGACTGTTCTGTTCCGGATTTATTTTATTTGAAACGTTTGGTATATAAAGTCCCATGTCCATACTTCTAACATCATTACTCAACAATTTTGGCAAGGTAAGTAAAACTTAATAACCTAATTCACTGATTTATTTAAAAAGTAATAGGCTAATAGTTTAATAGTTTTATTGCCGAAAAGCCTTGAAGTACCAAAAAATTAGAGATTAAGGTTATGCAATTTTGATGGTTCTTAAGTAGGTACTTTTACTAAATATTTTACTGGTGACATATTGTAAAGTAATTTATTTGCCATTACTCTACACGCAAAAGTACACTTTTTAAATGTAAAATGAGCTAAGAAAATAGGTTATTCCCTCTACTGCACGGCAAAATTACATAACATTAACTTTCTGTGCATTTGTGGTGCATGGAAAGTAACTGTTGTGGGATTCTGCGGTGCAGGCCGATCAGCAGTTGCATAACGCTTAATTTCCGTGTGTGTGTACCTTGACATAAGCACGGAAACCCAGCTTTTTATTGAGTTCGGTTTTTTTTTCTTGATACTAAGTTGAATAAACAAAAATATTCAAGTTGTTTACAAGTTTTTTTAAATCGTAATGAAAAATAATGTTCAATAGTCGTCTCAAAAGTGCCATTGAAGGGATCGATAGCCTTTTCCTTGCTCAGCTTCGCATCAGGCGTACATGCAATCTCTACCCGCAATAAGTCACTTTTGAGACTAGTAATAAAAACTACTATGTTAGGTAACTATTTTTTCTAAAGCTCTTGAACAAAATGGGGCATAGTGAACCTTGTCCCTACCAAAATTAACAAAAATGTATCAATTGGTTTTTCATTACAATATGGTGTGGTTCTATGGTATTTATGAGTTTGGATTTTTTGGCTCTTTCTTCTTCTGGTCGTACAGATTATTTCAACAAGTACTCATTATTTCAAAACGATTGGTTTTGTGATTAATTGATTTGGAAATATGAAAGAATCCTTTTTCCTCAAATCTCATAGCCTGTTTAAATAAAAATATTTTTCAGCTATGGCAGTTGCAAATGTAGGTAGGAAATTAAAGAATTTTCATTGTTCTAGATGTGTTTTCGTGCTGCAGCAGTGGCAGTTTGTGCATTATTTCTGTTCTCAGCAAACTGCTCATCAAAACATGCTGATGTCGAAAACCCCTCTTTTGATCCTCTCTCTGATGAATTCATAGATTATATCAACTCCATTCAGTCTTCGTGGAAGGTAAATAAATAAACACATCATCCATACACCATAACAATACTGATAATTAAACATTACTGTTTTACAAGAGGAGTTTCAATCATTTTTCTCGCTCAAACAGTGAACTGTGAAACAGATTACAGAAAAAAAACAGTATTATAATCAATACAATGATACATAATTTTAGAAATTACTTTAAAGTCCCAAAAAGTTCAGTAATTCATCAATTTGAAATTTTAACTCTTGATACAGTTCAGAGGAAGCCCTTTTTACTTGGAGACACTATTTCATACTCTTTAACTTTTTTTGTATTTGCACAGTAGTTTTATGAGTTTTTCTGAAAATCCTGCACCATTTGTTTGGAAAAATAAATCTTTAAAGCAGTAGTGTAATTTTAAGGTTTTTATTTGGGGGAGGAGCAAGATATTTTTACGAATGAGGCAATGATAACTCCTTCCTCTTAGTCGGCTATCTTTTTCAAATTTTTAAATAAAATTTCTAATTTCAGCTGTAACTGTCTAAAATCATCTGTTTTCCTCGATTTTTAAATGAAGTTTTCTATAAGTTTTGACGAAACTACCAAAGTGAGATTACCAAAGTATAACAAAGGAAATTTAGCACCTTTATTTTTCTTTAATATGACACCAATTGGAATGGAGCTGGTCCAAAACCTTATCAGATCTACTGCAAAGTTTTAGCAATAATTAATTTATGTTAACAATAAAGTTTTTTACTTAATTATTCAAACCTTCTTTCAAATGTCAGGCTGGACGGAATTTTCATGAAAAAACACCGATGGAGTTTATCAAAGGGCTGTTGGGTAGCAATCCAGATTCCTTCAAACCCGAAAACCCATTGGAGGTGAAGACTCATGATTTGGAAGACGGTGAAGAGATCCCGGACACTTTTGACTCGAGGACTCGGTGGCCCAACTGTCCCACCATCCGGGAGGTCCGAGATCAGGGATCATGCGGCTCATGCTATGTAGGTCTTGGTGTGAGAAAAGTTTGGGTCAAATAAAAAAAAAAAAATAATAATAAATAAATAAAAACTGGGAAACAGTAACTTTGTTTAAACTAATTCAGAAGTTCCTCTATAAATTTGTGTGCTTAATGTGTTATTTTCAACATTTTTCACTTTTACAATCCAGTAGAAATATAATGTGTGTATATAATTAGTCTATTATGAGGTTGAAGCTATAAGAACTCAGTACCAGGTAAACCGAGCCTTGCTCGTTGGTTTTAATTCACTTTTGTTATAGTGTCATGGTAATAAAGCTATTACATTTCCACCAACAACGAACTATATCTCTTCACAGTTAACAGCTGTTTCAAAAAGACTGCCAAACATTGATGTTCCTTTTGTTGTTTTTTCGTTACCAAAATAGCAATCTATAAAACCAATGTTAAAAATTACAATTTTAACACTTAACTTTAGTCCAAATTTAATTTTTCCTGGTATTGAGGCTGTTTCTAAACTCAATTTTGTGTCAAAACACCCTTAAATGAAAAGTTTAAGCAAAATATACCTGCTAGGTTTCGAGATTGTGGAACACACATCCCTTCAGGCAGTGCTCGTATTATAGTATAAAATACTGTAAGAAAGGCTTGATATTAATTTAAAATGTTAAAAAAGGTTCAATATCAATGACCTGTCCCACCGTCCTTCAAAGTTGTCATTTATATCTTATGGAGGAATTTGAACAGATGTATATTTGTTATGAAGTTGATAAATTTTAATAAGTTAACAAATAAAATATTTTTATCTCGTTTTATCACTTTAATGAATTGGAGTAAAAGCCTGAGGGGTTATTTTCTGAAAAGAAATTTTTAATAGTGTTTTTGCTTCATTCTTAGATGGAGCTGGTGACTAAACTCCTCAATCATACTCTGTAACTGCTTTCGTCATGTCTGTTTGTCAGGCGTTCGGGGCAGTGGAGGCCATGTCCGACCGCCAGTGTATCCACTCCAACGGCTCCAGTTTGTTCCGCTACTCTGCCGAGGACGTGTTGTGTTGCGAGACATGCGGCAACTGCCAAATGGGAGGGGCTGCCCAAGCTGTTTGGGAGTACTGGGTTCAAAAGGGCATAGTCAGTGGAGGCAGCTACGGGTCCAAACAGGTTAGATTTTACCAACATTCACAAAAAATTTATTCTGATCCCACCATAAACATACACTTTGATATAAATTTTTAAATCAAAGATGAGAAACCAACATTTTCTTCCTGTTCTAAAAACAGTTTTGAAAAATTGTAAAATTGATTAGGTTTTAATTGCAATAATTGAGTTATCCTTGTGTCAAATATCACATAAGAAAATCTAACAATTTATCTTTTCGAAAAATCAAAAGTGGATGCAACAAGAAACAATAACCCTCTAAGGATTTAACATATCATAAATATTACTGCAACTAGCTGTAACCCAAGCTTCCCCACATGTGTTTGAATACAAAAATGTCATGATAATAAATAATAACTAGTCTTACTTGTTGCTCGAAATCGAGCAATTTATTTTGATCCAAAAAAGTAACATTTAGTTCTAAATCAATGTCATCTGACCAATCCAACATTGTGAATATTGGATCACACAATCACAAAAAACTACAAGTACAGCTGTACATAAACAGATGTTTAAAATGTTCAACACAAACCCAATGTTATTCCAATGGGAAAATTTCAAATTTAATTTGTGTATAGCGCCCTTATTTTATTTCCGATTTTCATAAATTTTTGGTGGAAACAACTACAGACCAAGCCCTATTCAACGACACCAAAAACTTGAATATCGGTTGAAAATTGTAGGAGGAGTTCTCAACACACAAAAAAACCCTTAGAGTATTGAATAGATGACATAAAAGCGAGCTTGATAGCTCCTCTCAGTCATCTTTAAGATTAGCTTGATAGCTCAAGCTAAAAGCTAATCTCGAAACACTCAAGCTAACAAGGATCAACCCACTCACTTTTCCCTGTGATGAACCTGTTCATTTTGCACACTCGTCGTCTATATAATAAGCTTGCTGGCTCTTGCTTACTGGCTTCAAAATTTGCTAGACTCTCTTATATTGTAAAAAAAGTACTCTTATATTGTCTCATCCATCCTCAAAAGTGATAGACCTGATAATAATAGTAATAAAGGCTTTTAGTGGAGGGAGATCAACAATTATCTGAGAGCTCTCCTCGTCTGAAAGGCCTACATTTTTTTGTTTTCTATTGTGGTAGACCAACAGCTTAACGCTTCTGAACCACGGGAGCGGCCGAACAATATTTTTATCCCCGAGCCGAAATTTGAACCCGGGCCCGCTGGGTGATAACCCAGAGCTCTACTACTCAGCTACGGCTGCTGTCTGTTAAAAAGTGATGCATTACTGTTGTATACCTTTAGAACTATTATCTCAACCTAAATACATCAGTAATCATCATGATTAATAATGTTCTTAGTGGCTGTAGGGCTGAGTGTTTATAGCTCGCCTTTGAATCTGAAGGTTGCCGCTCCAGTCCTGAGAAAAGTTAGTGATTTTTATGGTTGAAAACTTGACCCAGCTGCCTTCATTGGACTAATAACTATTAATTAATGAACCAGACAAATGCTATTTGTCAGTAACAAAGCTACACTTGTCATGTGAAAGCTACACAGTATAAGCCATCACACACATTACACTCGTCCTTGAGTCATACTCACCTTAAAATACATACTATGTCGGTACGTCAGTGTTTTAAGAAATTAAATGAAAATGAAATAGGCCTACATAATACAACTGTAGTGTAGATTTCAAAATCATTACAGTTCTAATGTCAGACTGGTATCAAAACCATTTTGCTTTTCCTAAGTTCTACCACAAGAGCCAAAGCTTCAAATGTCACCTTTCTAGCATTCAGGTGCATTAGAGAATTGATTATGGTGAATCAGTGAGTTCTTTAATATATGGTAAAATACAATTTTCTAAAAAAATCATTTGTAAGAAACTATTTACCATTTATCAAACTGCAACCGTTGTCCAGATTTCTGGATAGGTCTTGTCCAAAGTTTATATACATGTATGTACACTTGCAATGTTACATTTGAGTTAAAATATTTACAACTATTTACAAAATTTTTGGCGGCCGGATGGAAGAAGGCCTATCTGATATCAATCCGTGGGGTGTTTAGGTACTCTTCAATTTAGTACAGGCTCTTTGTTAGCAGCCACTCCCTGACTTTTCTTATAAAAGATTTAGTTTCGAGTTCCTTTATTTCCACCGGCAGTCTGTTGAAAACCTTGTACGCCAACACTGGGTAGCTGTCCTTAGTTTTGTTTAGCCTGCACCACGGTTGGTTTATGTCCCTTTTAGACCTAAGGTTGTATATTGGTGGCAATGTTCTCTCTTGGTAAGTATGGGATTGTCCTTTACATTTAAAAGTGAATTTAAGATGTATTGCCCATATACGGTTTGTATGCCCAGCTGTGTAAAAAGAGGTCTGCAGTGGTCACGGAAACCACTAGATGTTATCCTAACAGCGGATTTCTGCAGGAGAAGGACTCTATTAGTGCCAGGTGCATGGCCCCATAGTATCAAACCATAGTTCAGGTGGCAATGGAAGCAGAGGCCAAAATATACAAGTCTTAGGTAATCTTGGGTGACCTGTGTTTTCAGTTTTCTTAGGAGGTAACATACTCTTGACAGTCTCTTGCTAATTTCATCTATGTTACAGCTCCAGTCGAGTTTTTTGTCAATGTACACCCCAAGAAGTTTGACTGCCTCATTGCCCACCATCAACCTGGCTTCCGGCCTGGTCCATAAACTGCACAGCAGCTTCTGAGTCTTGTCCTCGTTTAAACACAAAGACGATTGTCCTTGCATCGTCGATACATAAATTTCGCAAGAAGTTGTCATTCAGCATTGATAGTTGTTAAGCAATATAACAATGGCAAAATGCCAAAAGCGCTCCTGCGACTTAATAAACTATCAGTCACCCCTGACATCTCCTCCCAAACGTCATTCCGAAAGAAGATTCCAACTTGATTATTAACAAAAATTGTATCACAATAATTTAATAATTCTAGCAATCAAGTGCTACATCGATCATAAGTTGAAGATTTTTCATCGCTCTCTTAGCCAAGCAATACTGTACCTACCTCAACGATCATAGTATTAAATGGTTTTGTTGTTTGAAACTTGATTGTGTTATGGGATCAAGTCTCACTTTAAGTTGTGTCAGTAAACAATAATCCTTAATGTATTCATATATACTAGAGCTCGCCCACTGGTCGAAATTCGACCAAAAATTCAGTTGATCTTGAACCAATTTTAAAACGTTATATAACTCAAACATCTGTTAATCTTCCTGACTTGATAGCATCTGTTATTACATCAGCTGCCTATAGATTCAATCAATTATCCTTTACCCATAAGAATAACATTGAAACTTTGAAAGCCTGTGGGGTGATGCCCTGGGGTCCGATTTGAATGAGAATGTGATTCTGCTCATCTACAGGACTATAACTTTCTAACGGTATGCACGGATTTCTCCTACGATGCCCACAAGCTGAGAAAAAAGGAGGAAACGAAACATGCTTGCCTATTAATATATTCATATATATTTACAGGGATGTATGCCTTATGAAGTCCCTCCTTGTGAACACCATGTCAATGGAACCAGACCACCTTGCTCTAAGAAGTTGGTGGATACACCAAAATGCGTGAAGAAATGTCAATCCTCTTATAACGTTGAGTATAACCAGGATAAACATTATGGTGAGAACTATTGGAACTATGTAAATGTTATAAGTAAAACTTTAATAATATATGTGTACAGGTATTTTTATTGAAATGGTAATATAGTATCAGATACGTGATAAACTAGGAGTACGCTCGTACCTCCCTTAAGCGTCTATTCAAAGAAGAAATTTAAACTTTTCATTAGGGACTGTCACATTAAAAAATTTGATCCTTGGAAAACAACTTTGTTTTTGTTTGTGCGACTACATGACTCCGCTCCCGTTCTCCGTTCTGTTCTGAATCTAATAATTTTGACTGGACTGGAATTGAGCCGGTCATAGACCAATCAGAACGTCTCAGTCTTGATTGTTAAGACTCACAAAGACGTTGTAAACAAAGAACCGACAACTAAAAATGCCTCCAATACATTTCTTATGGGGAAAATTAAAAAGTTACATTTTAGGTTTATTTAATTAATATTCAACCAAATGTTTTCAGCAATGAACTTAGCCTAAAAAATTGCATAAAGAATATTCAACTTAAATTTTAGACTAATCTGTGACTTCTATCGAGAGTAATAAATAGTCAAACATTACATTTGCAATATGTAAAAAAGAGCCTATTCTTCGAACAGACAATTAGTGTTTTTATACATTTAGATGACCAAGTATATGTTTTGCTCCATTACAAAAAATTGACCTCACAGGTATTTGTATACAAATACCTATCCAAATTATGTCCTGTAAATTTACGATAATTACAGAACGAAGATGCAAATTTTTTATAAATTATCATTCTTCAAGGAAGTAAGAAAACTTAAAAACCAATGGGGTAAAGTGATGTACTAGTAAAAAGTAGATATTTTTTTACCAAGCAGCCCTGAAGTTGCAATTGTTTTGAGAGACCAGTTGTTGATGAAACAGTAAGTGGAGTAAAATGTTCTCAAGTAATAAGTGGTATTTTGTTAAATATTGTAGGTCAACAAGTGTACACAGTTTCCAATGATGTGAAACAAATCCAAACAGAAATCATGAGGAACGGACCGGTGGAAGCCTGTTTTGCTGTATATGACGATTTTCTTCACTACAAAAGTGGTAAGTTCAATCCAAAAGATTTTACAATCCAGAATTTTCGTTAATATTGAAATCAAGCATAAAAGCTCCTCCCTGGAAAGTCCTCCCCACGCCGGTACCGGTTAATGCGCGCATCTGTCTTTCAGCCACCCGTTAGTTTTTAATTTCTTTTTACTGTTTGTAAAATGTGCGTGTGTTTGTGTTGTGTTTTAAATGTACTTTTAACCATCGACAATGTCAACCTTGACGGCTTAACGCAAGGACCGGCATGATATTCAACTGACGTCTATGTGAACATGACACAATACTTGGTGTCAAAACCTAGATCGTAGTAAACTACTTCATTTGAACTGGAGACAGAAGGTAATCTAAACCAAATTTTTCACTTTACCGAAAATTTGTTGAAATGGACATAGTGGGTTTTGATTCTAGGCACCTCAGTCACTAGTATAACCCTGTAATAATTAATTATCGTATGGCTTTTAGTGGAGGGAGATCAGTAATTAACTGATAGTTCTCCTTGCCTGAAATGCCTGCACTTTTTTGTTTTCTATGCTGCTGGACCAACGGCTTAACATGACTTCCGAACCACGGGAACGGCCTAACGATCTTTTTGTCCCCAAGCCGGGAATTGAACCCGGGCCCGCTGGGTGATAACCCAGAGCTCTACCACTGAGCTACGGCCGCTGCCAACCCTGTAACCCTATAACCCTGTACTGGAATAATATGTATCCTTATCTTATCATATGTAACAGGTGTATATAAACACAAGTCAGGTGAGTATGAAGCTGGCCACTGCATCAAGATTCTTGGCTGGGGAGAGGAGAACGGAAACCTGTACTGGCTGGCAGCCAACTCCTGGAACTCAGATTGGGGCGATCACGGGTGTGTGACATTCATAGTTTTATTTAGAAATATATTTTTAAGACTATTGATAAAAATAACATTTGTTTTAATACTAAATTAAGTAAAATACATACAGCTGTGATTTTTTGTGTGAATTTTTGGGAAAATCACAAGTTTACATGCCTAGTTTGCTGGTGAACACAAAAAGTTGTATTAAAAATGGCTGTTTTCACTACTGTATATCTGAGAATGTGACAACTCAGTTTGATTTTGAAGTATCAAAGTTCTAAACATCAAGCATAGCACTTACATAAGTCGGAGGCCTTTTTCAAGCATCCATAGCAATTTGATGTGTTGAACTTCATTGCTGACTCTAAACTCTCAAAATAAAACAGTCGAATACAATGCTCAGGACAACCAAACGTTTTTACCACAATAGCTACTAGTGTGTTTGCTTTGGAGTGAAAAATCAACACATTAATTACTTGCATCACTTGTTAAAACTTTGTGTATGTCCCGACAAATTGATATCATGATATAATCATCTATGTAGGTTCTCTCTCTAGTTTGGTATGAATTCGTTTAGTTTGAAAGACGTTTAAATGACTCACCGGTTGGCAAATAATACAATCTTGAGTCAAATTCTTGCAAGTCTGTCGTTTGTTTGAAAGAGAAGATTATACATACAGGACCAAGCTGTCCCTTAAGGGTTAAATTTATCAATCTTACCATTTCATCGATCTTAAAAGAGTTTTTATGATTTCTCAGCTAACACAGTCAGGTGCTGGGTGCAAGGTAAGACATCAGAATTTTTAGAAAAGCATGGTAAAACAAGTTGCTCAGTTTAAAGATAAGGACCTTAAGCTTAATTGTTTTCTTTTTTTTTATTATATTACTTACTTCATTTCATCAGTCATCATTTTAATGTTAATTATCAGGTTCTTCAAGATTCTCCGGGGGTCGAACCATTGTGGCATTGAAAGTGGCGTCGTCGCAGGCATTCCCAAATTGTAAATTTCATAAACAAAGAATTTATTGACGGATAATAATTTTTATAAGTTTAGACTTTAATTTAACTGATGGTATGTTGACTATATTTCATGCATATCCCAAAACATGAGTATTCTTTTTTCAAGGCAGTTTAATTCACTTACACGTGTTTCGACAATTATGACATGATCACAGTTTAGTTTTTCTTTAAAAACTTAAGTACCTAATAACCTTAAGTTATTAAGAAGGTTATCAGGTACTTAAGTTTTTAAGGAAAACTACACTTTGATCATTACATAATTGTCGAAAACATGTGTAAGTAAATTAAACTACTTTGAAAAAAGGGTTTTCATTTTTAGTTTTCTAAATATAATTATTATAGTGGGTTAATATGTTCAGCTTAAGATTTGTAATTTTCTTGTGTTAAAATAAAGATCTTGTAAAACATGTATCAACATTTCATTCTCCTTGTCGATATATATTATGTTTGAAATATTTAGAAATTATACAAATAAAGATAGAAAGAGCTTTAAAGTCACACTTTATGTTGAAAGTGCAGTACAAATGTAAACATGATTGACAAACAGAATAAATTAATTCACATAACAAATGTGATTTCATTCTCACACCAAACAATGTCCAAATCAAAGTTTACAAATTAATGATATGTCCTTTTGACGGAATGTTGAAAACTCAAACCATGGACGAACTGAAAATTTAGAGTTTATTCCTTTGTACCAATTTCCTTTATTTGTGTTAGCAAAGTAGTCACTCGCTCTTCTTCTACTGTTAGTTCTTAAATCAAGCCAAATATCTGAATTTCTTAAAGGGTAAGAATCGTCGGAAATCTGGTTATCCTTCTTAATCAGAAGGAATCTTTTGTTTAAGAAATTGGCTGGTTTCACTCAAAATTGTGATTAACAAAAGCAGCTACAATTAAAAAAATAATCTCAAAGTTTTAGTAAAACTTAACCTCCAATTGTGTGTTAGCCTAATTTGTTGCAGTATTGATTGTAGGGAAAACAATGCAAAGTCCTACTTAAATAATAAAGCACAGGCTTTACTAATACTTTTTAATACCTAATATTAAATTGTTAAATAAACTCACCTGAATAGGTATGCACAAAAATATGAGTATAGGAAATCCAGCACCTAGATGTAAGATGTGCTATTAGTTGTCTGCAGCTCAGTCTAACGTACACCGCAATAAATCCGTAACTCAATATTAATCATTTCAAGCCCACAAAAAATATGCAGTTAATATCTGAAACTACATTATCTGTTGGATTAGATTTTAGCCACCCGAAATCAACAAGACAGAAGACGGTTGAAGTTGAAATTGAAAATTGAAAGTAGATGACAAAAAGTGCCACTGCTAGCCGTTAGCGCCACCTGTATCGGCTGAACCAATCAAAGAATCAAACAATAAAAACCCGCGGACTGCTGGCGCCAAACTTTTGAATTTGAACTAAGAAAATAGCACAAAATTATTGGATGATTTTTAAACTGGCCGTGTATAAATACATGTTTAAAACCTTTTACGTAGGTACAAGGAAAAGAAATTATAGTGCTGTTTGGAATTTTTTTGCTAAACAAATTATTCTTTTCCAAAATAAATAATTTGTTTCTATTAAAATAATTTAAAATTACCACTCTTAGTAAATTAAAAACTATACCAGGATTTTGTATATTTATTTTTAAAATACTTATTTTTATGTATCAATGCTGAACTTAAACATTGTTATCCGATTAATATTTTTACCAAATTCTTATATTTATTTTCTAAACTAAATTGTTACTTTAGGGTACGACAGAAGTTCAGTGATATTTATCGGTTCCCATAAAATACCCCCTCCCACAGTTTTGATTATGATGGCAACTTGATTATCATTAAACACAATTGGATGACACCAGCTGGTACCAGTGAACTTTAGTAACATCAGCTGAGATCACCTAAACAGTTCACTTTGCCATCAGATGATATCAGTGAACCTTCAGAAACGTCAGCTGATATCATTTAAACAATTCACTTGATATCAGGTGACATCAACCAATAGTCAAGAGATGTCAACCGACATCAGCTGATATTACTGAGGTGTCAACTGATATTAGGTAATATCATCCAAAAGTCAACTGATGTCAATTGATATCATTAAAACTCTTCACTGGCATTTTCACTAGGGATGCTTTTTGTCATTCAAATCCTTGGAAATACTATGAGCAAATGCTGTTGTAGGGTCATTTTTGAAACTGTCTGTGACATAACCCATGAGTGCTTCAACCAATCCAATACTATGTTCGCCTGTTAAAACGTTCTTGAAATTAGTTGTTGATGGGGGTCGACATGGTAATACTTGAGTTGATGTCCTTTGAAGATCTTTAACGTGACATTTTTCTTTTATAAGTTTTGCTACTTTAAGTTTACCACTTTTGTTAAAATGTAAACCATGTCTTGCAAAGAAGTGTCGAGGAATCTCATTAATTGGCAGGAATGTGGCATGAGGTGTTTTGCTTATCATTTTCTCAAGTTCAATATTTAAAAAACTGATTAGATTGTTTAGTCCAGGGACATCGTATCTGTGTGGCAAAGCAGATAACAAAAGGTTGGTGTTTGCAGTGGAGTCCAATAATTCCTGGAAAGAAGCTAATAATGATTGGTTCCTTCCTTGTACTATTTCATTGTTTGTTCCTCCAATTACTACCAAAAAATCACGTTTAGCGAAGTTTTTTGTCATGTGTTTGGTACTGCAAACTATATCAGAGAGCCTGGCATTGGGCTTGAAGATGCTATGCACACATTTGACTCACAATTCTCCCAAACCTTCATTAAATTTTGAAGCAAGTTTCTCCCATGGCTATCCGCCAGGATTAATATATTTGATTTAATACAGTCCTTAGTATTTTGATGTGGGTTTACTTGTGCCTCAATGGTGACATTTTTTGTGTTCATGGGAATATTGCTAATAGTTGGTTTATTTTGTTGTACTTGCTTTAGACTACTTTTTAGACTTTCTTGTTGTACCTCCTTTTGACTACTTTCTAGACATTCACTAATTTCAATTTCGGAGAGACACACAAATCTGTTTTTTAGCTTTAGAGGATCAAAACTAATAACTTGCGTTTGTGTTATTTTATCAATTGATTTTGGGCAAACTTTATTTGACTTAATAAATGGCTTTTCTTCTAAATTAACTGTATGTGTGGCCCTCGTGTTTTCATGAGGTTTAAAGAGCAATTTTTTTATGGTATCCAGGCCAATTTTCTCATGCCTATTGGTGTATGTTAAATATGCCATCACTGCACGCTTTTCAGTTGTCTCATACTCAGTAATATAATCAGAGTCTGACAGACTTTTTATGCCAGATTCAATGCATACATTATCCATTATATTTCTGACTAGTTTCTCTACAAATAGAAGCAAATATATACCACAATCAAAGCTATTTTTCTGTCGCTGACACTCCACTGTCTTGAATGAAACTGGTCCTGATGAGCTCACAAAATGTTTTAGCTTAGAAAATATCAACTCAGTGTGTTTGAGATTGTAATTCTTAATTGGGTCAAAATAGTAAAAGGTTGTTTTGGTTTTACTATAAACAAGTGAACTTCAATGGGTGCCGCTCTTTTAATTTACATCAGCGTTGTTAACTGGAATAAAAATGTATCCCTTTTCATTTAACTTCAATGGATTTATGTGTAACTCACGGTCATCAGTGAACTTGATTATTTGACTTGTAGCTGGTGTCAAAAGGCATGCATTATCAATTAGGTTGCATCGAGATAACAATCCAAAGTAGAGTGTTACAGTGTCATCTAAAACCCATTCATTTCCCAATAGTGCCAGACAAGGATCATCCTACACAGAAGTGGCTGCTACCCCTCCTATAGGCTTACTTTTGATGGTGTTAAGTTCACGTTCCAGTGTTTTAATTTTTGTTAACAAAGTTGATTTACTAGCTGTGAGATCTTTAATTCTAAGAGAAAAGTGAGCTTTTTCCTCCTCCAATGCTTGAATTAACTCTTCATTAAGTCTTACTTCTTTTTCCATTTTCTCCTTGGCAAAAATTATTTCACTCTTCATATTTTCATTTTTTTGTAGTAACGACTTAACAGGGTGGCTACCAACTGGTCAATTTTCCAACCGGTCAACGTTGCATCTGGTCAACGATTTTAAATAAACAGAATAATATTAAAGTTTCGACTGGTCAACGTTCGAACCGGTCAACGCCCCTACTCCGACGCCCGCTACCCCTCTCGCGCCGGGCGGCGTGACAATAAATCGCATACAGTCCGACCATCAGAGGACCCTGGCGGAGACCTCCGCAAGTTACTACAGCCTTTTACTGGACAGAATGTTGTTCGTCACTTAATTAATTTCGCCGCAAATGCAACCGCGCTGCAGGTCGGAGATTTCATTGTCATGAGAAGCACCTTCTTCTTAACTGTTTAATGTTTATGTATATATACATTAGTTAAATGATCTATGAAATCTAGAGGCATAATCTTAAATTGATCCTTGAAATCTTCAAATGATCGTCAATTGGTTTGAATGCGGATGTCTGCCTACTCTGATCACATTTTAAATTAATAGATAATTTATTCGATACTTTTATTTGGTATTTATACATAGTTTATAAAGTTACACGTATCGTCTGCCTACTCTGATCACATTTTAAATTAATAGATAATTTATTCGATACTTTTATTTGGTATTTATACATAGTTTATAAAGTTACACGTATCAGCAGTTAAAATTGCTACCAGCGTAGTTTTGAGTATGAAAATTAAAGAAAGTACATAAACGCTTTTTAGACCCCTTCCTTCCAAACATCAGTCCTTTATCCAACATATACAAATTGCTTATCCATAACGAACAAATTTCATCGACAGTATAATGTAATCAATATAGTCCCTTAAATCAATACATTGTTCAATCGTGTCGTATGGATAAAAAATACAGTATTTATTTCAGTTAGTAAAAAATAAATAAAGAGGCTTTCATTGGTATGTTTGCTATTATTATAATAATAGTAATAATGGTTACCATGTTACTTTAAAGTTATAAACTAACAGTTTAAATTTTTATTATTAATGAATTATTATTCGTAACATAGCCTCGCAGGCTGTGCAATGTTATAGTGGTAAATACTACAAATAACTGGATAGTTATAAATAAATAAGTTACATTAATCTTTTTCAGATTTAGATTCTACTAGGCCATTGATTAAGCATACTCCTTTTTGGCAGTTGACTAATCAATAAAGGCATTATGCGCATTCAAAATGGATTTAATTACTGTCAAATCAAATTACAGTTATAAATTTCAATCAATACAGTAGCAGATGATTCATTACAAACTTCGACCTGCAGCGCGGTTGCATTTGCGGCGAAATTAATTAAGTGGCGAACAACGTTCTGTCCAGTAAAAGGCTGTAGTAACTTGCGGAGGTCTCCGCCAGGGTCCTCTGATGGTCGGACTGTATGCGATTTATTGTCACGCCGCCCGGCACGAGAGGGGTAGCGGGCGTCGGAGTAGGGGCGTTGACCGGTTTGAACGTTGACCAGTCGAAACTTTAATATTATCCTGTTTATTTAAAATCGTTGACCAGATGCAACGTTGACCGGCTGGAAAATTGACCAGTTGGTGGCCCCCCGACTTAACAGCCTCCTCTTTTGTTCTTATTTCATCTTCATAATCTATTTCAAAAGTAATTTATTTACTTTTATGTAAACGGCAAGCCAATTTACAATGAGAGCAAAATCTAAATTTTATATTATTATAATATATATATATATATATATATATATATATATATATATATATATATATATATATATATATATATATATAAATCTGTAAGCGAAATTTTTGAGCAAAATTATTGTAAGCGTTACAAGAATCGCAGAAAGATGGGATGAGGGATCTCAAATTAAAGGTCTCGGTCCCATGCAAGAGGGAAAATTATCGGCGAGTCCATAAAGTTACCAGGATATGAAAAAAACGTCCTCTATAAGAATGATGGGGATTCGAAAAACGTCTGCTTTGTGTACATTAAATAAAACTTGTGTTTTATGGTACATGAGTGAAGAACTATTAGTAACCAACTGACCAAAAATATGCCTCGAGTGGTAATAAATAAGAACTTTTGTGCAGGGCTGCCCACAGGGGGGGGAGGTCATGGCGCAAGATGTGCCATAAAAATTTTTGTTTGGGGGGGGGGGGTTAAAAAATAAGCCCTTTTTGCTAGCTGGGGGATTTAAAAATGTATTTATAACGGACCTAAAAGAAAGTACCGCATTTAAATTTAAAATACTTCAGCAAAACACAAGCATAGCTAACAAACTAATTATATTAATTAAAAACTGCACTGTATCTAATGAGATAATCTAGTCTCAATATTCAGCCAACTTTATCAGGATTGTCGACAATGTTTCTCGACCTTGAGTTGGTGGTTGCCATAGAGACGTGTCATGGGTGTGCGGCGCACGCATCATCTTTCACCGTCCACCATCTAAAACTCTGCCCTCATTTGAACTTAATGTTTTGCCACTAGCCCTGGTGATCGTCGGTTCGTGCTATAAACCTACGTGAATAGAATGATATGTGACATATTGTTAAAATATGATGTTAATATGACAATAATTATATCGAGGCTCATAGGCCTTCCACCTTAAGGGGTAAAAAGGTGATAAAAGCTTAAAAGAGTAGAAATTTATGGCCATTATTGATACCAAGTCCCATTACTTTATCTATAACTAGCTGTTGCCCGTCACGGCTTCGCCCGTGTTGAATTTGTTTTTTAATCTCTTTTAAGACCTACGAAATCTTCTTCCTTTACGATTAATACATTGAAATAGTGTGAGCGGGGCACCTATGAGCAAAGAGGAACGATCATGTCAAATATTATCCCCGTAGGCCATAGAGTAATTTTTTAATCCAGTGAAGCGGAGCCCAAAAGGGTTTCAAAATCTATATTTCCAAAACCGTTTCTCGGTGACTTCCTATGAGCAAAGAGGATCATACATGTCAAATATTAACCCCGCAGGTCATGGAGTAATTTTTAAGTCTAGTGGGTGGAGGGTTACCCAGATAGCAAAATTAATTTGCTGCAACTTTTTTTAAATTTGCTGTGACAAATTAAAAAGTTTGCAACCAAGTTGTCATGGCAAACCTGAAAAGTTGCCGCAAATTTTTGGCAACTTTCCTAGTTTCATGGGGGCAAAGTTTATGGCAAAGTTGTCATGGCAAAGTTGCGACAAATTGATGTGACAAATTATCAATAAAGTTGTTTTTGATAATTATCGGCAACTTTTCTCATCCTAGCTCAGCAATTTTGCAAATAAAATCTTTAGTTAATTTTTGCATAAATATATTTGTAAATAAGTGCATTTCTGCTAACCAATATATTTCAAAAATTGAAATTAAATAGAGCAAAAACATGATGTCAGTACCCGGATTTAAACCCACGACCTCTCACTTACTGTCCTAGCGCTCTAACCTTTTGAGCTATTTGAGCTATGGAAAATGAAGACTTTATTTGCTACTTATACTTTAAAACTCTGCCTTCGCTGGTATACTTGCAAAATTGGTCAGTCAAAGTCAAGAAGTAGACCCAAACTTAAATACTTTGATTTTGAAGTTCTATATAGAGAACTCCCAAAATCCAACTCCCTTATTATTGTAGAAAATTAAAAAAATATATTTCCTTAAAGAAGACAAATGTAAAATTATCGTAAAATTAAAACGTGAAAATAACGTTATGAATTTCACCATTGTATTACTTTTATATTTTTTGATCTTTTTCACGTGAAAAAAATGTTTTCGATTTTACTAAATGTTTTATGGCATTTTTACATGAAAATACCATTATTTTTACATTGTGTGTTGACTAGGAAGTTACTTAGAAAATATGCCATTGCAGCTTTAGAGCAAATTCGGATACACAAATTTAATGCAAATTATTAGCAAAGTTGCATGACAAAGTTGTTGTAGCATACATAAACACAGTTGTTGCAAATTTGTCAAGGCAGCTTTGGAGCGAATGTTGACACTCAAATCAAATGTAAATTATAGCAAAGTTGTCATGACAAAGTTGCTGTGGCATACATAAACACAGTTGCTGCAAATTTGTCATGGCAGTTTTGGAGCAAATGTATAATGCAAATTTAATGCAAATTATTAGCAAAGTTGTAATGACAAAGTTGCTTTGACAAGCTCATGGCAACTTTGCCGAAAAATACTCTGCTATGTGGGTACCCAAATAGCAAAGAAAATTTGCAGCAAATTTTTTAAAATTTGCATTTTCAAAGAAGAAAGTTTGCATCAAATTTACAATTGCAAACAAAAGGTTTGCTTTTGGTTTGCAGCAAATTTGTAGTTGACGCATGCTGAACTTGCAGCAGATTTGCTGCAAATTTTATTAGCAAACTGAAAGTTTGCAGAGAATTTTCTTTTGCAAACGGAAAGTTTTCAACTTTTTTTAATGTTTTCAGCAAATTTTCATTTGCAAACGGAAAGTTTGGATAAAGTTTTCTTGTGCAAACGGAATGCTTGCAAATCCCTGAATCTTTTCAGCAAATTTGCTATTGCAAACGGAAAGTTTCCATCAAATTTTCTCTTGCAAACGGAATGTTTGCAAATCCCTGAATCTTTTCAGCAAATTTGCTTTTGCAAACGGAAAGTTTGCAAAAAGTTTTCTTTTCTAAACGGAATGATTGCAAAAAGTTTTCTTTTGCAAATGGAAAGATTGCAAAAGGTTTTCTTTTGCAAACGAAAAACTGCAAGGGAAATTTCAAATTTGAAGCTAATAAAAAATGTTATATTCATAGAAAATTGCTATATACAGGGTGTATATTTAAAATAAATCATTTTGAACATGGTATGAATATAAATATATACGTACACAACATAATATATATAAATGTATACGCTATATAGTTCGTCTTGAGGTAAACCATAGGTAGACAGATTTTGTTTTCAACAATTTATCAATAAATTTTAAGTAAACAAACTGTTATACTTTTTTCAGACAGTAAAAATGCTCAAATAATTATTTTAAAATAATAAAAAATGATATAAAAATGCCTGACATCAACAAACAAAGTATAACAGTACCCTCACACTTAATTACAGTACATTAGCCTATTTGTAGGTGCTCTGATATCTTTATTAATACTTAAATAATTAATGTGTTTTAATTACTGAATTTTTGAGTTTTTATTATAAAAAAATTAAAAAGCTTTGTTTCATATTTTTTATTGGCATTTACCTTAGTAGATGTTCTTAAAGCTAGAGGGTTTAATTTCCAAATATTGTCCAAAGTGGGGAGTGTAAAATAGGGATGTATTGAATCAAAAACTTTTGTATGTACTGAAATATGCAAATATATTAATACAAAATGTTGCACATACTTATAGTATAATTTACAGCATATATTTAATCTTCATCTCCTCCATTTTCAGACCTGTTCTCCTGAATCGGTATTCTCTGTTTACTCAGCTCTCTGAAACATAATTCCCTCTATTTAAAACAAACGTCTAACAATAGATACAACAATTAAAACAAATTAAATATAATAACCAGCAAACACCACACATGTACAGTTGAATTTTTTAAACTAGAAGCGGGCAAGATTGGGTGGTCTATCTTTGACACTGAACTTCTTTTGTTTGTAGTATAATTATGTGTTTCTATAGTTGGGAGGTGACTTGATGGCCAGCTAGGGAAAAAGATATTGAGGGGAGGTGACCCCCACCTCAGTGATTTATAGATCTCTTATTGGTTAATTTTTAATTTCTTATTTTTTTCAATGCTATTTAACAGCTGATAGTGGTGGGGGTATCTTCCCCTTCACTAGCCATCAAGTCATCTCCTAACTATACTTGTCAAATGTTGAGTTTCAGTCAAAACAAACAAACTGTAAATATACATTTGTTTATATGTTTTAATGTTAAACAAATATATAAAATGACTGACAGGACACACATGATTGTGCTACAAATAAAAGAAGTTCAGCGTCAAAGACAGTCCACTTAGTCTTGTTGGCCTCTTCCAGTTAAAAAATTCAACTGTACACTAATGATATTTTATATGCAGGTTAACAGAATAGAGTTTCCAAAATCAGTCATCTTTTTTACGTAGGGGAATTTAATTTGTAAACAATCATGAGTCAATATATAATTCTGGCTAAGAAGACAAATTAACTTTGCAAGAAAGATCCATCTTTATGCCCTTAATAGTGTCACAATAAATTAAATCTTGAATGTAGCCTATTTTTTGAAATTTAATTTTGTACTGAAAATCTTGCAGTTTGGGAAGATTAGGGAAAGTGCACCTTAACAGCACCACAGTGAATTTCTAATTATATTTTACTTTTTATGTTTTACCCATCCTTATACTAATATTATAAATGGGAATTTTCATATGATTGTTATTACGCTTTTATTCGAAAACTACTCAACCGATCATCATGAAAATTTGTACACATATTCTTGGAGGTATCAGAAAAAACATAAGAGAGCCTACTGTTTATAAAAAAATTATTTTACAAAAGATAAAAAACAGTACGTCAGGAAATTTCAAAATCTATTCTAGTGTTTATTTATTATTTGTTCCTTAGAAATAAATTCAGTAATATTTCCTGATATATTCGTGATATTTAGAAACCAAAAAATTTTTATCACTTCATTACATTACACAACATTAGCCAAGTAAAAGGACTATTAATGGCATAATTTAAATTTATCTTTTTGGATAACTCTTCTTGGGCAATATTTTTTTTTTTTTTAATCCTAGCACTACTCAGGGGTGCAGAAAATTTATTGACTCTTAAAATTTTACCCAATCGTACTGTTATGGATCAAAGATTTCCCCCAAGATATGTGACATATAAGACTTTGCCTTAAAACTCAACAGCTTACAATGAAGCAGTGAAACGATAACGATTCTTTTAGTTTTAGTTTACTATAGTAAAACTCAAGTAATTAAAATCAAATCAAAACTACCTAATAACCAGTATTTCTTAATACTTATATCTGTCATAACTAAAGTCAAATCTTGATTAGATGATGAGTTTTAACATCAATTATTAAGAAGAGGAAAATCACAAAAATATAAATAATTTTCATAAAATTTCCCCAGACACTTTGAAATTTTCCACGATCCTTGATCGCCGGATCGGACATATTCTGCACATCTGGTACTAGTAGCGGTACTATAGTTTAGCTTTGGTACCGGTAAGCTTTTGCCATAAAATAGCCTATTTAATTAAATATAATTGTTCCCAAAATAAAGATAAAAAATATTAAAGCTTATAACAGTTTGAAAGAGCAATAATTTAAAATACACTGGATTATTTATTTATTTATTGAGCTTAATTTTATGGTGATTAGTAGAAATAATTTTAAGCTAACCGTTTTTTATATTTTAAAACATTGATTTTTAAACACTTCTGCTCTATCTTTTGAAGACTAACTTTTTTGGAGGTGCGGGTGGAGTGATTTTATTCAGTATTTCAATCTTAATAAACCATAAAATTTTAATAAAAATATTTTGACTCAAACCATTGAAGATTACCATTTAAATTTAAAATCTTTTGGGATGTTTGGGGCCCTAAGAGAATTTTGCTTAACCTGCCAGCAATATGTGAAATGTAAAGAGATGAATATTGTTGAATTGTTTTGTCATTTACCCGCGTATTTTATCTTACTATGGTGTTGTTTGTCAATGTTTTGATTTTTTATTGAAGTATTGTCGTTAATATTTTAGTAGAATCACTTTTTCATGGTTCTTTAATGTTTTTTTATTTGTAAAGAAAAAAAGGTTCATTATGATTATTTTAAAAGGTGTTTAGGTTTTACAGGTAAATTTAGTTAATTGAAATTGAGGGTCCTTTGGTGTTCACCAAAAACACAACTGTTTCTAAGTGAGAACTCAGACTAGGAAAATTTCTAATTTATAGACTTTAGTTATAGGTGCCTGATAAAAAATTATTGGTTTTTTATACCTGCTTTGTAACAAAATTTTTTGGGGTATATATTATTCTTTGTTTTTCTAAATGAGTAAAGGAAATTTTTTAATAAAGTTTAATGTAGAATTTACTTTAAACATGCATGCCACAATATTAAAGTACAATAGTCTAAACATGATACAGTTAAGTAGGTAATTATAATGTTATTTCAATATCTACTAACCATGAATGTATTTGCAGAGCTCAGAATTGCTGGAGCACTCAATTCTTTCTTCCTTAAATCCTTTTTTTCCTGTGTAGGAAAGACTTATCATAACTTTTTCTGTCATAATGAGCCTTCTATTATGCTGGCAGTTAGGTTTTAGGGTCCCTCCCTCCAACAGTGATCATTAGTTTAATCTGAAAATATCACACATTTTGGTGCAACAAAAATTTACTCCGGGAAAAACAATATAAGAAGTAGTATATATGAAAACACCCCCGTAGTCACAAATCTGTATATATACAGCAAATTCCCCATATCATTTTGGTATTTTTTTTATTTCCCCATTACAACCATGGAGGTGAATAGAGCATGTGTAGTTTGTAGGATTGCCGCCAAATGGGTTTTGTATGCAAAAATAGATTCACCCAACCTATATAGTATAAATGTACATTACATACCAAATTTTAACTTCTGCTATGTTTTTACTATCCCCCCCCCCCCATAAACACCGGGATGAGTATGTAGGCTTGCCGTCTTGTAAACGAATAGACTACAAGTTAAAACCATCCTAGTGAATATACATAAAGGCCTACCAAATCTTATCAAGCTATGCCAATAAGTAAGCAAGATAGAGTGTTTTGTTAATTTGCTTTATATATAACATTGGAAACATATTTTAGAATTTTCTCTCCAGTAAATAGCGCATTTTCCAGTATATAAAATTTGCTAAAAATAAATGATAACTATTTTAATTAGTAATAATTTAATGAACTAGTACTGGAATCAATATGAGAATATACACATTGAGCAAGAGCATGATTGGCTTTATTTTCAGTAAGTGGGGAACACGATAGCCTACACTTAAAAAACTGAGTAGATCTGGGACAATTTAGCTACTTTTGTTGTGGTCTTGGTCTTAGTTAAGCTTCATAAGCTGAAAGAATGATTGCCATTTTTTTCTTCTTTTTTGGGAGAAACTGGGGATTTAAGGATATTTTTCAGCTCTTGGTTTTTAAATTTATCCAATGTAAAATTATTTGTGGCCTTGGGTAGCTAGCACAAAACTTTATGACTCAGCAAACACCCCGTCACAGTAAACCTGCGTACTCAACAAATGCCCAATACACTAACTTTTTGTTTAATCAACAAATATTTTTTGTAGGCCTAGTCTAATTTGTTACTTAAAACAATAAAATATAAAGTATTTAAAGGCATTAGTTTTATTAACATGAAAATATTCTTCATTATTTTACTGTTATGCAAACATAGCTGTACATGATTTTTTTTTGTAATAAAAGTGAATATTCAAAACTGCAATTCAAAAGGAATTAACTTTTTACAAAAATCTCAAAACATATAGACATTACAAATGTGACAGTGACAGACACAGAAGACACATGACTAGCTCATTAAGAACGAACACTATCTTTTACCTCTCGATCTGCCATTATATACTTTCCATTTCCATTAGAAAAGCATGAAACTTAGTATGTACGTTTGCTGCCATGGTTTCTTAAACAAATATATGATACTCCTAACCTAGTAAAAGAGAATACCAATTTTGTCAATATATCGTGGTAGCAACAAATGACACTTCTTTTATTTCACATAAGTAACATGGGAAAATTTATTTTTGATTAATTAATATGTTTATATATTACCAACGGCTTGCTCCATTTACATATAGATTAAACATGTCGAGATATTAATTTCCTCTTTAACCAGTTAGGCTAAGTTAATGATTCAAAATAGGATACTAAATTGTTTGTGTTTTAAAAGTCATTTTAAATGGTTTTAGTAAAATTTTCCAAATGTTATATATTAACTCTTTGAAAACCCGACGAAGACCCCTTTACCCTGGTACGATCATTCAAGTTGAATGTTGTCCAATTGTTAATTGAGCCAATGAATTTCTAATTTTGAAATAAACAGATCTAGGAAATTATTTTACAGTTAGGTAAAGTTATTGTAAATTTTGCCACTTCAAGTTGGTAATAGGCTAATAAGTTAACGTTGATATCATTAAAGTAAGTTATATTTCCTTATTAGGCTAAAGAAATCTTATTTGAATTGAAAAATTCTTTCCTTTAGATTTTATTAAGTCAAGTCTAACCTATTTGCGGGACTGCACCACAAAGCTTCCAAAACTGGTTAAATCATTAATTGTTTAGAAGTAAACATCGACCTATGGTCAATCCAATACTCCATATCCAGTTTCTTGAGTAATCTGATGAGAATTGAATTATAACTAACCTAAGCCTTGACTTTAACTTTAAGTCTTATTCTTTAACTTATACTTACACTATTTGTGAGGTCTGTTTATTGTAATTATTTTACCTTGTCTAGACTATGTTATCATAAATACAGTTAGTAATAAACGCTTTATAACTTAGTGTTCAAGAGAACCATCATATAAGCTAATTGTTGTCTAAACAAAAGTGAAAAATAACCCGAACTAGGCAGCTCTTTTAAAGGTACTATATACAAATACTACAGAAAAGACTTACCTGGCTTTTCATGGTGGTAGAAACTCCAAAAATAAATTGTCCAAGAACACAAAACTGAATAACGTCAAGATCAACGTCTGGCTAGTTCAGACCGGTTCAGACCACCAAATACTGAGCAAAATGGCGAATTTCGTGGTGGAATTCGGGCAGAACGGAATTATGGGTAGGATGCAAATTTTCAACAAGCTATCTGCAAACCAACTGCAAACCTTCTAAAAACCATCTGCAAATTATTAGCGAACGATTTGCAAACAAATAATTACAAACCAATCGCAAACTAATTGCACATTATGTGCAAACGATCTAAATAGGCCTATCCGTTTGAAAACTATCTGCGAATCATTTGCAAACAACATGCACATTTTCTGTGAATTATATTCAAATTATTAGTTAATTTAAATTTGCAAACAAAATGAAAATTTTCAACAAACTTTCAAAATGTTTGCAAACAAAAGTTTTCACATGCAAATTTTTTAAACATTTTCTGTAAATTAATTTTTGAAAATTTTAATTTAAAAACCAATGAAAACCAAATGCAAATTTGCAGAAAATTTTCATGCTATCTGGGTAAGGACTTCAAAAACTATTTTTCCAAAACAGTTTTTTTAGGACTGTACCTTTGAGTAAAGAAGAATGTAAACTTAAAAATTTTAACCCCGTAGGATCTATGGTAACTTAAAGGAACGTCCATGTCAATTTCTAACCCCGTAGGCCATAGAGTAATTTTTAAGTCCAGTGAGGCGGAGCCCTAAATGAATTAAAAAACATGATATTTCCAAAACAATTTCTTAGTGACTACCTATGAGCAAAGAGGAACATCCATGTCAAATTTCAACTCTGTAGGCTCTCTAGTAGTTTCAAGTCCTGAGGGTCGGAGCCCTTAAGGAGTTCAAAAACTATATATGCAAATCAGTTTTTTGTTACCTCTGAGTAAAGAGAAATGTCCTTGTAAAATTTTAACCCATAGGATCTATGGTGACCTAAGGGTTCCGTGGGGCGGAGCCCTAAAGGAAATTCGCAAAATCGTTTGTTAGTGAATGCCCATGACCAAATAGGAACATTAATGTCAAATTTGATCCAGTAGGACACAGAGTAATTTTTAAGACCAGTGGGGTAGAGCCGTAAAGGACTTCAAAAACTATATTTCCAAAACAGTATTTGTTAAATTTATATACAGTAATACTCAAAGCAAATCACTCTTCATTATGTTAATAATTTACTTTTATTATCATATCTTTTCAATATTTGTATTTTAACTCACATGTCATTGTTTATAACATTCTTTACTCTTGTTTAGAATATACCTTCATCTCATCGCTCTTTTCAAGGTCTTAATTCCTTTTAAAAGTTTTCCTCAGGTCCTTCGAGTATTTTTATTGGTTCCCCTCCAGTATCTAGTATCTTGGTGAATACCAATGAGCAAAGATGACCATCTATGCCAAAAATTAACCCTGTAGGCTCTATAGTAATTTTAAAATTATTTGGGACAGACCCCTGAAGGCAATGTGTAAACCACTTTTTCCACTTTTTATTGAGCACCTATGACCAAAGAGATTACTCCAAATGTCAACCTCATAGGCCCTATGGTTTATAGAACCATTGTTTCTTTCAATTCGTATTATAATTGGCCATAATTGTAACATTATATTGAAATTTCTAAGACATGTGGGGTGAAGCCCTGAAGTGATATTTGTGAAAGCGTTTCTTAGTGAACATTTATGAGCAAAGAGGAACGTCCATGCCAAAATTCAACCCGTAGGCCGCAAAAGTAATTTTGAAGTCCCGTGGGGCGAAGTCCTAAAGATGCTTTACAAAAGCGATTCTTAGTGAGCCCCTATGGGCAAAGTGTATCTTCCATTTCAATTTCATCCCCTTAGGTCATCTGATTTTTCATATTCGTTGTTACTTAGATTCATATTCAAAATTGGCCATAAGAATAACATTAGACCGAAATTGAAATCGTGTGTGGCAGAGCCCTGATATTATTTCGCAAAACGCACGTACATATTATGAGCAAAGAGGAAAGTCCATGTCAAATTTCATTACCATAGATCCTATAGTTTTTTTCAGATTCGTTGTTTTCTAGATTCGAGCTAAAAATTAGCTATGAATAACATTAGATAGAAATTTTGAAGTCCTATGTGGCGGAGCCCTGATAGAATTTCGCAAAACCGTTACTTAGTAAGCATCAATGAGCAAAGAAGAACGCCCATGCCAAATTTTAACATCGTAGGTCCTATAGTTTTTCAGATTCGTTGCTGCCTTGATTTGTATAAAATATTGGCGATAAGAATAATATTAAATGGAAATTTTGAAGTCCTTTGGGGTGGAGATCTGAAAGAATTTTGCAAACACGTTTCTTAGTGAGCATTTTTTACACAGAAGAACGTCCATGGCAAATTTCAACCCCCTATATCCTATGGTTATAAAAATTTGATGATACTGAGTGAGTGGTATTTGGCAAAGTAGATTAATCCTAAGCTAACCTAACCTAAATTCTAACTAAAAACATTTTTACACCAGTTAAATTGTTTACAAAGATAAAAATATTGTCATATGGTTATGTTCATCCTATAAATGTATTAATTCACTAACAGCTGATAGCTTTGAATCTTCAACAGGTAATTGCATCAAATCTTCAAAGTCGTGTGGGGCGGAGCCCTGAAGGAATTTTGCAAAACCATTTCTTAGTGAGCACCTATAGACAAAGAGGAACTTCCATTCCAAATTTCAACCCTGTAGGTCCTATAGTTTTAGAGATTCGTTGTTTCCTAGATTCGTATTTTAAGTGCTCCATAAGAATAACATTGTAACGAAATTTTGAAGTCGTGTAGGGCGGAGCGCTGCAGGAATTTCGTAAAACCGTTTCTTAGTGAGCATCAATGGGTAGAAAGGAACGTCTATACCAAATTTCAATTCTGCATGCTCTCTACTTTTGGAGATTCGTTGTTGCTTTGATTTGTATTAAAAATCCCCCATAAGAATAACATTGTAACGAAATTTTCAAGTCGTGCGGGGCGGAGCCCTGAGGGAATTTTGCAAAACCGTTTCTTAGTGAGCGTTTTTTAGCAAAGATGAACGTCCATGCCAAGTTTTAACCCTCTAGGCCTTGTAGTTTTGGAGATTCTCTGATACGTGAGTGAGTGGTATTTGACAAATATATAGTAGATGGTAAAAATTATATTTCACCGTTCCGGGACTTTTCAGTATATTAAATAATTGAATCGCTAACTGCAGAAAGGCAACTAGTCCACTTTTCTAAATTTTGTAGGAGACACAAAAAACAGGTACATAAATAACCTGTATTTATTGTTTCCAAATATTTTATTTTCATTACAACACGTAAACATTCTGAGTATAAAAGTCTTCTATCTCCCATCAGAAAAGGGTGGGGGGTTATTTTTTTAATTGGACATGTTTCCTTTCTGCAGTAAACAAAAATAATTTAACGTGTTTTTGGAAAAATATAATGTTAAGTCGTTTTAAATTTAAAATATTTGTAATACAGCATTTTTAACACAGTAAAGGTTACATATAAAACTGTAAAAAATTATTAGACTTGAAAAAAATAACATGTTTCAGTCATCAAAGTTTTCATCATGATTGGCTGTGGTTACTGACCATGAGGTGATTTGGTTCCAAAATACCATTTGTTTGTTAGCTGGTACTTTACAACCCAGTTAATGTGTTCTTTCCCTGATGTCTTGGCTTTTTTAATTACATTTCTTCTGTTAAAGCCTGTATTGTGAACACCTTTCCTTCTTTTTCCACCATTTTCCTCCTCATCAGAACTACTCATTTTGTAAACATTAAAAAGTCCAGTAAAACTTATCAAAGATGTCAATTTAAAGGCAGATTGATGATTAATTAATCGGCTGCCAAGCAAAGTGCCAAACAAAACCACAAAGATAGAATAGTCCAAAAACTACTTACCAGGGCCAACTCAGAAATTGTTTTTTTTTTTTTTTTTTTTTTTTTTTTATGTAAACTGTTGTCATACACTGGACGCATCGTTAACCGCAAAAAGGCAAAGGACACTTGTCCGCATGACAGCAATAACATTTACAGCGCCTTCCATTTCCTGTATACTGCAGATAGGGTACTAGTCAAGGACATGTTCCCTATTTGCAGTAAACAGTATTTACCAACATGGACTAGTTCCCTATCTGCAGTGCACAGAAAATTTAAGGCGCTGCCAAAGCCATTGATTTCATGGGGACAAGTGTCCTTTTTGTGGTAAACGATGCGTTCAGTGTATGACAACAGTTTCCATTAAAAAAAAACGAAAATTGTAAGAAGTTGGACTTGTTGCCTTTCTGCAGTTAGCGATTCAATTACCGCGCGTCTTTTAGAGTCTTTTAGATTCTTTTAGCGTCAGAAAGGTACAGTCATGTAGATGAGTAGATAATCCCTCTCTAATAAAAATCGGACTCCAGAGCTACAACCCACAGGCTTTCAAAGCTCCAATGTTAAACTCATGGAGAAAGGATTATTATTGATTGAATCATTAGACAGAGGTTGTAAAACAACTGATAGAAAAACAGGAAGAACAAATGTTTAAGTTATGAAATGTTTTTTAACTTCTTAGGTCTAGATCAACAGAAATCAGAAATTTATTTCAACCAAGACAAGTTTAACAAACTTATATAGTTGATGTCAATCTTAAAAATTTGCACATTATTACAATTAATACATTTTACAGTTTACACATTATTACAATTTACACATTATACATTTTACACATTTTCCAGTTTACATTTTAACAAAGGCCCAAGTAAATTTAAAATTAATCTTCTTCAATAACAATTACAGCAAAACTAAGATGACAAAACATTTTTACAATTCTTATTATTACAGTTACTAGAAACAACTGTAATAATAAGAATAATTGTAAAAATGTTGTAAAAAAAGTAAAAAAAATTTTAAAAATGTTGTAAAGAATTGTAAAAATCAACTAAAATTTTTGGTCGAGTTTCGATCATTATTCGATTCCCCGTGAAATGACTGTCTAGCCGCCGTCATCTCAGTTAAAGTTTTTCAATATTAGTTTGACCCTGTGTATCCACCTTGCTGGTCAACGACAAAGATAAGGTACGCTATGCAAGGTAATTTTAATAATGACTGTTGATACTATAGTATCAATAGTCAATGATTTTAACTTTCCTAAAAAGAGTTTTTTCTCTAGTGCGTTGGCAACACTGGAATAAATCAAAGAGGAAGAGACGATGAGAGAAGACAAGGCTATAAGGCTATAAGGGAGAGAAGAGGCCTTGTTAGCAGACGACATTTATCGTTTTTTTAGTCACCGGTAACACCGGTGAGGCGCCCGGAATACTAAGAGAAGAGAATGAAGAAGAGGAAGAAGATAGAAGAGAAGGGAAAGGAAAGGACGATAGAAGAAAGGGAAGTAAGGGACAAGAAACAAGAAAGAAGAGAAGAGAGAGAGTTGTTTTCGTTTTCGCAAAAGAGATACCAGCCAGTGGTCGCTGTTTGTGGTTTCCTGGATTTTCTTGGATATTTTCCTTCAACCTAATGATTTGAAAATTGAATCTAAGAGGTAAATTCTTTTAAGAATTTCTTATTCACTATGGCTATTTTCTTTCACTTTGTTCAAGTAAGTGTATGCAGTCAATGGTATGTTATAATAGAGACTACTTTTGGAGGTTATGTTTCGAAACTCTACTTATAATATGAATCATTTAACATGTGTCTATTTCATTATTTAGTCCTATTTAGTATGAATACTTTCAAACATACATTAGCATGTTTTCAAGATGTTGAATAAGTTAGGGCCTAATTTCCCAATATAATAGACCTAAGTTAGGCATATTTAAAAGTAAAAAGTAGGCCTACTTTTGCAAATTAACCCTCTGAGCATGCAATGTTGCACCCTAAAACTTATTCAGAGAAAACCACTTCTTGACTTCCTGGAAAACTTCAGAGCCACTCAAGGCGGCTGCCTCAGGCGGTGGACCCCTGGTCACAACAGTGGTGTCGTCTGCGAATAGCAGCATATTTCTGAGTTGGTCTATGTCCGAGTTGAACCATGACTATAAATAGAATTGGTCCAACTATCGAGCCTTGGGGGATACCGTGTGGAACGAGCTGTAGTGGCTTCAAGTTGGCACCTTTGATGGACAGTACCTGGCTGCGATTTGTCAAACAATATTGGGAGGATTTCAGCACATTACCCGTTAACCCATATGCCTCCAACTTACTAATGAGGATATTGTGTGATACACAATCAAAGGCCTTTGACAGATCTGCAAGGGTTAGAGCTATTGATTCTCCCTCCTCAAATGATTCATAGGCCTAGGTCTCTTCCACCAGTTGGGCGACCTCCGTGACGGTTGACATTTTTTGTCGGATAATTCCATGTTGGAATTTGAAAAAATGTTATTCCTCCCGAAAAAGCTAAACTGGTCATCACTTTTTCAAAAATTTTAGTGATGACCGGGATCAAAAATATTAGGCGGTTGCTTTCTTTGGGCTCAGGGTCGCTTTTCTTGTACAACAGCACAGTACGAGCGATCTTCAGTGGCGCGGGGAAAGTACCATGAGCGATACATATATTTATGACATTAGCTAGGGGGACAGCAGTAACTTCCACAACATGTATACATCCGGACTATTTGAGTTCTTAAAGGATCTTATTATTCTTTCGAATTCAAATGGTGTCACGGGACTCCAGCTGGAAAAATCAGCTATCGGGTTGGGCTTAGTGATAATGGTCAAGTTTGGCGTATTTGTCTGGACAACAGGTGTGTCGAGCGACCCCAAAATGTTATCCTATTCCCCCAGAATGAAGGAATTGAATTCATCAGGGCTTGCCTTTCCCTCTAGCCCAGGTTTCTTCGGTTGGAATCGGTTCACTAAATCCCAGGCTGCCTTGCATGGATTACGCGCATTACTGATTAGGCTCTCATTGTGGAGCCTCTTGGCAAGATTCACTTCGCACATATAAATTTTCTTCGCCTTAAGATAAAGGGAATGAAAAATCTCCCTTTGCTGAGCATCAAGAGATGACTTAAATCTATCATTAGGCCCAAGATAAATGTATCATAATGATTGAAAATTATTATAAATGGATGTATCCGTTGGAAATAAATAAATAAATTTAATAATCCAACCTAACAATCTCACCGTAAACATCCGTCACTTTTATTGTCAGCGATGTTTATAACAACAAAATTAATGGTGTTTGGAAACATTTAAAACACATATTCCCTCAATACAATAGCAAACAAATACCTTTCTGATTTGTATTTGGCAGCATTTATGTGACACCATTTTAGGTCTAACGAAGTCTGCTTCTTCTCACAGTTAAGATAGTACACCTACACAATAAACCTGGGTAGTTTATTTTGTGTTGTTCTTTGATAATTTTACAGGTTGCATTAGCTAACATTTGTACTTACTTGTTTTTGTTATTTTCAGTTAGGCCTACTTGTTTGCAATATAAGTTGTTTGTTTTATTGTCAATAGGTATCAATAAATCACTAATTTGAGACGGGACCTCACATAGTGGGTATTTTATAACCTGAATATGAATGAGAGATTAGTGTAGGATGATTGTGGCACGATCTTGTAGTCTTGTTATGTCTAATTAATTTTGTTGTATGTCTAATTATATACTAGAAAAAACTAAATTAGGTGATAAGAATTGTAATTGTATAGTGTAATCGATAGAATAGCAATATTGCTATATCGCAATATTGAAATTTTCACATCAATAATAAAAGTGGCTGCCATTTTAGTTGGGGGTGAGATATCGACCTCCGGTTTATGCCATTTAATTTCTGTTGATAAACCGTTTAAACTGAGAGGTCACTCGTTAGGGGTGTACTTTTAAAAATTTGGGGATTCCCCAAAATACCCCGTTTTTGGGGAAGGGGTAAAACTATGACTTTGATGAAAAATTGCATTTTTTTGTGTTGTTAACATGTGCCAAGTTTGGTTTTCCTACTGCAACGCATTAAAAGGTTAACTGGGGGTGTCCAGTCTTTAGCTTGCTTGCCCATCTCAAATTTGGAAATGGCTGCCATTTTGGTTAAAAGGTGAGATATTGACCTCCGGTTTGCTCCATTTAATTTCTCTTGATAAACCGTTCAAAATGAGAGGTCACTCAATAGGTGTTTACATTTGAAAATTTGGGGCTGCCCCGAAATATCCCATTTTGGGAATTGGGGCAAATTTGTGACTTTGAAGAAAAAGTGTAGTTTTTTATGTTGTTAACATGTGCCGAGTTTAGTTTTCGTACTGCAACAGCGCAAAAAAGGTAACTTGGGGTGTCCAGACTTTTGCCTAACCATGTATTTTTCTTTGTGTATATATCCTTTTATCTACCGCTCAATAACTGGGATATTGTGTGTAACGGGTGTTACCAGTTTTGAACCTATGATCATGCAGAGCTTACTTCCAGTAAACTGTATATTAAATTAATACTAGAATTTAAATAAATATGTTATTAGAAATCATCATTATATTTTTGTAGATGTTGCATCGCGTATTAAAAATCATTTAGGTATTTGATTTGATTAATAAGAAATAAAAATAAAAAGTGTAACGGTTCTTAACTTACGTCTACAAACATGAGTTCCAAAATGTTCTTTGTTGTATTTATTTATAAAGAATAACTAGGCCTACTTTTCGGTTAGGACCTCACACACTAAGCTTTGCCATACACAAGCATACCAGTTTTCCCACTTAATTCATTTGATTTTAAGGTTTCATTTTTTATCTGACCCATCATTTAAAAACAGGGTTTCTACGGTCAGGGGAAGTCAGGGAAAGTCAGGGAAAGTCAAGGAAACAGACTGATAGTCAGGGAACTCAGACCCAAAGGTTATTTTACAATGAATCAAGACTACCACAAAATTAAAAATGTGAACGACTAAGTAATAGGCGATGCAATCCACTATTCAGTCTTAATTGTAAACCGAGAATTATATTAATTACTAGCAGTTGCCCGTCACGGCTTCACCCGTGATTTATTTTTTTTATTTATATGTAATAAAATCTCTTTAAATAGCAACAACATCCTCTTCCTTAAGAATTATATTAAAATTTTGAAGAAGTGTAAGCAGAGCATTTAATTTTGCAGAATCTTTTTCTTAGTTAAGTTGTCATGGACCGTGTCGAACTATCGAGGTTCTACTGTATGGTGTTTTTGAATTCTGGGAACCTCAAAATGAAAAAGTAACATCTGTTACAGTTTGGAAAGTCAGGGAAATCCGTGGTAGTGATGGATTTTATTGGACTTTTCAATGCTTTATTCGGCTGTTACCCTGAATAATTTATCATTTTCTGGATTTTTCACAAATGTATGACAGTTAAATTTATTTGCAGGTCTTAAATACTGAGATAGATTAAATTTTGTTTTTATGTATTATTAAAACCACCTCTTTAATCATCTTTAAAAATGCAACCATGCATATGCTGTTTGATTTGCCTTGTGTGATCAGGATTTTAATTCAAAGTATCGCGAGTCCGATTTTCCCAGTCTCCCATGTTACAGCGGGGGCACCATGCCACTCTACTGCCGACCGTGCCACTCCATTGGAGGGGAGCGGCCTGCTTTATTTTAGCACGGTTCCCTATTACATGGCCAGTCCTTCTATATAATTCCTCCAAGGTGGAAATCCCTGTTGTAGTTTATGTTTTTAACCAAGATTTGGCTTTCAAACCCCAGTCGAGAACTTTCTTGACATCCAAATCTAATGCACAGTACGGTACTGAACTAAATACAGTAGTTTGATTTACTGATTGTGTCAATGTTCTATAAATTTGTTACAGTACTTAAAATTCACTTACAATTCTGGGTAGGGTATTATTTTTTGTATGTTTTACCTTTATCTAAATTGCATGCAATTTGTCATTTCAGACAGCTCTCCTGTTTTCGATGCCCTATATTATTGTCCGAGGGAATTTGGCCTCATATGATAACAGATATCCTTGGAGAGTTTTGGTGTCTGGACTGAAAGGTGAGGCTGCACCACCAGATGAACTTTTTCTGCTTTCATTGGTATTTGTTCATTGTTAACACACAACCTAACTTAATTTATATAGATCCCAACATTTTGCTTTTTTACTGAAGGGAGTATTAAAAATGTACGAGTACTCTAAGCACATTGAGTTGGCCAGTACGTGATGAGGTTTACCTTCACTAAATGGGAGGTGGAAAGCAAATGGGGACCTCTTGTCGACAATCTCTGATTTTGAGTTAATGATTTACAATTTACATTAAATTCATATACCGGAGGTATTTTAAATAGTTTCATACACAATATTTCAAATACTATTCATTAAAAAAACATAAGGGGCCGTCCATAAAGTACCTCATCTGAAAATGGAGGGGGGGGTCCAGATTGAAAATGACGGTAGAGTAATGCGCAAGGGGTGGGGGTCAGCTTTGATATGTTTTTTATATCAAATTTTGACAGTAAAACAATGATAAATTCATACCAATTCAACTATTATAAAATAATTATCTAAGCAAATACATTAGACTATTTTTAGGCGTTGTTTTTTAGCTTATTTTAGTTTATTTTTCCATTGAGAAAGTCATTTTGGCTTTATTTCTGAAGGTAAATTCAGATTCGATTGATCAATGGGAAAGGAAGTGATAAGGAATGGCGGGAGCGGGGCGGGGTGAATGTCCTTGGCACCTGCAAGGGAAGGTGAGGGAGGGAGCAGTGATGACGCATATCCGACAAGGTGGGGGGGTATTGAAATACGTCGTAATTTTTAACAACTTCCGATCCTATAATTAATATGGTACCTCAGTGGTAAATGAAAATATCCGGTTTGAACAGTTCTTTCAACAAACCACTGCCAAAATGGGGTTAAAAAGTTTAAATTGATAGTCTTAATAAATCAATAAAGAATAGAACTTAAGTAGCGTTGACAAAAAACATTATTTTTACTTAAAACGGAGGTTTGTTAAAAATGACGTGATTTTTCTGAGAGGAGGGGGGGCCAATCAGACAAATTATAATGGTAGAATGATTTTAAGGGGAGGTGGTCTAAAAATGGCCAAAAAGCGATGACGTAATTCATGGACGGCCCCTTAGGCCTACTTCGTAAGCGGTTATTATTAGATCCATTACTATTTTTAATGTAAAATATTATGCCCAATTTATATTGATAGGGGTCTAATTTACTACCGGTATTGAAACAAATGTTTAACATTCAACCCACACCATATATAATTTAAGTTGTGAAAATCAAAATCTTGATTTTATATTTATTTATGATTTATTATTATTGCTGTGCTCAAATTTTTTGCCTTTCCATTTTACACATTTTTTATGAAAAATAAGTAACGTTGGTCTAAAAGTTTTGGTAAAGTTACTGAAGCCCACAATGGAACCATGTTCACTTCAAAACGCTTAGTTCATGTTATGAAGGGGGGAGGGGAGAAGTTTAAGTATGATTGGTATCTAAACTTAGACATGCTTGTAAACACAGTTTTGAGTACTCCACAGGTATAAGCTGAGAGACGTCTGCTATGGTTTAAAACACTCTGTCATTTTATGTTAACATTTCAATCAATCTTGTAGCAGTAAATTTGATAAAATATAAAAATAACTATAAGAAAATTTGGTCCCTACATAAAATAATAAAAGCAAAGTAAAAAAATTAATTCCACCTTGTAGACTTTGAAATTATTTTCTGCCTTCTACATTTGAACAACTAGCCATAATTTGCCTTGAAAGTAAAATTAGATTTATTTTATTAAAATACGGAAATACTTTAAATTATTATTTTCTTTAATTCACTCAAAGCAGATCAATACTTTTTTGTTATTTTTGAAAATTTATTTTTTAGAAGCAAACAAAAAATATTGTTCTTACATATTTATTAATTTGGTACAGTCTACTCTCGCTAACATGAAATTCATGGGATTATGATTTTCCTTCAAGTTACTTACTTATGAATAGTTTGAGTTAATTTTTGTGGGTGGTTGTAATTTTTGTTGGATTTGACTTAGAGAGAGGTATAGTTTAGCAATAGCAGACAAACGATAGACATTGTATCACTGACTCATTGCAACCTGTGCATCGAGGTTTCAACTTGAAGAGATCTGTAGAAAAAACTTTGAGATATAGAGTACAGTACAATATGTAGAGGCAAAACATAAATTTAATTTGACTTATTAACTGAACTTAGATTTTTAGAGAGGAAATATAATTGTAACTTTTTTGAGCTATTTATGAATTTTTTTATTCAACTCGGGAAGGCTTTAGAATATAATTAACTCGAGATATCAAGGATTTCCAGTTATCAACATTGGAGTTAGCGAGGGTCAACAGCATTATGAATGAAGAAAAGAATATCCCAAGGAAATACTTATGCTTTGATTTAACTATTTAAATAATAAAAGTGAAGTCTTGAATTGTTGATTGAGATTGCTTTTATAAAGATTTTCATCCCACAGCCGAGGACATAGAGCAACTGAAGCGGTTTGCGTGTGGAGGCTACTGTGACGAATCCACCATCGTCTACCTTCAACATCCTTGCGTCATCCTCACAGCTCTAGAGGTGCTTGGTTATCAGGTAATCAAATTATATCAAATATTAATCGGTGGCGACGTCCTGTAATCCAGCTACTTGGAGGTCACGAATTGTGGATAGTTATAAGTGATGGCTTGTGGATGTGATCATTCCCTAGTGTGGTGGATTCCTTAGTAGGGATTTACGTCCCTAGTGAATACTAGTTCGTCCATAAAGACCATCCTCATAATTAGATCAATTCGTATATGAGGTTGAAATTGTGGTTCGGATCTCACGGTAAACTGTAGGTCCCTAGATACCATTGGCTGTTGTGCTATTAATTAACAGTCCTGCCTAAGGAGAATGTCAGCCTTAGTCAGTAACAAGACTACACATCACAATCATCCTACACTCATCTTTCATTCATATTCAGGTTAAAATACCCACTATGTGAGGTCCCTGTCTCAAAATAGTGATTTAGTGCTTTATAACTTCAGTTGTGTATTTCCATTTAAGTGTTATTAGTGTTAAATTTATAGTGTAATTTAATTTTTCTTTTTATTTATTTTTTATTGTGTTTATGTTGACAGAAATTATGTTTTAAAAAACAAGATATACACAATGCACCATGAACCTAAATGTAAAAGGAAAGTGGGTATCATGCATTCTCGTTCATAAATCTAATGTGACGGACGGCCTGTTCGGATGTTGAAAAATTCTGATGAAGTGGAGTCCAAACTGAGTCATCGTTTTCACCACAGCGACTAATTATGTTTAGGCCTATATTCACTATCGTTAGTGAGACAACACAAGAGATTTTCTGAAAATAAGATACTGAAACTTCAAACATATTAACAATGAACTTATAGGAATATAAAACTAACGCATGAAATCAAGATCCCATTACTGTTGCCATTCCATATTCCATAGTACTCTTTTTGCTGACTCACATTCATCAATTCCTTTAATAGCTTCAAGTTTATCCTCGATAGACATACAAACCTCTTTCTGCTTTTTACTCATTAGTCAATTGAGATTCCACGTAATACAGGTGCACTCGAGAGACAGGCAGTTTAGGAAGCTGATGTTAATTTCTGTCCCCCCCCTCTTCCTATTTCCGTACGAATACTTGCACGGCCTCGTCAATCACATCGAGGGATGCCGATAATGGAAAAGCGCTCGGTGGCAAGTGATGCAAACTGTATTGCAGGTGTAACAACATTGGAGATTGAAGGCACTAAAACTTAAAAATTACTTTGTTAGTACTTGGTTAATCCAGATCATCAGTTCTGATATCATCAAGTTGAATGAACTAGAGTGTAAGGTAATCTTATTTAGGTATTGTAAAATTGATAAACACCCTGTAAAAGTATCTTATCAAGTAGGTACCAGTAATATGTTAAACATTAATTTGTTAAAAATACTTTATAGAATGAATACATTGTCATTTTTTGAGGGGCTATTAACTTGAAACTTTGTTTGAAATAACTTTTCCTAAATAAAAGAGTTATTTGGATAAAATTTAATTTAATTTTAAATTTGTTTCAGGTGGTCGCTTCTTCATCGACTGCAGTGAAACAAGATTACAACGAGTACATGTGGACAATGCGCAAAGACTTCAGTGAACCAGAGCCCCCTCTCGTCACCAAGTAACAGAGTAAGTAAAGATAAGTAAGAAAAAGTAAGAAATAACATCTGTGTTTCAGATAAGGTCTTTTAAAGGTACCCGGGATTAGAGGCACCCACCTTATTTTGTTTAAAACAATAAGCAATATACAGGGTGTTCTGAAACTCTCTTCCGAAAATCCGTGTGGTGATTTCTAGGATCAAAATGAACAAAAAAGTTCATGGGGAACATGTGTCCTAAAATGCTTCGCTAAACCGCTAGCCGCCATTTTGTTTTTTACACTTATTAATATTTATTCCCGTAACAAATGGGTGTGTTAAGTTTAAATTTGGCATGAACCTTTATCACACCAATGTCCATTTTCAGGTTCATGCCGTTTCAGGAAAAAAATTATTTGGTTCCTATGTGTATTTTCAAAGTGGCGGCCATTTTAAGTTTTTAACCTCAAATATCGTAAAAACGGAAAATATTTGATTAAATTCATACAAGTAACAAAAAAGTTGGAAAATCAAATTATCTAACCAACAATTCAATGTTTGTAAGGATCTGACAATAAATAATGGAGTTATTGCAATTTTTCTATTAAAATAACCTCAATTTGCATGATTTATCATGCAAAATCAATGTTTTTCTGCAGTAATATGGCAATAACTCTGTTATTTGTTGTCAGATCCTTGGTAACAATGGTTGGATAATGCAATTTGTCAACTTTTTAGCAACTTATACAAATTTAATAAAATTTTTTGGTTTTGAGATAGGCCTATTTGAGTTTAATTATTTAAAATGGCCGCTATTTTGAAAATACACATTGGCAAAAAATAATTTTTTTTCTGGAAATTGACATTGATGTGATAAAGGTTCATGTCAAATTTAAACTTAAAGCTAGGTTTTCATTGCTCTCTTTTTTGCGAGTGATACGTGCTGAGTTAGCTTGCTGACACTATCTGAGAGTAACTAATTCCCTCCGAGAGCTGGATCTTACGAGTTTAGGCATGCTGTGTAAACCAAAAATTTGCCTGTAGTGTAAACACTTCTGCGAGAAATTGCTGAGAGGACCAATTTCCCCGAGAGTTGAAAACTCTCACATGTAAACCTAGCTTAATACATCAATCTGTTACGGGAAAAATTATTAACTGTGAAAAACAAAATGGCACCTAGCAGCATAACGAAACATTTTAATACATATTTTCCTATGTTATTTTTGGTCATTTTGATTCAAGGAATCACCAGACGGAGTTTTGGAAGAGAGTTTTCAAACACCCTGTATAAGGTTGAAACTTTAAAAATTTTCCTAAAACTAGCATGTACCTGTGGCTTCATTTGCGTGGATGTTCTCTTAATGACCTACCTTTTTAGCTCTGTTCCCTCACCCCTGGAATAGGCTCGTTCGCTCACCTCTAGAATTAGCACATAAACTAACTGTGAAGTGCTAATTGTGGATAGCACAAACCACGTAACGTAGCACTCTACGTCTATTACAAGATACAACATACTTTAATCATGAACTTCAAGTACTACATAATGGGCATCAGAAGTAAACGCCTGTTATACAATATTGACTAAAATAAACAAATCTGTTGGAGTTTAATAAACAATGTTTCAGTCATCCTACTTAACCCGAACATTATAGCATTTTTTTGGAATTTTTTACAAATGTACGACAATTTAATTTATTGCTGTAAATTTGTGCTTGGCATATTTTAATTATTATTTTTTCTATTTATTTATTTATTTATTTTTTTTTTTTTGGTTGATTAGTTGTTGCTGTAGTTGTTGCAGCTGATAGATTAAATTCAATAAATTGTAGCTTAATGCCAAAATATTTTCTGAAATTAGTGAGTTAGTTAGATTTGGTTGTCTATAATGCAACTTTTGCATATTGTAAAGTGGGTCGCGAGTCATTCAAGCTCTGTAAAATAGGTATGCAAGCTGTAATATCACGTTCTGACGGACCCAATCATTTAAAATACATGCCAGCTGAAAATTCCATTACAGCAATATCAGTATCCTTTAAGAAAAAAGTGACGGTGCTAACATCATGAAAAAATGTATATCCTTTACTGAGTACTTTAAGTTAATCACACCAAATTCAAGAAATTCAAACAAAAAGATTTGTTTAAATACCATACTTTTGAAAAATGAATTACGTTTTTGTAATCTGTTAATAGATCCATATTTCAAGATTTTCTGTTATTTAAATTTGTTAGACACTTAGGCACTAAAATAAAAAATTAAAATAAATAAAAAAAAGCAAAAATATTAACCCATTTAATGCCAAATTATTTCTATTAAATTTAGTGCGGTGGCTTAGTGCTGCGCTCTCGTAGCGAACTCGCATACCCACAGCCTGCAGTCTGCCCCGCTAGGGGCGCGCACTGTTTATAACTCTAATTCTCGTGTCTAGGCTGCCGGTCGTGATAGCTCAGATGGCTAAGGCGTAGGCATCCTTGGCCAGGATGTCTGCGTCGGCGCGGGTTCGAATCCGCTCACGACCAAACCCTGACCTGGTGGTGCAACTTTTAAAGGGTTAGCAGATCTGTGGTAACGTTGGTGGGAGGGCCCACGTTAAATAAACGGTGGCAGGCTTGCGTGGAAGTTGACGGGATCGGTTGATTCTTTAAGAGTTGCACCTTGGTCAACACTGATTTTGCTACTTTTTACTACTGTTAACTGTGTGTGTGCCATTACGGCTTTAAAATACGAAAGATAATCATATTTTCAATTCAAAATGTCAATTAAATTCATTCTAATGATGCCATATAACATTTTACTCTAGTCTTAATTCTAAGTGTCCCAGATGGGGACCATGGGCCTTAATGGGTTAAAAAGGTCTGTAGAAAAATCAGTAATGGTGAATATACGGTTTTCTTTTACAATTCTGTCAACTTGTTGTACCAGGTTGTTTCAAATGACCTGGATCAACGTTACGGCTTTGTGCACTGAATTTTTAATTCAGGGAAATCGATGGTAAATGGATGGGGAAAGTCAGGAAAATTAATGACGTATTTGCTGTGGACACCCTAAATAAGTTTTGCTTCTTGATTCAAACATAATGCAACATTCCAGAGTACTAGTGTTTAACCAGATAGCAATCACTTCAATGTTTGAAATTTCTTTCTAAAGATTCCATCACCATTCATCCCACTGATCTCTACTACTGTATTCCAAGCTTTTTGTGTTCGAGCACTATTACGAGGCAGGCTCACTATATTGGTAGCCAATCTATTTCGATAAAGTGCTGTTAGAGTTATTGACTAAACTTCAGTGGTTATAAGATAAGAGCTGATAAGATCGCCGAAACGGCATGTTAGGTATATTGGCTCATATTCCTCCAGTATGAACATTCCAAGTAAACATCCACTGTTAACTAGGCCTAGGGCACGCAAGTAAGTAGGGAATTAATAGTATTTGGTTCATTATACTGAGGTTTTTAAGTTATTTATCCAATGTGATATATCGATCAGTTTTTCCATTTGACAGTATTGTAGGCATAATACTAGTACTTCTATAGAATACAAAATTGATTGTTATATCTGTATATGTGTTTCAAATTTTAGATCTATATCATCAAACTCACAATCTTTCCACATATCCGCCGGACTACTTGTATTATTTTTGATAATATATTCATTATTGTAAATTGTGGGTTAACGATGAACAGTTTTTGAGTACATTTCTAATATTTTACCCACTAAATGAAATAAACAGTTTCCCTTAAGTTTCTATTAAATCCCTAAAAATCCAAATAATTTTATGTGTAAAATTAATTCTTTTGTGAAATTTAATTATTCCCAAGTTTCTAAATGCGAAAACCCAAATAAATTTACTTCAGTAATGATTTTTAAAAATTAACAAACTTTCACTTTGTAATAAACTTTGTAGCAATTGTTTTTACCACAACAAAAACAGGCTTCAATTACCTCTATAATTTTCATTTAATTTTCTTTATCATCTACCCATATTTAAGTTAAGTGGGGTAAACACGTGACACCCAAATTGGATGTAGGGTAAACATGTAATTGGGCAAATGTTTGGTGACTGAGTAATGGTCTGGTGCCGGTGCGGGGGGGGGGGGGAGGAGGGGAGGGAAAAGAGAGAGAGTTGGGAGAGAGGGGGGGAGACACCATGGATACCGCACAGCCAACAATAATGTTAACCGAATCAGATCAATCTGTCGTGTGACCATGGAACTCAGGTACTGTGCATATTCGGCTTACTATGGTTTTATTTATATAGATTAGAAGAATTCATTGAAACTTTTTCTATATAGTTTCCATCGCTAATTTTTAGAAGTTAACAATCTCTGATATAAGAATAACGGGTGATATAAACAAGTTAACCTGTAGATATTGTCTGTGTTAAGATTTAAAATTTTGTCTATTCAGATTTCAGTTACAGTCAATAATTCTAAATCCACATATTATTGACATGATTTTTATCTTTTTTTAAAGATCATCTTTTAACTTTCCAAAATTGACTTTGCTGACTTTAAAAATATAAATAGACATTTTAACATTTAATTGAGTAGACCTAAATTAAATTTGTACTGTACTTGATGACGTCTTGACAACTATTTATAATTTTTTAATTCACTGAATTTGGCACGATAAACCTGTAAATTTCCAATTTTTCTTGTCGTTGAATCAATAATCGGAAAAATGTGACATCCACAGAAATAACACCAAAAAATTTGGTAAGATTTTAAAATCATTAAATATGCTTAAAAAAACATGTAAATTACTGATTACAATAACAAGTTGATGATTTGGTTCAGTACCATATTTATATCTATAAAAGAGGAAGTATGTATGTATATGTCTACACACAGGAATTTTCATGGATCTATCAAAAACTTTTGACAGTGTTAATCATTCAAAATTGATAAACAAATTGCTAACTTTACTAGTGTCAAAAACCTCCATAAAATGGTTTTGGTCTTACCTTTTTGATCGTTTTCAATTTGTAGAAATTACCCAACTAATGCTTGATAACAAAATAATAAAATTTTAAATGTGGTGTACCCCAGGGCTCTATTTTAGGCCTCTGTTATTTTTGTGCTATATTAATGATATGGGCAACTCTCTAACCACTGTACCTCGAAATAATCTATTCTTATATGCCTATGACACAAATCTTAAAATGTCGTCTGATACACCTCAACAAGTTGAAATCATGAGCTTTGTTGAACTAGAAAATATTGGAACTTTCTTGGTAGAAAACAAATTAAAACTTAATGCAAACAAAACAATTTTATAGTTTTCAGAACACATCAAAATAAACTGATAACTGAGCCAATCATTATCTACATTGAACAGAGAATTGAATAAAATATATGGACCGGATTTTAAAATTACAAAAAAAAGCTATTAGAATAACCATCAAATTGGGCTATCTTGAATCGGTGAAAGATAAATTAAAAGAATTGAAAATTCTTACTGTTTACAGTCAATATATTTTTGATACAGTTATTATTGCCAAAAATCTTCTAGAAATCCCTGAAATTGATAGCCACCCATATAACACCAGACACAACAAATTCATTACCAAAACTATACACAAATTAACATTTTTTGAGAAAAAACCCTCATACATAGGACTAAAATTTTTAAGACACTTCCCATCAGTCATAAAAAATGAAAATAATATATATGTCGGTTCAAAAGATTTTTAAAATGCTTTTTAATGGAGAAAGCTCTTTACTTCCTTTACACCTCCTTTAAAAATTGAAATTTTACTTCATTCTTCTTGAAATGTATATTTTTTAGCATACGATTTTTAGTTTTAGTTTTCAATAATGACACTTATTCAATGTACATACTGTATGTATTATATGAATATAGATGATTTGACTTTGACTTGTGTCCATATGTATGATGCCTATGGACTCCAAAACCGCTCAACAGATTGTAATGGAACTTTCAGGCATTATTAAGCATTATTAAAGGATGGTTTGTGTGAAGTTTAGTGCAAATCTATCCAAAGTTCTCTGACCCTGATGAATAGTTTATTAAAAAATCTGAAAATCTCTATTTTAACTATTTTTATTGGTTGCTAAAAAATAAATCCAATGAAAAATTCTAATCTTAGGTATTCTAGCGATTTCTTATTGAGTGTGGCAGCAAGTGAGCATAGGGAACGAGCTTAATTACCTATAAAATAAATTCAATCATGGGCGAAGCCGTGACAGGAAACAGCTAGTTGTATATAAAAGTAGGGAAAAGTGTGATGTAACACAAGATCAGAACAGTGTTTTTAGAACTGAACACAATTATTCAATTATTTTTGAATAGAAATTGGAATAGTTGGAGGATAATAAATTCAATAGCCAGCTATTATATACTTGATGTATAAGTGGAATACGTCTCACTGTAACCAACTATTAAAACAAAATATTTTGTCATTTATCGTTCAAAAACACTGTTGTTTGTTTTTCCTAATAATTGATCCATGGATTTAATATTACTGTACCCAGAGTTTTTCTCTGGTTTGATAACATTCATTGTACAGCTGTTAAACAATTGTTGCCTTTTATTTCCTAGTTTATAAAAATTTAACTTTTGTCAGTAACTTTTTACACTGACAAGTTTTACAGAAATAATCGCTATAAATTATTGTGAACATTTACTTCATAATCTGGAAACGTTATCTCCATATTTATATTTATGGTAATTAAGGGATAAAAATAATTGGAGTAACTTATAATTGCCTTTAACATTAGTAAATTTACTAACTATAAAAAATATTGTACTTATTAACCCTTTGAATCCCACGGGCGCGTATACGCGTCCGCGCAGTAGCTCCGCCGGTAGCCCACGGCCGCGTATACGCGGCCGAGTGTAGTTAAAATTTCCCGCGCTGATTACGATCGCTTGAAGAAAAAGAATATTGCCTTGTTTGGTATTGATCTGTTCGGGAAAGAATGCCGTTTCATGTGGTATTTTTTGTTTTGCGCTCAGGTTACCTGCATCACTGCAGCGATCGATGAAACACACATGTTTATTTCGTGACAAAATCACCTGTTGTGAACTGCGTAACTTAAATGGTTTGTTTGTAAAAAATGTTGAATTGTGCGGAACCCTCTCGTTCACTCTTGGATAATGAAATTTCGTGGTATTTAGTTGAAGATAGGTTTAGTGATGTCTGGTGTAGATTTTGAAGGTGTTAGTGCTGAAAACAGTGTGTATTATCTGTGGATGTAGGACTTTCATACTCTTTCCTAGTTCTAACCTGCAATCTTTCTCTAGGCCTATGCCTAAAGGTGTTTTGTTTTTCAAATACTTTTTTACATCAAATATATTTTTATTTTATTTGATTGGGAAGTAAGTTCTCTACAATTGTGTAATAATAAATAGTAATTTTTAATTATCTTGTTTGACTTTACTTTAAAATTTTATGAGATTTTTTTTTTTTTTTTTTTTTTTTTATGATCATAATAAAAATTTGTTATTGATTTGGGATCAAATTATTGGTATTTATATATTTCCCATTTATCCCAATGAAAAAAAATATTAATACATGTATGTTTACTCAATTTTTAGATTTTGTACAAAATTATTTATGAAAGCCAGCAAAACTGCATTAAAAACCCGGGCTAGGGGAATTACACAGCTAATGAAATTCCCGGGATTCAAGGGGTTAACTAACCTTCACTATTATTATTAGTAACATAATAATAATACTAGGTATTAAAGCCTGCACTTACTTTCATTCGAATTTTTGAATTTAACATACGTTGGAAATATTATGGTCTTCACGTTTGGTCCTATTTCTTTAATATTCCCTTTTAAATGATTTCCATCCTCTTTTTGTCTTAACTTCACCTTACTTACTACTCCTGCCATCTGTTTTTTCGCAAACTTGAACGCATCTATTTGCAGGAGTCCCCCCATTATAATGTCCGAGCAGTACTACATCGCTGTGAAGGCGTCACTTCATTCAACCGACTCTTCTGTCTTTGGTCTCGACCCTGTCGAAATATCCGCCCTTTCTAAACGATTTCCCAACTCTCAAACACCGGTCTTCAATGGAGTCCTCATTAAAGGTATTCAAAACTTCAAAATAATAAACCCTAAACTAACACAAAATTCTAAATTTGTCAAATTTAATTTATAATAATTTGATAATATTGGAAAATTAATATTTACTAATTTGGTAAATATTAGAATTAGTTGAAAATCAATTGATTTCCAAACTTACCAGCTGAAAAGATAAAAACAAAACATCAGTATCCAGCAGTTCATATCAAAGAGGTTTGTTAAACTACGGAAGGGTACACTGGTGAACAAAGTGCATTAAAGAGCTTAAATAGTAAAAGATAAACATATTTAAAAAAAAATGGAGGTGTAAATTTTTTTTAAATATCTAAATTAAATTGCTCGATTTCAAGCAAAGTGTACACTTGTATTTTAATATTATGATGCACTTAGCCTTATTTTGTAGTCGATTGTCCTTTAATGGCATTTGAGTCTCTGTTTGAAAGTTAAGAATAGTTTTTACCACCAAAAATATTTAAAATTGCATTATGGTTTATTATAGTTGTACGGCTCAATAGCTGCCAAGACAAAATAAATCTAAAACTACCATACTAATGTTAAAACTTTTAAAGAACTATCAATCATTTTTAGTCTTCAAAATCATAATAAATCATTAATCTTCACTCGAGTTTCTAAAACTAAATAAAAACCAAAATTTGCCCTCGGTTTTCTGGTGTACAGTTGACTCCCTCTATGTTAATTACCATCTTTAATAGTGTACTAGTAAACGTGTTGCTCGAAATCGAGCAATTTACTTTAATACAATACAAATGTTACTTTTATCTCTAAATCATTGACGTCCGACCAATCCAATATTGTGAATATCTTCAATCACCAAAACTACACCTATTTACAGCTGATTATTAACAGAGATGTTTAAAATGCTTTATTCAATCCCAATGTGATTTAAATGGGAAATTTTGAGATTTCAATGGTGGATAACGCCTTTATTTTCCTTCAGATTTTCATCAGTTTTTGGCGGAAACAACTACAGACCAAGCCCTATCCAACGACACCAAAAACTTGAAAATCGGTTGAAAATTGTAGGAGGAGTTCTCAAGACAAAAAAACCCTTAGCGTATTAAATAAGTATAGATATGTAATTGTAAATCACATTTTAAGACAATTTTATAACCTAAACGTTAGTTGGGTTTTGCTACCAAGTCGTTGGAAACTCATTTTTGTAACATTGACAAATACAAACTTGACACAAAACAATAGGAAATAACACAAAATTATTAAGTACAACAAATAACAACTTCATAGATTAATGTTTTGAAAAAAATTGGCTACAATTTTAGATTTATAAAATTGTTTTGTAGTTACTGTAACTACAATTTTATTTACAAATACTTGTACATAATAATAATATAACTCACATTTAAAATTACTAAAACACACAACAATACACAGTACAGTAACTAGTCAAATCAGCTACACTGCTGTATGACGACTGAGCGATCGCAATCGTAAGCCCAACTGAGGTTCCTTGTTTACACGTAGGCCAGAAATACTTCAATCCTGTCATAATTGGGCGTGAGAAACCTGGCGTGCCCTGATGATTTATTTCAAAAGCGTCGTCCAGACCATCAGAGTCCGAATGAGAGGGAGTTGACTGTTTGGTAAGGTTTTGAAAAATACTGTTTACTAACTCAATATATGTTACCAGTTTGAACTTTTACATTGTTAAACGTGATATCACATTTGCAGTAAAATATTGCACGACACCAGCATTGAAATCAGGGTAAATGCTTATCGAGTTGATAGTTAAAATACGTTGTTATCCACAGGTAATCCGCTACAAGTAATCAACTTGCTCAGCGAGCTCGGATACCGGGTCGTGTGCAGCTCGGGAGAGAGCGAAATCGTTTGGACTCTGCGGAGAGACGTTCTGGTAAGAAGCAACCTTCCTCACATTTCATATTTAATTTTAATAACTCACACATACACCCCACACTATGATAGTCACTAGTTTAAATTATTTTGGAGCTTTTCCTGCATTTGTTTCATGGTGGTTGTCTCATTTTACTTTTTTAATTTTGGTCCGCTGATTTTAATTGCTGCCTGTTAGCATAATGAAATTTCCCATTGAAGTTTAATATTTCCTTAGTTCTTTTGCACATTTTTTTAATAATAATATTGTTTTGTAGTTTGGCCATAGATTTTCCCTATATTTACTAGATTTGTTAAGTTTTTTAGTTTTAATAAATGTTTTCAGTTTCTCAAGTTCTTAATCTGCATTATGTTAGTAGGTTCTTATAACAGGGTAAATTAATGTGTCCACTGAAGGTTGTAAATTTTAAAATGACATATAGTCTAGTACAATTGTGATTTAACCTCGGGGCGAAATTGGTTCACAAGCAATTGAAGTGGTATTCACGTATTCAAACGTTGCTTTATAACATATCCAAAATTTGAAAAAAATCCAACCATGGGAAAGTAATAAAAAATCAATTTTAAAATGGTGTAAAAATTTCAAATTTTGTGATTTGTTGTACAGTCTACGCATCAGTTCGTTCCTTGAGTTCTATCATTATCATTATATCTGAGTTTTTCTACTGTTTTATATGTTTTTTGGGGTGCCGAATCAGATTTAAAGTTTGCCTCAATAATCCGTGCTTCTTAAGGTGTCTGTCAAAAGTATTGAAGGTTTAGCGCTTTTTTTAGTATTTTGATTTTAATTCCGAAACCATACATTTTTTTATGAATATATGTCATTCACAAAAATAAAGTAGAGAAAATTTCCAACACATTGTATGGGTAATGTTTATTTTCATGACTAACCATTATGAAACTAAAGCTATTTTAAAATTGGGTAAATTTGGCCATTTAAAAAAAATTCCGTTATTCAATATTTAATCACATTTTAAATATCTTTAGAGAAATTTCAAATTCGGATTCAGCAGCCTAAATAACATATAAAACAGCAAAAAAAAACAAAAAAAAAAACAAAAAACAACTCAACCCTACAATTTTTTCCACGTGAAAGTACTGTTACGTGGACTTTAAAATAAATCACAAAATTTGAAATTTTGACACCATTTTTAAATAGTTTTTCTATTATTTTTTCATGGTCGGATTTTGTTGGATTTTTGATATCTTATAAAGCAACATTTGTTGAGATAAATACCACTTCAATAATTGCTTGTGAAGCAGTTTTGCCCAGGTTCAGTGATAATTTCTTATAGTTTGACTTGACTAGTATCATACTAGAATGCAATTAATAGTTTTAATATGAAATCACTTAACTTTTTAGTTCACAGTCCAAAATGAAGTATTAAAGTTGCATTTGTAAGGGTGCGTAAGTAATAAAAGAAAAGTGCCAGCTAAGTTAATCATCTGACCAGTTGGTTTCTATTGTTGATAGGCCCTAACTAAAATGTTCAATAGTAAATTTCCTAATAGTTTGTAATGTACTCTTCTCGGCTACAATTTAAATTATTTAAAGTTTGGCAAAAATACATTCAGATTAAATTTCATTTAGTACATTACAATACCTAGCTCTTTTGATTTAGAACTATCACTCATAGTGAACAGACTTTCACTTCAAAAGAAAGATTATTTTGTGACTTCAGAAATACCCAGTGTTTAGTTCTAATATCTGAGTTTTATTTACATTACTTATTATTAAATTACATTATTTACAAAATATACACCTCCAAGGAAAATACCACATACATTGGTTAAGTACTGTTAAAGAAATAAAGGGATACCAATTATTATTTATAGGCGTCATTGTTACTAAAGTTAAAACCCTATCAAAGAGTAAATAGTAATTTATGCAATTATATGAATTTTATCCCTACATAAACAATCATTCTACATTACAACCTCACTTTCATTGGTTGTGGACATCAAAATATTCATTAATTCCTAAAATTTAATTTTCCTTTCACCCTATTTGTCAATTCATGTTTATTCTCTTCAATTGCTTACAAACCCTGAAACTTTCCTAGTTGTGAAAGATTAAAATAAAAACAATAAACATTCTTGATTCTCGGTCAGCAATTGACGGAAGTATCTTTACTGGTATAGATAGTTTTAAAGTCAGTTTTTACTATTATTTCAGAATCGCGTTTTTTTTTTTTGAACCAAATTAACAATTTTGGGAAAATATAAAACTTAATCGTGACGATTTGATGTCTGTTGGGCAACTCTGTGTTGTTTTTTTTTGCAGGAGGGTTTTTGTGGTCTCGACATTCTCAATTGCAACTCATTTCAGCGAGATGACAAAAGCGCCCCTGCACAAAACCTACACGATGTTCCGCAACGGACCACAAATCATCACGATTATGTGACTTCGGCACACTATCATTAACATCCTTGATGAAATATGAAACTATTGAAACTGACTTTTGGTCTAGTATTAGTTATGTTGTTGCCCTTTTTTATTGCAGATCAAAAGGAGATTATCATCTTCAGTGATGTGCAGTCATGATGTTTTCCACAGTCATTGTTGTCCTCGTTTTAACGTTACGTTGTAATCTGTTATGTTCTCGTCCACCTCTTTTCCATTCATTACCCCTTTCTGTCTTGCATGCTTTCCCTCATTTATTAGCTCGAGTGTGGATTAACCTGCAAGTCAACTTTCACAAATGTAGAATTTTGCTAAAGTATTGGAAATATTATCAGTGAAAACCACACTTCAGATCCCGCCTGTTCAGCAGACACAAACGCTTACGCAAACACACAGAAGTTTGTCTGCGCGCATAGCACCCAGCGACTCGATCAAAAAGCCCGTACGCAGCGTGAAATCAATGGTGACACCCCCCACCATAAAGTTGAATTGAGGTAAAAAGTGTGTATTTGGATTCATACAGTGTTAACCTCGTACAGATACAAAACCTAACCGTAACATGGGTTGTACCTGAATGCCTGTTGAATGGTTAGTTTGTGTAACATAATAATGGATTGATTTGAACTGTACGTATTTTAGCTTAGCTTGTAGAACGTTTCTTATAAATTCTAATAGAAAACCTTTTCCTATTCTGAATTTGGTCCTTAAATTTAATTAGTTCTGAGGGATTTTAGGTTTTAATGTTTGTAGGTTTTGCAGCTGAATTTATTTTAAATAGTTTTGTCCGTAAGTTTTGAATTGAAAAAAAAGTTGAGTTAGAATTGAAAAAAAATTGATTTTCTGAACTTTTTGTTATGATCTTGAAAATAGTCTATTGAGTGGGAAATGGAGTCAATAGTCATTAGGCCTACCTTAATATTTAAAATAATAATTACTCTGTGACATTTGCTGTTCATAAAATTGTGTTTTAAATCAACCTGGTTTTCTATAGGTAAAAATTAAGAAAGTCTCATAATATCTAAATTTTAAATTAGGACATGCTTTATTCCTGGACAAAATAGTCAAGGTTATTATTAATGTAATTTGGAGCAATGTTTTCTAACTTAAATCTGGAATTGCCAAAACCTGTTTTTACAAATGCTAACTTAAACATACTGTTTCTGTGAGAGACTAAGGTTTTTGTAATAAAAAAATTGTCAGTGAAATAATTTCATAACTAATTCATCTTTAGCTTCGTTTGTGGATAAAAAATACAAGCCTAATTGTACATTTTAGTTCAATGTAAAGTTGACACTTCTCCTTAAACGTTATACACTGCTCTAAGAGACTGACTCATGTAAATAAACGTCCTTGCTTACGTACACTAATATAAAAAACAAATCCTAAAGACAGCAGTATTTAAAAAAAATAAATAGAACAATCTTAGAGGACTATTGGTTTTTAGTTATGTCCACACTTGTAAGATTTGGTGGGCTGAGCGCCAAGGGCGGGGTTAGAGGTTGCCTCTCAGAAAGCACACTTTTAAGATTCCCGCACGACAATTGATAGGCTAAAGAGGAAATTTTTTACCAATATAATTTTACTCTCCTGCAGTTCAAGTAACTACACAGGGATAGTTAAACTACGGCTACACATAGCAGGAAAGGATATGGAAAGAACACGGACGAAATTCTGATGGGGTGGCTACACATATCAAGATACGGACAGGACATTTCTGAGGCGGGAGGCTGCGCGCGCAGCCGTCCGACACTGCTCATCCGCCGGCCGCCCCACTCACTACACAGAGCTACCGTCAGAATTTTTCTAATAGTGTTGGGAGGGGTGGCTACACATACCAGGACGAGATACGGACAGGACACGACATTGTCAAATGAATGCTCATTTGGCGATCCATCTGACATGGCGAATATCTTGTTTAAAATCCATGTTGTATAGCCCCGGAGCCGTAATATAACTAAATAAGGATTTACCTTTCGTCAATCAGCTCCAAATTGTGTAACTTGATGTTACGGCCGTTTCGACATTACAATGCCATCCTCAGCACACACAAGTTCAGCTGAAGTAGCCTCGTCATACGTTAAAAAAAAAAATAAAAAACATAACACACGTACAAACAAATTTACATTTATAAACGCGCACAGGCCTGTCGCACACACGTTGCGCGGTAGCGGTCGTCATTGCCGCGAGAAGCCGACTGGGGTCTGCGTCGTCGGTCCTGGCGTGGTTGCGCTATCAGTTGCACTTTGTACTCCTAGCTGTGACTCTCTGTTCTGGTTTAAAATGTAGTTAAAAATGAAGTGGGATTTATATTGCAGTTTGTCATTTAGAATAAAATTGTTGCTATTTCCTTTGTGTGCCCTGTAAATTTCGTATTCTTCCAGTGTATCCAATCTATTGCTTTTCCTACAGGTGTGCAGAATGTCTAAGCCGGTGTCCAGATTGCTGATATTATGATTTGTGTCAACCAGGTGTTGTGCAAAAGATGATTTCTGTTTATCGGCTCTCGGATTTGGGTGGTGTTCTTTATATCTGGTTTTGAATGGACGACCTGTTTTCCCTATATAAAAGCTCGGGCAACTAGCGCATTTAATTTGGTAAACACCTGACTTCTCAGATTTCTCAGTTCTATCTATAACGTATCTCAGTTCTATAACGTATGACGAGGCTACTTCAGCTGAACTTGTGTGTGTCTGAGGATGGCATTGTAATGTCGAACGGCCGTAACATCAAGTTACACAATTTGGAGCTGATTGACGAAAGGTAAATCCTTATTTAGTTATATTACGGCTCCGGGGCTATACAACATGGATTTTAATTCATCTGCTAGTCAAGCAATTTTAGCCATACAATACAAGAACGTGAAACTAAAATTACATAACACAATTCAGAACATTAAGTTTAACCAAGATTGTTTAAAACATGGAATAAAACCCAAATATGTCCAGATTAAGATTAGGAACAATTCATACGCTGCTAAGAAAGCAATAGAATGTGCTGAAAAAGTTTGGGTCAGAAATGAAATTAAATTTCTTTATCGTAAGAAAGATATGTTAAACGCATTATTGCTAAATAAATATTTGGAACTAGCAAACAATGTTCACCAGATTGTTTTAGATAGTGTCTTACATAATGTTGAGAAATCTGTTGCTAGAGTCATTAAATGTAAGAAAGAAACACAAAAGAAAACGATTAGTAAACTAGCTAATGAACAAAAATCAAAGGAATCAGTAATATTATTTGACTTTGATTTTTACCCTAGAGTGATAAATAACACAAACATTCAATTTAATGACAATGAGTTGTCTGTCCTTGAAAAAGGATTAAAGTATAATCTCCCGAGAATGGGGAAAAAAGCACAATTTAATGATTTCATCAACGCAGAGTGTGCGATAAGAGCGATCCCTGACGAAGATGGGCGCAATTTGGCCAGGGTTTTGTTTTCAAATAATTACAATAAAAAGAGTGCAAATAGTGAAAAATCATCTAGGCTAGTAAATAAGTACAAAAAAGATGCATTAGCTTTGAATAACATTAGAGAAAAATTAATGTCCAATGAAGCATTAATATGTAAAGCAGACAAGGGTAACACTAGCGTAATAATGTACAAGATTGATTATGTAAATAAAGTCAAGGAATTTATTATAAATAATAATATTTCAGAAATGAACAGAGATCCCACAAATAAATATCAGAGGAAAATTAGAAAACTTGTAAATAATAGTAAGGTACTTTTTAGTAATGAGGAAATAAAGCGCCTTATGGTAACCAACCCCACTGCACCAGTGTTGAGAGGATTGCCTAAAGTGCATAAGGAAGGCGTTCCAATAAGACCGTTGGTCGACTACACCTCTGCACCAACTTACACTCTCGCTAAAAAGCTTGAACAAATCTTGAGGAATCAGATACAGTTTCAAAATAATTTCAGTTTAAGGAACACTTACGATTTTATTGATAAGACCAAAAACTTAAATGTAAGAATGCAGGATTTATTGGTTTCATTCGACATTGTGAACTTATACACTAATGTACCAGTTGGTTGAGAAAACTTTGGAGTTGGTAGGTAAACACCTGAATGATAGTTCAAACATGCTACCGGAAGCGATTAATGAATTTTTAATTCTATTGAGAGAAGTTCTAAAACAAAATTATTTTGTATTTGATAACAAGTTTTACTCACAAACTGAAGGCCTAGCTATGGGTTCCCCACTATCATGTATACTGGCTGACATCTATTTGAATTATATTGAAAATGAATTCATACTTTCAGACAGAAATAAACAAAAACAAAAAATTTTGCAATATCACAGATATGTAGACGACACCATTCTCCTGTTCAATGGTAACCCCAGACAGCTCGATTTGTTACACAAATACCTCAATAGCGTAGCCCCAAATTTGAAGTTCACCATGGAAATAGAAGACTCAAATAAAATAAATTTTTTGGACTTAACAATAGAAAAATTGGATAATAGATTGGACTTTAGCATATACAGAAAACCTACAACCTCAGACCAAACCATCCATAACTCATCTTACCATCCTCCATCACAGAAGTTCGCTGCTTATAACAGTATGGTATATAGGTTATTAAATGTACCGATGTCAGTTATCAATTATCAGAGAGAATTAAACATAATTAAACACATAGCTACAGCTAATGGTTATAGTAGTAATATGATTGACAATTTAATAAAGAAAAAGAAAAACAAAAGGGCCGAAAATGATGAATTGCAAAAGAAGAAGTATGTGTGTGTAGAGTACTCCCATTCAATTCAATATGGGCTTAAAAAAGAATTAAAGAAACATGATATTGAAATCGCTTTTAGGACAAATAATAAATCCCTCAACAAATTAAATTCCTTGAATAATAGAACTGAGAAATCTGAGAAGTCAGGTGTTTACCAAATTAAATGCGCTAGTTGCCCGAGCTTTTATATAGGGAAAACAGGTCGTCCATTCAAAACCAGATATAAAGAACACCACCCAAATCCGAGAGCCGATAAACAGAAATCATCTTTTGCACAACACCTGGTTGACACAAATCATAATATCAGCAATCTGGACACCGGCTTAGACATTCTGCACACCTGTAGGAAAAGCAATAGATTGGATACACTGGAAGAATACGAAATTTACAGGGCACACAAAGGAAATAGCAACAATTTTATTCTAAATGACAAACTGCAATATAAATCCCACTTCATTTTTAACTACATTTTAAACCAGAACAGAGAGTCACAGCTAGGAGTACAAAGTGCAACTGATAGCGCAACCACGCCAGGACCGACGACGCAGACCCCAGTCGGCTTCTCGCGGCAATGACGACCGCTACCGCGCAACGTGTGTGCGACAGGCCTGTGCGCGTTTATAAATGTAAATTTGTTTGTACGTGTGTTATGTGTTTTATTTTTTTTTTAACGTATGACGAGGCTACTTCAGCTGAACTTGTGTGTGTCTGAGGATGGCATTGTAATGTCGAAACGGCCGTAACATCAAGTTACACAATTTGGAGCTGATTGACGAAAGGTAAATCCTTATTTAGGAATATCTTGTCCGTGTCCTTTCCGTGTCCCGTCCTGTCATGTGTAGCCGCTCCCATTTAATAACACAGGGAGCATTCATCAGAAACTGTCCCGTCCGTTTCTTTTCCGTGTCCTTTCCTGTTATGTGTAGCCGCAACTTTAGGAATCACAAGAAAGGTTTAAACACATTGTTGTCAATGTAACTACTTTATACATTTGGACACAAAAACAACGGATCACTTAAAAAAAAAAGTTGCTCCACTAAACAATCATAAACATCAGAAACAATAATTTTAAAATAAATAATATAATGTAAAATATAGACTGACACCAAATCCATCCTTGTGAGATACCTACAAATGAAATGACGCGAATGAATAATGAAAATCTAGACAAGAATCTGTTCTTTCATCTCCAAATAGTAAAAGGGTTAGTGCAAATAAATGTGATTACTACTTATAGATGTAAACCTATAGTATAAACATCAACAACTTGGATAAAAAACTTAGGACCTATGGCTTTGAGAATACAGCAATTGTTTGGAAAATACAATAAAACTGTAGTTGTGTACTAAAGCTTAGAAATGTAACTCATCCCCTGACAATTAAAAAATAACATAATGTTATTACTTTAGAAATTTTCTGTTTTCACTCTTGGATTCCACCTTTGTGAATCTAAGTTTAACTATATCAGATTCTAAAATCAAAACTACCAAGTTTGAGAGACTTTGAGTAGTTGACGGGTCAGCGTTAAGTCATTTTATTCGATTAAACAATGGACTGAACATTTTTGACACTTGCAACACAATAATCAAATTGTAATACAGTAGAACCTCGATAGTTCGACACTTTGTGGACTTAGCGAGTGTCGAACTATCGAAATGTCGAACTACAGGGAGTATATGGGAAATTTTAACACTGGGAGTATAAAAATCATAATTTTAATTTAGAAAACACTAAATTTTAATGAAACCATAACTTAATTGAACTTTAACATAAACAACATTTAAATCATTCGCCACTTTGTTTAGGGGCTATCCCCCCCTCCCCCCCGTAACTCTGCCCATTCTGAGCACATGCCTCTTGACCTTTGCTTTAGCGCAACGTTATGTGTTAAAGGAATGCTTCATTCGAGGCAAGAGAAGCTTGATTCCATATTGTAAGACATAGCACAAAATGATCCACGAGCTTTGGATTTCTGTGCGTTTAACTGGCATTTATGGAAAGTTTTCTGTGTTGTAGTCTGATTTGCTATAAAATTAATAAAAATAAAATTAAAATTAAAATAAATTTTATTAATTATAAAATTAATAAGAATAAACTTGAGTTTATTGAAGAATAGCATACCGCCAGGTTAAGCTCGTTCGCAAGTCTATAATTTCGTCTAGGTTTTTTTTATTAATAAGCCTCCCTCAATAATTTAAATGAGAACAGCTGTGTATAAAGTTAATGATCCTTTAAGTTATCATACGTAGAATTTTAAAAGTATGCTTATTTGCTTATTGCTTTTAAAAAAATTATTTAAAATAAAATAACAAATATTTGATTATTTTGAAAATACACACACATGTAACATATAAAAAAATATTGTACAAACACTAATTATGCCACAACAATTTTTCCTAACAGTATAAAGACATCTAATGTTTTTTTTTTATTATTATTATTATTTTTTTATATGCCAGTGGCATTTTTGTTAGAGTAAACATTTTAGGACAAGCACTCCAAACCCCTCAAAGTCAGTGGGCATCCCGGGGATCGAACCTGAGACCTCTTGAACTGAAGTCCAAGACGCTAACCGCTAGGCTAGCAAGACACCCTAAATATATTCTTCATAAAAATTTAAAAATGCAATTCACGTGAGGCATGAGTGTGGACAACAGAAGGACATGCCTTTATGCACATTAAGACAAGAATTGCCGCATGTTGAATTGATTGATGAATTGATTGATGAACTGAACGTTGAAACAAAAGTTGAAATTGAAAGCGCACAAGTGTTATATCTTATTGCCTTTTTGGTAAGATTTTGGTAAGGAAACCAGCCTAGTCGATGGTGAAATTGAAGACAGTAAACAAAACACTAATTATTGATTAAAGTAAAAACCCACTGGATTTTTCGTAAGGAACTGGTAAAAGAGTATAAATAAATTGAAACTCATCACGGTCACATAATGTGTGTAATGGATTTACCTTATGTGTGTTAGGATATTCGTCTTGTAGCAAAAACACACTTTAAAACAAAAATAAAACTATACTAACTCCATGTTTGCAAGAAAAAAAATCTTATCAGCATTTAGAAAAAACAATGTGCATTATTGCTACACAATATTACTGATCTATCTTAATTAATTATTTATACCCTCATAGGGAATGTAGCAGAGATAAAAAAATTGGTATCCTGTTAGGTTGTAGAGAATAGGAAGTTCTTAAAAGTATGTTAAGGATAATTAATTGGTTAAGAAAAATAGTTTTCACACCCGAGAATATATTAGAATCCACTTTGTTCCTTGCATGTTTGTAGTGAATTTTAACTGCCATTGTCCTTACCCGAATTAGATGTTTGAGGTGTGTCATTTTTATCTGTTTGTGTGTAATCGTACCTCTTTCCATGTTCTCACAACTGTTATTGTTGAAATGCTTTTATGATCCATGCAAATCATCATCAAGGTTTGGGATATGTTTTCTTTAAATTCTGTTCATTTTAAAACTTACTTCCACACTTTTTTTTATTTTTTATTGTATATTTTTTACACAAGTTATTGGTCTGTTAGTTTTAAGGTTTTTTGTTAATTAGGACAGTTTAATGCAGTTAAATGATTCTTACATGGGATTACATTATTGAACTCCTAAAATTAGATTTCTCACTTGGCTGGTTTGTTTCAGTTGTGATCAAAGTTTTAATGTAAACAGTAATTTTAATCAAAGCTTACAAACATTTTGAAAAATTGAGCAACAATCTACATTTAAATACAATATTTGGACGGTAAAGCAAAATAATCAAACATCATTATTCTTTATTTGCATTTATACTCATTCATATAGAATAGGGAATTTTCTAAGGATCATATCAAAGCCTCAAAAATACCAAGACCTTATTTCATAGGTTTTGTCTTACTCTGTTCCCAAGAATTCTCTAAATCTATGCAACAAAAAAATCGCCGTTGCTTCATTTAATAGTGATAGCTTTATTTTCGCTTCTCTGCTCTAAATGCACAAATATTTCAAAACAACTTCCTCAAAATCTGGATTTGTCAGAGATTGTCACTGTGCTCATCGCCAAATCACCATGCCGAGAGTTGCCGTCTAACCTAACCTGCCTGTGCAGATCTCGCCCACGTCGCCGCAAGTGCAAGAGTCAGTCACCGAGCCACCCTCAGTCCAGTAACCGTCCAATGCCGCACGTCGTAGTCAAGGGGAAGGTGGAGGGGATGGAGAGCATCGTGTTTGGCCTGACTCGCGCAGAATCCGACATCGCGTCAAGAGAACTCGTCCGTTTCGGTGGGCGCGTGGGTCAAGACGGACAATCGTTCAAACACCCTCCCCTCTACATCATCTGCGCCCTCGAAAACCTCTTTGGCTACCGAATCCTCACGTCGACGATGGGCACTCAACAATCGGCCATCTGGACTCTTCACAGGCCTTTGTAGACGTTGTGTCATGTGTTTCTGTGACTGTGTTGTTTATGCTTTTCGTGTCAAGTGACTTTTTATCTTGCGTCTTTGTAACTTTAGTTAATCGGGTGAGTAATTTTTGTTGTTAACCTTACTTGGGCATGATTATTTTAAATTTTGTCCACAGTACAGTAGGTTGCTGAAAAGTTGACAGAAATTACCGACTTTGTAGAAAGAAAAATTATTAAAAAATAAAGAGTCAGTTTTTTATCATAAATTTGATAATTCATTTCTTAGGAATACAATAGCTTAAAAATATTGCTGTTTCTTACATGTTGACACTGACTTGTCAAAATCTGGGTCTCCTCATATGCTGGTGGGAAAATTTCATATTAATTTTTTTTATTAGATTGATCATAAAGTTATTTAGGCCCATGCATTTTAGTTCCTTTCAGCCATCTTCCTTGTAAGACATCATTATTGATATTGGAACACATTTACCCATTATTTTAAAACTTTAAGCCTAAGAATAATTCACAGTGTTCTATGATACTGAGGGTTTAATGATAGTTGATGCGAGTGCCAGAAAAATTGACATAATGTATCATTGTACATATCTGATAAATATTATATTCAGTGGGTCTATTAGACCACAATGGCTTCAGTTAAGGACAAATCTATCTTCTTATTTCTATAAGGGTTTCGTCTGTTACGTCCCTTTTTCTCTCTACCTACTGAACCGATTTTTAAGATTGAGGTGTCATTTTAAAGCTTAGGTTATACTGCAGTGACGAATCGTAATTAAAAAGGTCATATAGTTTCGGGCTTCGCCCCCCTCGCCTTTGATTTATTTCTAGACGGTGCTTTAAAATGTTGACCATCTTTCATTGCAAGTTCTTTAATGTGAATTGTAATTTAACAGCTGATTACCTTCAGATGAGTTTTAAAAGCCAGATAGTAAACAAAAATAGATCTCTGCCACTTTATAAAAAACATTCACGTAATGTAGGTGAGTTTCATCACTCATACAGAATCATAAAATGCGCAATTTGCGCACGGGCCACCTCGTATTTAAAAAAAAGACAAATATAAAAAAAAATAATAATAAAAAAAACTTTATCAATGATAAAATAATATTTTATAGAGTACTGTAAAGCTCTCACGAAACTTCTGGTTTTCTGGTTGTCCTTCATAAGAATGGGATTTTTGTAAAAAGTGTTAAAATTAGTTGGCAAAATTCAAATGGCGCAACACTTGCCTGTCTAACGGCTCTAACCTTGACTGAAAATTTCTTCTGTCCTGCCAAGTGGTGTTTGAGTTAAATCGAGACTGCCGGGTTGTTAAAGAGTCAAGTTTTTGGAACCTAATAAATCTGGTTGTCCTCTATGATTTTTACAAAATATAATTAGAAAGTTAGAAAATTTCTATTACATGAAGTAGCAAGAAAGTTTTGAAAAATAAATTTTACCAGGGGTATGTTTTTGTTAGGCAGGGCGTAAAATGTTTGGTAGGAACCTATTGACAGGAAGTCTTAAACATGACTATGGAAAAAGTTACATCACATTTACATTTAATTACCATAATACAAAATTTATTCAACTCAGTATTACACTGAATAATTAAAAGCATGATGAGTGCCGATGGAGCTCGTTAATTGAAAACATGACATTTTAAGTAAACCATTCCGAAGACTACTTATATCTGTTGTCAACATCAACCAATTTGCTCAGTGTCGATTTTTTTATTTTCCAAAGAGTTTTTTTCTAAATACCCTAAAATTGTCTTGAAGATGTTGCACTCTGGTATTTTCAGGAAGCAAGTAGGAGAATGTGTGATCACAGCAGTTGTAGTCACCCTCAGGCTGTTTCCCCAGTACAGCAGACTTTGGACGAGTTGGATTTTGAACGTGGCATTTGGACTGCAGGTATCTAGTATTTGATTAATTTAATATTTATATTATTTCTTTTCACTCATAATTTATTTTGTAGATACATGGTTAAAAAGTGTCCATTGGTCCATAACTTGGAATTTTTTGGGAATCAGAAACTGACCTTGAACGACATTCTTAAGTGTATCTCATCTATCAAACGAGTGATTTTGGAGATAACTGAACCAAAATTAACATGAGCTAAACTGACCTAACGTGAGCTAGAATTCATTTGCCACTCTTCCTACTTCATTTACTACCTTCTTTGACTGTTGTAAAAACTGTTAACAGGTTTGTAATTAATCGTTATTTTTTTCACATTTCATTATAGTTTTGTTATAGAACCTTAAAATAAAGGTTGATGCCTGTCACTGACAAACGCCAAAATCATTACCAATCAACAATTTCATTTAAACTTAAAACTTATTCCGTTTACCTTTATTGTTATTTACCTTTCGTTTTTATTTACCGAAAGTTTATTTAAATAATTTTTTGAATCCTCTATCCTGCAGCACTTGATGGGAACAAAGATCGTGTCCGCGAGCTGCTCAACAAAGGCACTGCAGTGGACGTCAGGGACAGCGCAGGCTACACGGCCCTACACTACGCGGCGCGGCGTGGTGACACCGACATGTGTCGCATGCTGCTGTCGGCCGGCGCAAACGTCAACGCTGTCACACGGGCAGGCCAGGCCACGGCTCTGCACCGCGCCGCGATGAACGGTGAGACACTATAAAGTGCAGCAATCTCAGGCTTAGCACGTGAGCGAAGTGAACAAGCCCATTGTGAAGGCAGGTGAGCGGAGCGAATGCGCTCATCTTAAAAAAGAAGAAGCCTTTTAGGACTCTACATTCAAGCGTAGGTGAGCACAGAGATGTAATAATCGATGTTTTAATAGTTTACGGAGGAAATGCTCGGTTTTCAGGTACTGTTTAACACTTTGAATCCTGAGCCCGAGTAGAGCTCGGGGCATAGCGTATGTCACCGCAAACGAAGCCCGAGTATAGGTTGGGCCTCAAAATAAAATTCCATAGCAACCTGTATTCGGCTTATATGCACTATTTGTTGCTATGGAACGCTTCCTTGATCATCTGGCATTGATTATAGTATCCTCAAGTCTCACAAATAGCCATCTGTTTTGTAGCAGAAAAATAAATCCAAATGCCTGCAGCCGATGTTTTGCGTCGCCAGCTGACGACGCAGTGTTGTTGTCTGCAGTAATGGCTGACTTTGTTTATGTTCATTTTCGTGTCAAATAAAGTGTAGTTTTACTGTTATTATAAGTGTTTAGACTGTGAATTAGCTTTTAGATTTTAGAGTAAATATTAAACCATGTTCTAAATATAAGTGTACGCACCGTCGCAATTTTTATTTTCTTCAATTTTTCTGGTAAATTTTATGTGGAATCCTAAAATTATTTTTTATTGTAATTTTATTAAGAGTTACATAATTAGAAAGGTTATATTTTTCTCTTTATTTTGATATATAATTTATATGGGTAAAAAATATGTATAGCAAGCTACGAATTTTAATTTTAACCCCAAAATTGGCCAGTAACGCACTTAAAACGGCAAATCAGCGCCCAGGGTTCAAAGTGTTAATCAATATGACAAAGAAGATTAATTATTCAAAAGCAACGTATGTTCAGATTTTGTGTTATTGTTACAGGAAAACTGAAAGTTGCCGAGTTGCTGATCCATCATGGAGCTAGGAAAGACTTGAAAGATGCAGAAGGAAAGACTGCCGCGGATAGAGCCCGAGATAACCACCAACTTGAAGCACTGAAACTCCTAGAAAACTAAGAGGGACTACAGGAACTGTTCTCGTCAGGTCTTTGTTAAATGTGTTGTCTGTTACCGTCTACTCTTTATGCCTATTATAAATTTATATTTTATTAGTTTGTATTTTTTATTTGTTTTTTAATCAACATGAGGGAAGTATTACTTAACTGATTTTATTAATAATAATGTTTACTAAGAGAAATTTTTCTATCTTGAGTTTTAGCATTTATATATTGTGTATGTGAAATGGATTAATTTGCTGTTCAGGTGACCAAACAAGAGTTTATGTGGTTTTTCTGCTTCTTTGTGCTACGGTAGTAACGAAGATCACAGTAAACAACCAGTCTTTGGTTAGTTTGCTTATGAAAAGTTAAAGAATTTGATTATTAAAAAGTTCCGGGTGCTTTTATAATACCGATTGGTGGCCTAGGAAGTGTGTATATTTATTTTGGTTAAGAATTATTAAGTTTGATCTGTAGATAGTGGAAATATTTACTGTATCTAAAATAATTTTATTAGAATTGCAATATTAATTTTAAGTTTAGGTTTGAACTCTTGATATTTTAGCCTTAGTGAAGATACATTCATACAAGATAGGCAGGGGGAACAAATGATGAAGCACTCAAGTGATGATTCAGTTCTAGGATGCATTCTGAATGAAGAAGATAAGATGTAATTAAATTTTGTTTTGTATAATTCTTTAAACTACACTTATTTAAAAATTGAAATTTTATTGTATTTAATACTTACCAGGAAAAGAAGGCACTAGGCCTATATTAAATTTAGATTTATTTTGTATCAACATTGTGAAAAAACTCTAATAGTTAATTCACTTAGAAAATTAATTTGGATTTAAGAGTTAGTTGATTTATAAGATCATTTAGTGAATGATTGACAAAAAAAAATAATAGAGAGGGTCAAGATTGATAATGAAAGGTCAACGGAAACAACATGTGTTTCTAATTATTTCCCCTTAAATCCTAAATTTGTAATCAGACTAATTATTTTTGCTCAAATTGAAAATATATTTTTTCTACATGATTTGTGATTTATTAATTTCTTCACAACTGTTAATTAATCGTGGTTAGCAATAATTGGAGTTTATATTTATAATATATTTAAAATAAATTCAATTTATATTGAAAATTAAATAGTTTAGAGGATGTATGTCCATCTGCAATGCATTTTTCTGTGGTGATGTGATAAGCCGATTAAAGACATTTCCATATTGTGCACGATATACTCATCATCATTCAGGAAACAGTAGATTTAACTCCCTAACTTTTCTTGAATCAATTTTCTCATGTTAAACAATATGACTGTGTTTGAACAGGTTATATTTTGATAAAAAGTATATTTTAATATGTAAAGAAACCTCTTGACTATGATCCCCCAAGTTCCTTTTTGTACTATTTTTCATATCAGTAGCATTTTGGTATGGATCCACAAACAATTTTATAATAGACAATTGTTTGAAGGTCAATTACTTTTTTTTTAATTCTCCATATTGTACATAATAGTCTGCCTATTAGCAATATAATACGTTGCTTTTGTGTTGATCTACTAACAATACATCCTTTAATGCAAAAACAGTGTACGTTTTATTTGCCCCCTTAAGAGTTTTCAAAGTTATGACAAATATCACATTAGGTATAATTTATCACAAATACATTTACTAATTAAAAAATATATTTAATTAGGAACAATTTGTACTACAACTGCCAAACTCTTGGTTGGTTTTCATACAACCTTAAGTTACACAAAATAATTTCAAATTTTAGCTGATAGAAGTTATTAGCAGCTATATGCAAGAATCGCTCAATTATCAAGAAATGGACTTGAGTCTTAATAAATAAATTGTGCCAAGGTGTCATTGTGGTCCTTGTGCTGGTGTTCAACAATTGGAGGGTTTGTTGTCCATTGGGCTGCTCTTGTTTTTTGGAGTCGCAGAAGCGCTTTTAGAGGAAAGCTTGCCATTGTCAATAATTGCAGTCCTCGACAGATAAGAACTCTCCTGAGTTCTTACGGTGAAAATTTATTTGGAAAGTCAGTTCCACAATCAATTTCCGTTGTACTATCACTATTAAACATTAGAGCAAAAAAAAAAAAAACTCATTTACTTTAAATTGGAACCACCAAACATTAAAGGATTTATTTCAGAGTAAAAAGAAAGTTTTATTAAACTCATTCTACAAACATTCTACAAAAGCACAGTAGTGATACTTACTTGAGTAGGTTTAGTTTTCCTAAAGGGATTGGCCTCTTATATGGTCTCTTATAATCTTACGATTAAGGATTGATCTAAAACAATTGATCTCAACACAGCTTGAAAATTATATGGATGCTCAACAAGGGGAGAACATAAAAAAGGCCCATATCCAAAAACAGAATGATCTGTTAACATGAATGTTAACAGAAGATCTGGCAGGAAATTTAAACAAATTCTAAGATAACTATTAGATCTTGAAATATTCATTGTTAATGAGCAATCTTTGTTAACACTAGCATTGAGAAAGATTAACATTTGATTCTACAAATTTTTACCTCACACTTAAGGTATCCTAGTCATTTATAAGAGAGATCGTAAATGATTTCTTTAGTTTAGTTTTAAATGTATTGACGCAGGTGCTATGCACTGCAGAGTATCTTTTATAGATTTCTCAGAAATTGGTCGCTGGCTATGAAAGCCATACTATATATATACAGGGTGAGTTCCTTAAAGTGATCCAATAGCTAACTGTTTTATTCTATATCTGACAGTATACTTCTTATGGGGGATCCCCTGTATTTTTTTATGTTGCTTTAAGGTAGGCTACGTATTTCTCTTTTCAAAATTTCCCGCCATTTTTCTAATATGGCAGCCAACTTTAAAATTTCTTATGGAACGCCCTACATTTTATGGTGTTTTTGTAATTTTAAAACTTTTTTATTCCTTGACATTTTTATCTAAACCTAATGGTTAGGGAGCTAGATGCAATTAAAGTCCATTTTTAGTTTCATAAGAATAACATGGGGCAAACTTTATCTGCCCATGTCTCCGAAACCATTGAATAAAATAAAAAGTACTCAAGAATAAAAATGTCTTACATTGATGTTTTAAGAACATTTTTCTTATAATAAAATCAAACTTTTTGAAAATTTTAATTTTTGCCCGCCATATTGGAAAAAAGTTAATTTATGCGTGAATGATAATTTTATCAGTAAAATGTATCAGTAAAGACATTTTTATACGCGAGTATTTTTTATTTTACTGAATGGTTTCCGAGATGTGGGCAGATAAAGTTTGTCCCATGTTATTCGTATGGAACTAAAAATAAAACTTTAATAGCCTCTAGCTCCCTAACCATTAGGTTTAGAGAAAAATGTCAAGGAATAAAAAAGTCTTCTTAAAATTACATGAAAATTTCAAAAACATCATCAAATGTACGGTGTTCCATAAGAAATTTTAAAGTTGGCCGCCATATTGGAAAAATGGCGGGAAATTTTGAAGAGAAATATATACCTGAAAGCAACATAAAAAAGTAAAGGGAGTCCCCCATAAGAAGTATACTGTCAGATGCATGGGCGCACCGACGGGGGGGGGGGGGGACGAACGGGACCGGTCCCCCCCCCCCCAGAAGGCTTAAAACGGCTTGTTTTAATAAATGAGGTATTATTTCGTAGTGTTAGATAGTTTATTTAAAAATATTGGTAAAGTTTGAACCTATGAAAATTAAGCGAATAAACTGCGAGCCAAAGAGACACTCGCAGAATTGCAGAGTAACGTAAAGTTGGTGAGCGCCCGCTAGAGCAGGAGCACGTGTATGTTGCTTGCTGTCATCCCATTGGGCATCCCAAGGTCATCACTCCGCCAACTCCCTCCCCTTCATTCCTCCCTACCCGCCCCCTCACAGATCCGCCATTCGCCACGTCCACGTCAGTTCTTTTGTGTAATGTAGGTGATAAGGTTGTAAAATGCAGTTAAGGCTCCGGTGTAACTGAGTCCGAACAACAATGCCGAATACCGCATCGCGGCCGTAGCGCTAGGCGAGTTTTATGGATGCAGAGGGCGGGAATCGTGTTTTAAAATGAACTAATTAAGATAGAGATTGGCTCTTATTTTTTTCTAAAAGTACAAGGGTGGATCTTGTCTTCTGTGATTTTAAAATTTTTAAATACCATTTCTAATTTCAGTAATAACTGCCTAAAATCGTCTGTTTTTCTCTAGTGGCAAGTTTTATAGATTCAGAGGTTTACGGGGATCGTGTTTTATAACTAACCGATTGAGATAGAGATTAGTAAAAAAAACTGATCCCGTCGGCTATCTTTTTAGAATTTTTAAATACAATTTCCAATTTCAGCTGTGACTGTCCAAAATCACCTTTTATTCTATATTTTTAACTGAAGTTTTCCATTAGTTATCATAAAAGTACTGTACCAAAGTGAGATTACCAAAGTGTAACAAAGGAAATTTAGCGCCTTTATTCTGCTTTAATGTGACATTTTAGTCATAGCCCTAGGGTGAATTAAGCCTACATAATAGGATTCTAAAAAACCCCTTGCAATTGCATCGAGAAAACAGATAATTTTAGACAATTAAAGATGAAAATAGAAATTTTATTTAAAAATTCTAAAAAGATACCCGACGAGATCCGTCCTTTTACTGTTAGAAAAAGTTATGATTCAATCTCTATCTCAATTGGTTGGTTTTAAAACACGATCCCCGTAAACCTCTGCATCTATAAAACTTGCCACTAGAGAAAAACAGATGAGTTTATACAGTATAACTGAAATCAGAAATGGTATTTAAAAATTCTAAAAACACAGAAGACAAGATCTGTCTTTGTACTTTTAGAAAAATTAAGAGTCAATCTCTATCTTAATTAGTTCATTTTAAAACACGATTCCCGTAAACCTCTGCATCCGTAAACTCGCCTAGCGCTACGGCCGCGGCCACGAAGCGGCATTCGGGCTCGGGTAGAGCGGAACCTAGCTTCTTTTTATTGTAATGACATTTTGTTTGCAAAAGTATTTTACAAAAATTTATTGTATTTGAATAGTTTCTTAGTAGTATTTGAAAACAGACAAGGATTCAGGATATTAATAGGAAAGCGACCCCCCACCCGACAAACGCGGGTCGCACCCCCTCTCGCGCCGTGCGGACGACGCACGGCCCACACCTCCTAATATCTGAACTGTCCCCCCCCAAAGCAAAATCCTGGGTGCGCCACTGGTCAGATATAGAATAAAAAAGTTAGCTATTGGATCACTTTAAGGAACTCACCATGTATATGATAAACATACGGTATATAAACTATAAAAACGTATGAAGAATGTGTTTATCTTTGTACATGAAGCCTAAAGCAGAAAACAAATTACAAGTATAAAAAACGTGTATTGTAACTTTATGCTCCTTCTGAACTTTATGAACCTTCATATATCTATGGATATATGATCAAGTCAAGTAGGCTATTACTTAAATTTATTTATTGAGTCAAGAGGAGAGGGAAAAGAGGGGGGGGGGCAAATTTCCCCAATAATTTATAAATTTTGTAAAAATAAAGATTTATAAGTTATAACTGAGCTTTTTATTGAGTCTTCTATTAGCTAAAGCATATAATTAAAAGAGGGAGGTCCAAATAGAATCAACTTAATAAAATCGTAAAAAAATCTGGCCTCTCCCCTTATAAAAACATTTAAATATGCACACACTGAAATTTTTAAGTTTGTCATGAACAGTCCATTCCAATGTTATTTCCACTATACTGAAAAAGAACCATCGTATGGTCTCTACCATATATATATATATATATATATATACAACAGTTCTTTACTGTAACACTATTGAATTAAATGTTTTGAGAGGTATTCTAGCTCTTCAGTGCTAAGATATGAGAGGATTTGTGATTTCAATTCTTTGGGCAAACTCTCCCAATGAGAATTTCTAGTGTACACTAATCGTCCAACTTCGTTATAATGGATTCGTCCACCAAAGCAGGAGAAAACTTCTGTACATTGCTCAATCATTTTTATTCTTTTTTGATCGTGCGAAAACTTGTTCTTGAGAAATGAATAATAGTTAGGAAATCTTGAAGTGAAATCAGACCGATTCATAATAGTCTGGAAAAACTCATTTTTTGTATAAGTTGGTAAACAATTATAGCGAAGAAGCAATGGTAACTGGGACCGCCCATGCAGTTCAAAATAAGTATTCAAATCTTTACATTCCTTTTCACATATTTTTTTAAACTCTTCTTCTCTAGGGTTGTTAGTCTGTATTGACATACATGGATGTAATTTCACACTTATCAGTAATATTAAATGTTTCAAAAAATCATAAAAGAGGTTTCGATCCTTGGCAATGTCAAGCGGGGTACGACCTTTAATGTCCACAATGGATGCCAATGCACCATCATGCAACAACAAAACACCACAATGATCAAATTTTTCTTTACATGACACTGCATGGTGTAGTAAGGTTTGCCCTTCGTCATTTTTAATATTAACATTCACTTTTCCTTTCATAATTTCCTTAAAAAGGTCAAACCTTTTTGCTGTGATGGCGAAATGAAGAGGAGTGTTTCCATTATTATCTGAAGCATTTACATCAGCTCCACTACTCAAAAGTAATAAAGTAAATTCCTTCACATAGGGTAGATTGACATTAAGTTTTGATTCTTCATTTGAGCTTCGCTCTGGCTCATTGTCTCCTTGACCTGGCTCATTGTCTCTTTGCCCTGGCTCAGGAAGAGCTAGTAGTAGACCATGTTCAGCTAGTTCTCGGATTCTCGGATGTATGTCTCTCATTCTCATTTCTTGTTGTTCATGTCTTAGTATGTTTAACAATAAATTACGTCTAATCTCAATATCAGCTAGGTTTTGGTTCCTCCTTCTTGGATTCATTTCTTCTTCTTCTTGATGGGTTTTAACAACGGGAACTTCAACTTCAGTGGAACCTGCCACATAATGTAGTGGTGTTCTACCATTTCTATCTTTCCCATTGATATCAGCACCGCATTGTATAAACTGAGTAATAATCTTGTTTCCGACCTCTCCCAGAGGAAACTGCTTGCTGAGCCAGTGGTGAACTAGGCAATGAATAGGAGATTTTCCAGAGTTATCTAAAATTTCAGTATCAGCTCCATTACTTAATAACAGTGTGATAATCTGCTCAGTATCTGACGGTGTTTTAGAAGATAAATCTTCAGGTTCGCCAACACCAGAGCATACCAAATGCAAAGGTGTTCTTCCTTGTTCATCTTGAATGTTAACCATGCCATTGTTTTGTTCCAGCAATGAAAGAATAAGATTTATAAATCTTCCCGCCACAGCAAGGTGGAGATTTGTCCAACCTTCAGTATTCATTTGTGCAGCCATCAAAAACACTTATTAGTGTTTTTTTTTTTTGTTTTTTTATTACCATTATCCTCTGGAAGATTCCATGACCATGCTCAAAAATTTCTTTCAATTACTGCACCTGGAAAAAAAACAAGAATTAACTTATTAACACACTTTTCATAATTATCATAGAAAACACTCCAAATCTGTCGGCCCTTATTCTAAATGTGATTGACATGTTATAGCTCATGAAAAAGGTCCCCCGGCATCCAGAAACGGTACTTGAACCTCATTATGTTTATGCAGCAACAAATAATTAAATCATGTATTTTTTATTAAAATAATTTATTATCCTAAATTGTTCTAATAATTGTTTAAATAATTTTTGGATTGGGCTAACCAATTGTACTTGAACGATTTATAATTTTTTATTTAAAAGGAGTCATATGGCATGGTTTACACTACAATTAAAAGCTCTTTTTGCCAATTTTCCTTTAGGGATACGCTATTACGGTAGTACTCACAATAAGACCTAAGTCCAGGATCATGTAATTTTTTTTTTTTTTTTTTTTTTTTTTTGAGGTCTTTAAAAGCTAAAAACACTGTTTGTTCAAATTCATATATATATATATATATCAATGTAATCAGTGAATATGAAACATATTTTTCTTTCTTCAATGGGTATAGGTGTTTTAACAGATTTTTTTTAAAAACACCTATACCTGATATAGAAAGCAAACTACCGTACACAACATTAATTCTAAATAGCCTATTGTTTAAATTTGCTTAATACCCTGTAATGTTATGAGATCCCATGTTCCGTTTTGCTAATAGGTGATCACTAAGAAACAGTTTTGCAAATATAGTTTTGATGTTCTTTAGGGCTCCGCCCCACATAATTTCACAACTTGACTGTAGGGCCTATGGGGTTGAAGTTAGACATGGCTGTTCCTATTTGCTCATTGGTTCTCATTAAGAAAAGGTTTTGCAAAATTTCTTCAGAGCTCAACTCACAATACTTCTCATTCTTAAGGAAGAAGATTTTTTGCCCTTTAAAAAGATTTTATTTTCTAAAAAATCAATTCAATGACGGGCGAAGCCGTGACGGAAAACAGCTAGTAGATATATAGATAAATTTAAAGAAAGGTACTCATGTTCAATACCTAATTAATTAAATTTGTACCAGGTGTCCCAGACCACTTGTACACCCCTTTGAAAATGTACAGGATTAGTTTTTAACAAAAAACAATTGTGTCATTATAGTTAAACAGAGGGTACATAGTGTACCAAAATTTACCTTTCCAAACCGGAAGTCACTAATTTTAAATACAGACCCCAGTTTTTATGAGACTTAGATTCCACTTGTAATTTTAAGACAACTTTACAATTTAATGTGTACCCTTAATCCTAACGGTTTAGGAGATAATAATGGCTGTTAAAATTTAATTTTTTCCATAAGAATAACATGGAACAATTTTTTTTAACAACATAGTCTATCTCTGAAAATTTATGTTAAACAAACATTTTAGCAGCCAAAAAATATCTTTAATAAAATATATAGGCCTCCTGACTAAGCGTCAGATATGGATTAGTGTTAAAAGTTACCACGTAGTGACAGTCAGACTCTCGCTATAAATATTTTTCAATCATAAATTTCTTTTTCCATAACATTTACAATATGGCGGAGGTTATTGAAAATTTATGAGAAAGTAAAACTAATTACCGTATGTGATAATTGATATTACAATTGAATATTACAATGAGTTTTTAATATATTTTTATCTTTAGCCAGTTCTGTTTAACGTAAAATTTTCAGAGATAATGGATGTAAATGTCCCACGTTATTCTCATGGAGGAAAAAAATCAATTTTAACTTCCATCATCTTCTAAACTGTAAGGATTAGGCGTACACACTAAATTGTAGTCTTAAAATTACATGTAAAATCCAAAAATGTCATAAAAATTGGTGGTTTGTATTTAAAATTGGCGACTTCAGGTCTGTAGAAGTTACTTCTGGTACACCCTGTACTTTGAAATTTGTGTCAATCAATCGTAACCTTCATAACTACTATGGTTTACAAAGTTTTCCATGTTATTCTTATGGGAAATCAATAAAATCCTATATATCGCTTATTTTGTAACAGTCTGTCAATAAAGTTTAGTATAAAATTTTTTCCTAAAAATGAACATTAGTGTGATAATTATACATGCCTAGTGTGAACTCAATATGCAACTACTGTTACGGAAATAAAAATAAGTATAAATGTAAAAAACAAAATGGTGGCTAGTGGCTTAACAAAGCATTTTAGAACATATATTTATATGAATTTTTTGTTCATTTTGTCTTCCTGAATTACCTGTTGAAAGGTTGAATCTGGACACCCTAATGGTAGCATCATTAAAAACCCAAAATTCACAATGGGGTAAAAATTTGCGCCGTGCGCGCTTTTGTGTTTTAACTGAAGGCGGGGGCCCTCTAAGGTTGACTTTTTTTGTATAAGATAAGTTTATTTATTTATTTACAATATCTAGTGACGCCCTTACATACAATTGTTGCCAGGGCAGTAGACTTGTCAAAATATTGTCTTACCCTAAATGCTTAATCTAAATAACAAAAATCTTGTTTTGTGTGGGTTATAAAAAAGACAAAAAACTATTTACAATAAAAGAAAACAAATGTCACCAACTGGGAAAGACTCTCATAATATTATTTGGAGGCATATGAGCTTGTCAACCCCGCCTGTGCTGTGTTTCAGGTTCTCTGAGAGATTATAGAAGCAGTTCTGAAAATACAAGTTTAATACAAAGATCTCTTTAATCACCTGTAACCATTGGTTGACACTAGTTTAATGGCGGGAAACAGTGATAACCGATGACTGAACCTATTGGAAGGGGGGGGGGGGGGGCAAAAATGAATTTTAAGGGGGACCCAAAAAAATCACCTCCGAACACCACTGAATCCAAGTGTTACAGATTCAACATGAAGCGAACGAGCTTGTCTTTTGATCCATTTATGTACTTCCACTGCTAAAACGCCGCTGCCAGGGCCACCCTGAGGGCAATTGGCGCCCGGGCCGAGATTTTTATCTGAGCCCCCTAAAATAATTAATTGGCCTATCTTGTGAACTATAATGTTAAATTACAGTCGGAAACATTAAATTAGGTGCATGGCTAACTTTTCAATGCTGTTAGTTAGAATGAAGTATTAAAAACAAAATCATTTGTACTATAAAGCTTTGTTGACACAACCATTTTTTTACACGTCCTGGGTCTGGGCGGGGCCTAACATAGGGCCCAAGTGAGCGCTCGAGCCGTTTTTTTCAGTGTGTGAGATCAGCTGGCCAGTAGGCCTACATGTAACCAAACGAGATGCTATCATGATTCACTTCCACTTACTTTGTAAAAAAAGGTTTATATTAATGAATTAGCCACTACTCATTTCCGACTGATAAAGGTTTTAAATTTAAATTTGAAGTAATCAACAAAATTACTATCGAACTATTTGTTTATAAAATATTTATTGATGTAGGTTTACAATTTTTGTGAAGTGTTTGATTCTTTGTAAAACGGAGATTTCCCCTTGGCTACGGCGCCCCCTTGGCTACGGCGCCCCCTTGGCCATGGCACCCCCTTGGCTACGGCGCCCCCTTGGCCACGGGGCCCCCTTGGCTACGGCGCCCCCTTGGCTACGGCGCCCCCTTGGCCGTGGCGCCCAGGGCAGAGCCCTGGCTGCTGCAATATGATGATGTGTCAATACAGAATCAAGACACTCGGGTGTACCAGTACTTAAAGTTCTGGTCAGGCTTATTGGTAGGTGAGTGATCAGCTGTTACAACTTATTACGCAAGTAAACTGTTTCCTGGAAGTAATAATTGTAACTGTTTTTATTGGAATCATAAAGTGACAGTTTATGAGTTACTTATTCATTTTTATTGTCAGCTGCTATATTATCCCCCATATTACAATTATAAATTTTGTTGTTTTTGGCCTATTAATCATTTAATTTTTAATTTGATAACTCTTGTGTATCAAGTGAAATATATGGAAGGATTTATAATGATTATATCAGGGGATAGTCAGTATTTTCTTAACATCCACAAAAGTTTGAGAAATATCTACCCCGACATACGAGCTGAAGGGTTAAGATGGTTATGTATGAAAATAATTTTAAATTTAAACCCGGGGATAATATGTTTGCTAAGGTAAAAAGGTCACCCTCACTGGCCAGCTTTGGTAAATGATTTTGATAGCAGTAACAAATTACCAAAATACAAAGTTACATTTTATGAAACTGAGGAAACTGCATGTGTGAAAGAAATTGATTTGTGTCTATTTTCTGAGAACAAATCTAGGTTTGGTAACCCCCCGCCCCCCCCCCCCCAAAAAAAAAAAAAAAAACAAAGATCTTAAATCTGCACTCAAAGAAATTGATTGGAGTTTTAATTGCAAATTGTCAAATGTCTTCAAAAGCATTTACGTTAATAATTCAGTGGATTTTATTGAAATACCTTCAGCTTCTAGTAGTCCCTCATCTAAAACTACTATTCCTCAAAATAATGTATCTACTGTGCCAAATAATAATGCAAAAATAATAACCCAACTAATGATGACAAATTAAATGTACCAGTAACACTCCTTGAGCCTCAGTGGGTTACTGATGATGCTGAGCGAAAAGGTTTTTTTTATAGTTTGGACAGTCTGACAGATAGTAAAATCCGATTCCTTAACCCTGTGATAACAATCGCAGTGAAAACACTTAATGACTTTGAAATGGTGATCCCAAGTCTTGCTGAATTGAAGAAAATGGATTTTATTTTTATCCCAGTCAACGACTCTACCTACTAGCATTCAAAACTTAGGCAGTTCGGACTCTCATTGGAGCCTTTTACTGTGGGACACTGTACAGGATATTTTCCTTCATTTTGATTCTTTGGGCAGTTTAAGTTTGCACAAAGCTGAGTTAATAGCGGAAAGATTGAGATCATCACTTAAACAACCTGTAACCAATGTTAAAACTCCATTGCAAACCAACGGAGTTGATTGTCGTATTCATATGATTTTAAATGCCATAGCTATTCTCTAAAGAATAATCAACATAGGGCTTATCTAAAACAATTTAACTGTTTAAAAATTATTTAATGCATAAAAAGAGGAAAGTATAGGAATACACCTTGAAAGGGAATATTAAAAATTTCAAGATAGGTAAATTCAGAAAATATTTATTGTTAATGCAGGGATATTCGAATGACAATACTGGTAATTACAAAGATTTACTTTTGTTTTTTTTAAGAAGAATAGGCCTATATAAACATTTGTTTTAATAATTTTAACATTATAAGCTAATAATCAAACAATCATACCAAAGATAGTTTAAAATATACATAAATAAGTTGTAGAATATGTAAAAAATATAGGGTAATCTGATGTCTAAAGCATGAAACAAAATTGAAAATTTATAGAAAAATGCCTGCACCATTAGTAAGTATGAAGATACTATTATGACAACTGAACCCTTGAAGAAGCAAGAAGATAAAACAGGATGTTACCTTAATATTCCTTGACATCCAAAAAGCATTTGACAGTATGGGACTTAGAAAATACTACAGTGGACTCCCTCTTAACCGGCCACCTTTTAACCGGTCTCTGCTTTAACCGGCCACCTTTTAACCGGTCTCCGCTTTAACCGGCCACCTTTTAACCAGTCTCCGCTTTAACTGGCCTACCCTGACACAAAAAATAACATCTTTTTAACCGGCCATTTTTTATCTCAACATCGCTTTAACCGGCGTTTCGCGTTTCGCCGGAAACATAGTTTTCTTATCTAATGTATCAATCAATTCAACTTTATTTCATATTGACGTTCTCAAACCAATTAAACTGTAACTTCCTGGACGGAAGTGACTGCCACCGGAAGTCAATGCGTTTGAACCTACTATCCAGTAGACCACAATAAAGAAACGAATAATTATTATTAGTATAGGTTTGTTGTGGATTTCATGGGTGGTGGATGCCATAAATCATGTACAGTAATGTATTTAAGATTGTTTTTCAAGTAATAATTATATTTAGGCAGTGTTGGGGAGTAGCGCGCTACTTGTAGCGCGCTACTGTAGCGCGTTACTTTTTTTGTAGTTTGTAGTGTAACGACGCTACTTTTCAAAGTAGCAACTAATATTGTAGCGTCGCTACATTTTGAGGCTAATATATAGCGTGAATCACGCTACTTTTCACGCTACATTTGGTACTGAAATGCCCAAAATTTTTAACTAATGGAAATAACCCAATTACGCTACTTTGAATAGTTACCGAATACAAAGAAAAACACAATTTCACCACTATTAATTGTTGACTCTTTGTACGAACAGTCAGTATAAAAGTAGTACGCTTGAAAACGTTTGGTTGTCGTTGTCTGTCGTCTGCCTTATTGAGTCATGAGTTGGATTTGATGTTTGAGGTTAAGTTGTTCCGATCGCTTGCCATTGTTTTGTGTTACAATAACTAAATTATTTACCAAGTTATTAATGCTAATAGATAAGGTAGGCAAAGTTTATGTTCTAATGTGTTTTTTTTTTTTTTTTTTTTTTTTTTTTGGAAATTTAATATGAAATACAAAGATGTAAAAGTTATGAAAATCGGTTTATAAATAAGTGAGGTAGAGTGATTTTAATACAAATAGTCACTCATCTGAGCGGGTTGCCGCGCGAAAACCGCGGTCGTGGCGGCGCCGGCGCCGGCTCAACAATGGTTTTGTTACCAAAACTATTGCTCTCTGTGAAGCGGTACGACCGTGACTAGCCTCTGATAAATTGCTCTATCTCGCTTATTTATGAACCAATTTTCATAATTTTTACATCGTTGGATTTTAAATTGAATTGCCCAAAAAACTCATAGGAACATAAATTTTACTACCTTATGTAGATTTTACGCAATTTAAGGTGAAAGATTTTAAACGCCCGCCATTTTGAAAATATCAGTGATAAAAAATTGATCATTTTATTCCAACTAGGTATTCACTTCAAAAAGATGTGTACCAAATTTCATTTTATTACGTCAAGCTGCTCTGAAATTAAAAATTATTCCTTAAAAAATACAAAATGGCGGCTGTACGGGTAACTATTCAGTTTTGGAAATTTTAAATATGATGATATTGACTTGTCTTTTGTTCAGGAATAATACCTTAAAAGGTCGGTAGGGAGGTCAGAGACACCCTGTATATTCTATAATGGTATGGCCTATATTCACATTTTTTTTTTATATAAATGGATGTCAATAAATGTAAGTATGTTAGTGTGTACGCATAATTTTTTTGCGTTTTGATGGACATTTGTCTAAACCACATGACCAAAATATTCTATTATGACTTTTTGTAAAGTAGTGAAAAAGTAGCTAGCTACTTTTTTGTTGTAGTTGTAGTTGTAGCTAGCTACTTTTTAAAAAAAGTAGTTGTAGTGTAGTTTAGCTACTTTTTAAAGAAAATAGTTGTAGTTGTAGCTAACTACTTTTAAAAAGTAGTTTACCCAACACTGTATTTAGGTCATATAAAATTGTGGATTGGCATTCTTAAATGAACATCGGTTTAAGCGGCCAATTCATTATCGGGCCGCGGCCAGGTCCCGAGGTGGCCGGTTAAGAGGGAGTCTACTGTATTTAAAATTCTTCTATGACAAACACACTTTCAAGGATCGTTGTAAATATAGCACTAAACAACAAGACATAGTTCAGAGTCGGTCTCAACAAATCAAAAGCTATTAAAATTGCAAAAGGAGTTTTTCACGGCTCTCCATTATCTCCAATTTTGTACAACATGTCTAGTCTGTTGTACAACAAGAACTATCAGAGCTTGAAGTTGCTAATATATTTTTATTTAGGCTTGTCAAGAGCAAAAATTCTGTTTCCTTATTTGGGTTTGCTGATGACACTGTCCTAATTGCTAAAGGCAAGTCGTCAGCTGAAATGTTGACAACAAGTATGATGGCAATATGCAGATTTGAAGAAATAGTTAAGGGCTGAAGATCAATTTCAATAAGTAACATGCTATTTTTAAAGAAAATGGTCCGATAAAAAAAAATTGGGTTAAGCTGAATGATAATGAAAAGAGCAGTTGATAATGAAAAGATTAAATCAATAGGAAAAATGAGAAAGTTAAATATCTTGGTGTAAATTTGTGTGATGACGTAGAATTTGATTCAAATGGAATTTTTCTGAATAAGCTATCAGATAAACTGAACAACCTAAGTAGAAGCATTCTCCTGCAGCATAAATATCCTATCACTCACATTAATTTACCCCCTTCAAAGAGTAAGTTAAAGGCAATATTATAGAAAATATTTGTCAATGGAGACAAATTTTAACAAAGTACTGTACCACTATAGAAATATTACAACTACCTAGTGACACACCAAATGATTTTTTATACTCTAATAAGAAGTATTAGGGACTGGGAACAATGAGGATTGCATGGGAAGCATACATCCGGCTATTTAATTTTTAAGTGCATTTTAGAAAACAATTACCTTACACTTAATTCCAAATCCCTATAAAAATAATAACAATTTTGAAACAAGTAAACATACAAAATACATAACTAGAAAACATAGAGATATTCCAAATTAATGGCAAACACTTAAGAAAATTCTTGAGAGACAAAAGAATTTAATGTGTGGATCAACCATTCTCAAAAAGGATAAGGAGTGATTCCATAAAAAGAATTCCTAAATAATGCAAATGCATGGGGTTATAATAAAAATGGTCCATTTTCCTCTGAATGGCTGGACTGCTTAAAATAGCTATAGTAAGGTACACAAAAATTGTCCAAAGAGAGTTGATGCTTTGTTCCCAAATCTTTCCAGAAACATATTTTTATACTATATTGCACAAATGACAACATTACAGGGGGTGTGGGGCGGACACAGCTGTTAAAATTTCCATAGGACTATTTTTGTTAACTTTACTGAGGTAATGTTGCGGCAGTGAAAAGTTTGTCTTGCAGAGCAAACCGTTGCATTGAGTTTGAATCTCTTGCTCATGAGTTAGGTTCCTGCAAAGTGAACTTCTATTAAATAAAAGGCATAATGAAGTAAGAAGTATTCTCACCAAAGAACTAAAGAAAGAAAACTGGGAAGTTTTTGGAGAGGTAAACTAAAACTGCATTTCGGAAGAAGAGATAGTAAAGGATTTATCAATGAATCCCGCTGTTCCTTTTGATACTGGTCTTAAACAACATTAGAAAGTTGAAAAATTAAAAAAAATAAAATGAAAACTTCCCAATGAAAAGTCCCATCCCAACAATATCATATTCTAAAAAAAACAAAAATCAAGGACATATTGTTATTGGACTTCTTTTTGGATCCATAGGAACACTTAATGAAAACCATTTGAAATGAAATTAGAAGAATTTGCAGACTACCAAAGGCAGAGGACAAAATTATATTGATAAGTATTTTGAAAAGTTCAGGTTAGATTCTTTCTAAGGAATCATCTTTTCAACAAAAATGCATTGTAAATTTCTGTTATCAATTACAAAAGTAAGTTAATTTATCATGCACATATATTTTTTTTATAAAAAAAAACCTTCCTCTATAAAAAAGTTATGAATTCTGGTAATCTTTGTCTTTTTGGCAAATCATATATGTATGGTAAGGTGGCATCTTTTTATTTTCTCTCTAGGTTTGAAGACCTGTATAATACTTTCTTAAGACATCACAGATCTACAGGAACTTGTACTTGAGTCTTAATTTGAAATACAAATATGGTCAATCAATGTTAAATGGCTTTCTTAAATCTTTATGTTTATGATGAACAAAGTGCATTTCAGTGTTTGTTCTTAACATTAAATAACTTATACAGAAAGAAGCTGCCTTTTTAAATTTTACTGCACATAACTTACTTACACTTGAGCACATTAAGTTTTTACGGTATTCAAAACAATTTTATTTTAAAATAAATAGTAGTTTTTATCACTAGGAGCAAAAGTGGCTCTTTTTAGTGCACAATCCGAGTTTAAAAACTAAGCGCAGCCGAAAAAATCGTAAACACAGACTGCCGCCGCAATTTTGGGGCGGGCGAGTTCTATCCAGAGCCCACAGCCACAGATCTGCAGCGTCTGGACTCATTAAAATAGACTGCCACCGCAGATCTGTGGCAATGGTTCCATGATACTAAATACAAAATTTCTTCAGTACGGTCTATTTTAAAGGTTAGATAGCTTAGGCACGGTCTACGGGATTGTCCACCGCATGTGTGCGGCGCTTGGTCTGTGGCTAGGACGATCACTGAAGTCGCAAACGTGTTACGCACTAAAAAGACACTTTTGCTCTAAGTGATGAACAAAGTTTTTTATCGTAATGCAGAATTGCACTTTTAATCGTTAAAAATATTAACTATAAAATTGTAGTATTCAGGTTATATTTACAAAGTAAGTAATATGCAGTGTTTACATTTCTGTTATTTACAAAAAATGTTTGAATAACGTTTGAATTTCACTATTCTGCATAGAAAATTAATACATAACACTTAGAAAGCAGCTGACTTTTTAGTCCTAAGACAAATAAGAAACACTTTTGGTACTATCGAGAGAACAAAAAACAGATTGATTTTGAATTGAATGATAAAAAAATACAATTTAGGAGCAATAGGCTACTTCATTAAATGGTTAAATTAGTACAATGAGGTTAATAACACTAGATATGATACATGTTCAATGAAGTCTATTGAAATATCTTGCAGTTTGATGAGGGGATATAGGGCTTCAAGGTTAACTTTTGATTTTTTTAAACAAAAACTTGTTCCAAATTATTTTAAAGTTCAAGTGATGTCTTAGTCAGTTACTACAACAAACACTATGGAGTTAAATATGTCCCCAAATCCTCTAGATAATCAGTGCTAAGATATGAAAGGATTTGTAATTTTAATTCTTCAGGCAGATTTTTCCATTGAGCATTTCTGGTGGAGACTTCACATCCTGCTTCGGTGTTTTGGATTTGTTCATCAAAGTAAAGGAAAACTGTTGTACATTGATCAATCAGTTTCATTCTTTTTTGATCGTGCGAAAACTTGTTCTTAATAGGTAAAGAATAATTGGGAAATCTTTCACTAAATTCATCTCTGTTAATAATAGTCTGAAAAAAGTCATTTTTAGTATATGTTGGTAAACAGTTGTAACGAATAAGCAATGATAACTGGGACCGGCCATTGAGTGTGAAGTAGGTGTTCAAATCCGTACATTCCAACTCGTAGCTGTTTATCATTTCCTGAAATTTATGGATTCCAATTCCATTTGTGATTGACATCTGGGGATGTAGTTTCACACTTATCAGTAATATTAAATGTTTAAGAAATTTGGAGAAGTCTTCAAGCGAATGGAAAAAATATTTTCCATTCCATACAAAGTCAACAGGAGTGTAACCATCATTATCTGTAATGGATGCCAAAGCACCCCTATGCAACAACAAAACACCAAAATCTTTGAACTTTTCATAATCTGACAGTGCATGGTGAAGTAAGGTTTGCCCTTCACAGTTTTTAAGATTAATATTCACATCTTCTTTCAACAGTTCTCTAAAAAGATCAAATTTGTTGGCTGAGATTGCTAAATAAAGAGGTGTGTTTCCCTTATTGTCAGAAGCATTTACATTGGCTCCACTTCTCAAAAGTTTTGAAAGAAATTCTTTTACATACTCTAGGTTGTATTTAATATGTTTATCACGTATTTGTTCATGATTAAACCGAGCTCGGACTTGATTTCTTAACCTCTTAGCATAATTTTTTTGACGTCTAACTTCTTCACATCGTTTTACAGCGTCATTTTTAAATATATCTAGACGTCTCATTACTTCATATTCTTCTTCAGTAGTAGCATCGCTTAGACGTCTCAATTCTTCATAGACTTCTGGGTCAGTTTTAACAACGGGAACTTCCCATTCCCAATGGCAAACCCCAGAGAAACCTACCACATAATGTAGTGGTGTTCTGCCATTAACATCCATGGCATTGACATTAGCACCATGTTGCATAAACTGAGTAATAATCTTGTGTCCGACCTCTCCCAAGGGAAATTGCTTGTTAAGCCAATGGTAAACTAAACAATGAAAAGGAGATTTTCCAGAGTTATCTAAAATTTCAAGATTTGCTCCATTATTCAATAATAGTTCAATTATTTGTTCAATGTCTGACAGTGTTTTTGAAGATAAATCTTTAGGTTCACCAACACCAGAGCAGACCAAATGCAAAGGCGTTCTTCCCTGACCATCTGGAACATTGACTATTCCTGCTTTATATTCCAGACTTCCGACTTCCAACAATGTATGAACAAGATTTGTAAATCTACCCACCACAGCATGATGGAGATTCGTCCAGCCCTCAGTATATATTTGTACAGCCATCAAAATCCTTTATCTGGCCTTCACTGGGTTCTTGGTTTTTCATTTATCCTCTGAATGACTTCACTCCTATGCTTATCAATTTCTTTCATTGAAAATATCTGAAAAAAAGCATGGACTATCAACACGCTTCTACTCAACTCAACTCAACATCTCTTTATTTACAATATGTATATACATGATACATGAAAATACCGTCAATGAGCTTAACCTAGAAAAATATACAATAGCTTAAATAACTCCTACCCTTCATAAAATTCTTTGAAAGAATACAATAGTTTGTGTAATAAATAGTTTTTAACATTAATTTTTCATTTATTTACATTATTTTCTTTTCGTAAAGTGGCTGGTGAATTCCTGAAAAATTTTGCACTAATATGTATTGGTTTCTTAATATAAAATTCTAATTTGCGATGACGAGTATTGATGATATCCCGGTTTCGGGTGTTGTATGGGTGGAGCTTAGTACTGTCTTGTTGTAATTTGTTTGATTCAAGGAAAAGTAATACGGTACTGTGTCATGAACATATTGCCCATATATAGTTAGTATTTTTAAAGATTTAAAATAATCTCTTGCCGATTGATCAGGTTTTAACTTTAATATTATTCTAACTGAATAGCTTGCTTTTTTTGAATTTCATCTAAATTTTCTTTTTTTGTTGCCCCATGCAATGCCAGGCCAAACGAAATATGAGAATGAACATGGGATTAGTATATAATTATTAAAGTGTTAATTGTTAATTGTTAAGGTAATTATTAGTATATAATTAATTTTATATGTTTAGTATATAATTATTAAATGATAAGAGAGAATTTTTCATTTGATAGATCTAACTTTTTATGTGATATACTCATATGTCACAAATAAGGTCCGTCCCAATATTACAGCAAAAATGTTTGAGATCTTAAGGCCTCATAAACTTTCACAAAGTCTGAAAACTTTTTCCCCTAAAAACTCCGTCCTGTACGGTATGCATTTAAGTTCCAGAATAAACAAAGCGGCCTCCACAGATGAGGGTTTTACAATTTTACTGTAGTAAACTTGATGATAAAGATGTTTCCAACAGTACAAATACACTTACATTAACCTATCCAAACGGCCTTATTAAATGGATCTTTCCTAAACAATCCAAATGATGGCGTAATGTCAAACACTAAATAATTACATAACTACATATCTTAAAACTAGGGGTGTGGGAATAGTGAATTTTGAGTTTGAATCAAATCTAATAAATAGTTATTTACTGTTCTAAATAATGAACAAATTTGAATCAAATAGTAGCATTGGTATTTGTTTTTCACTGTCAACTGACTAACATTGACCATAAATTTCAGGTATCTCTTTAGAGTAAATAAGCATTTCACAAACAAACTTTATTTTACATTATTGGGTTGGTATAAAGTGAGTTTGACTCTGTTCATTCGGTTTTTGTACGGTATCTGTTCCTAGTCCAATGCAACAATGGTTATTTTCAGCATAATGTGTAGCTTAAAATAAAAGTATAGGAATATAGAAGTACGATAGTGCATTTAATATCTTTATTGAAATGGCGACCTAACGTAATAGGTAGTTTAAAGCCAAGTATGAATGAGAGATGAGTGTAGGATGATTGTGGCGCGATCTTGTAGTCTTGTTACTGACTAAGGCCGACATTCTCCTTAGGCAGGACTGTTAATTCATAGCCACACAGCCAAAATAACACATAATAGTACAGTAAAATAAGGCCAAAAACAACCTTTTGATCGGCAACTGATGTGCATCCATGAAATTTTCAGGAGACCTTCTTTTAAGCTCTAGAAAAAGAGATTTGATGAGTTCCCAAAAAATAAAGTTGTTTTACACCGATAAAATCACTTTTCAAAATGGCGGCTCTTTTGTAATAGGATAAATTTTGAAAAAGCTTCCTTTTTTCATTTTTTACTTGCATCTACTCAATATTATGTTGTGGGACCAATGCCAATAATTGTAGAGTGATAAATACTTTATTTTTAACAGTCTTTATTTTTAGGCCGCCATCTTGGAAACGCCATATTGGATTCAAGTTGGTTTTTTCTAATGTAAAGATAGTGTTGTGACACATCATTTCAGAGTAGATTTTTTCTCTGATTATAATGCCGCAATCCGTTTTTGAAAATATTATTCCGTTTCAAAGATATACGGAAATTAAAATTCTTCTCTATACATTTCTTATGGACGTTTCAAATTTTGAATTGATTGTTTTTTTTTTTTTTGCCCATAAATCCTGTTCTAATTGAGATATGTTGTTAATTTTGGTATCAGATCACTCAGAGGATCATTGGGCTTCTTTAGAGTTTTTGTTCATTTGAATTGGCTCGGTTTGAAACGGTTTGTAAATTTTAAACTTTACCCAAATTTCAGAAATTGAGATATTTTTTATTGAAAAGTGTATAATATCACATCTTAAATGTATCCAATTATAACAATCAATATATAGAATTAAAGCCAATAATGTACCGTGTAATTTAAGACCAAAACGAACCTTGAATCTCATTTAAAACTTGAGTTGTACGTCTTTAACTGAAGACGAATTTCAGGAACCAATAAATTTTATGTTAATTAGACAGTTATAAGCCACTTAAAATCCAACGCATTTCAATGTTTAATAACTCAAATTAAAGACATTGATGTACTAGTTGCTTTAAGACCAGAAATAACTTTGTGTCTCATTTAGAACTTGAGATATTAATCTTTAACTAAAAGCGAATTTAAAAACAATTGAAGTTTCTATTAAAGAGAAGGATATAACTCGTCTAAGTATACTCCAAATTGAATGAAGAATAGCTAAAATTAATGCCGGAATATTACTGAGTATTTTAAGGTCACAATAAACAGCATTCCTCAATTAGAACTAGATATAAAAGGAAAATAATGCAAAACCAATTTAAAGTTCGAAATGTCCATAAGAAATTTAGAGGGATGTATTTTATTTGAGTGTATCTTTAAAACGAACCAAGATTTTAAAAAACGGATTGTGGCATTGTAATCATCGTAAAAATCTACTTTGAAATGATGTGTCACAACACTATCTTTACATTAGAAAAAAATAACTTACATCCAATATGACGGATCCAAGATGGCGGCCAAAAATTAACGACCGGTTAAAATGAACTACTTCAAATCTCAAAATTATCGGTGTCAGTGCCATAACATTATATTGAGAAATGCAGGTGAAAAATATAAATAAATACATTTTTTCTAAATGTATCCATTAACAAAAAAACCGCCATTTTGAAAAGTGGTTTTATAGGTGAAAAACAACTTTATTTTTTGGGGACTCATCGGATCTTTAATTATAGTGCTTAAAAAAATCTCTAATCAAATTTTTGTGGACGCACATCAGTTGCCGACCTGAAACCCTAATTTTACTGTACTAATAAGTACCGGGTACTCAGTACCGGTAGCATAAACTAACTATACACGTGCACGTGTCTTGGCAACAGAGATCAAAACTATCAACAACCAAGGCCAACTAGTTGGCCTTGCAACAACCCATCAAAAATTGTTCAGTGATATCATGCAAAAACGATACTACACTATTGTAGGCCAGCTCTGACTTTATTTAATAATCAACAATAATTTATCGTTAAATTTAACCCTTTGAGCGCTGTAAGTCTCATAGTAAGACTCGCCGTTTATGTAGCTTGAGTGCCAAGGATCTCATAGCAAGATCCCCAGTTTGCTGCGAAAAGTGCCAGGGAATCTCGAAGTGAGACTCTTAAATTTTTATACATCAGAATTAATATTCTACTAGCTTTTCCCCACGGCTTTGCTCACATCACTCGCTGTCAGGTTTAGCTCGTTTGCTGTGCTCACTCGCCGTCGTGCTCACGACGCTCGCCATATATACAGGGTGTTCGGAAAAAACGTTTCAGGAATTCAGGAGGTTATTGCCCACATCAAAATAAGCAAAAAAGTTCCTATAAACATATGTCCTCAAATGCTATGTCCATTTTCAAGAAAAAATTTATTTTTTTCCAATGGGTATTTTCAAAATGGCGGCCATTTTAAAATTTTAAACTAAAATATCTCAAAACCGGTAAATTTTATAAAAATTTTACTAGACACAAAAAAGTTGACAAATTTAATTATCTAACCAATGTTACCAAGTTTGTAGGGATCTGACAACAAATAACAGAGTTATTGAGATTTTTCAATTAAAATTACCTTAATTTGCATGAATTACAATGAAAAATCAATGTTTTTATGCAGAAAAATGTCAATAACTCCGTTATTTGTTGTCAGATCTTTACAAACTTGGCACCATTGGTTAGATAATTAAATTCGTCAACTTTTTTGTGTCTAATAAAATTTTTATAAAATTTACCGGTTTTGAGATATTTTAGTTTAAAATATTAAAATGGCCGCCATTTTGAAAATTCACATTGGAAAAAATTAACTTTTTTCTTGAAAATGGGTATTGCTATGATGAAGGTGCATGCCAAATATTAATTTAATACAATGATCCATTACGGAAATAAAAATTATTTAGTGTAAAAAACAAAATGGCAGCTAGCGGGTTAACGAAGCATTTTAGGACATATGTTTATAGGAACTTTTTTGCTTATTTTGATGTGGGCAATAACCTCCTGAATTCCTGAAACGTTTTTTCCGAACACCCTGTATAAAGTCATGGTTAAACATGGCGAAACGTCGTATTCGGAGAACAAACAGTCTTGTATGTAAAATTTTGTGTGTGTTTTTTCATGTTTTTTTTGTGTGTTTATGTGTTTTATCAATTGAAAAGGACTACTTCTCTGCAATATATGAAGGTGAGTGACGCCCAAAAATCTCAATCAGCAACTTCAGACATATTTTATATACAGGGTGTCCAGCTTTAACCTTTACAAACTTTTCCAGGTTATTGCCCACGTCAAAATAAGCAAAAAAGTTCCCGTAAACATATGTCCTAAAATGCTTTGTTAACCCGCTAGCCGCCATTTTGTTTTTTAAACTAAATAATTTTTATTTCCGTAACGGATCATTATATTAAGTTAATATTTAGCCATTAAGATTGTTATAGATATTAAGATTGTTATAGTCAAGTAGCATACTTTAATCATAACATCTCAAGTTTTTGTATCAAATTAAATATGAAGTTTTTGTTGTTAACTTATGTGTTAAAGTGCTTTTGATGCAAGTAATAAAGCTGGTAAAGTATTTACAGTGTTTAAAAAAGTTAAATTTTGAGAAATCTTTTAAATTAAATTATATAATTTAACTTAAATAATACTTGCTTAGTGATCACAAGAAGCACATGTTTTTTTTTTGCTGGATGATTTTCACTATTGACTCTGCAGAATTCACTTTTGTGATATTGTAAAGAACACTTTTCACTATTATTTTTCACCAAGTATTTGTAAATGTAAGAAAAAGTGAAACTCAATGATAAATTTATTGTAACTATAACACACTAAACTTTTAAAACTTGACTAAAGTGGTCACTTCATTGACAAACTGCCGGAGCCACCAAACAGGATTTATTCTTGCACAGGCTGACAGTGTGGAGTTGCCTATCTTCTTATCAGCTGTTATCGACAACCTCAGAAGTCTGCAGGGGACAACGTACCTACATTGTTGTGCAACTTATTGTTGGCCTTGTCCTCTCATTTGAACTATGCAAATAACTTTCTGCTATCACCTTTGTTGTGTTGAATAATAATTGTTGGAACAGTTATAAATACTGTTGTTGTTTCATTTATTTAATTATTTAATTTAATTTTTATTTAATTTTTATTTGCAATGAAATAATGTACACAAAATAGAATAATAAATTGCAAATAATACAAGCAATTCTGCTATAAAGTTAGTTTATCTCTGCAAATTGTAGGAAAATGACAGAAGTAAATTCTTCTTTTAATAAAAAAACTGATTTCACATTGAACAGTCTGGTCTTTGTTAAAATAAAAGGATTTCCATGTTGGCCAGCAAAAATTATTGAAATTGATAAGGAAAGTTTCAAGCATATTATCAAGTATAAAGTCCTTTTTTTTTGGTACGAAGGAAACTGCATCTGTAAATGGGATTGATATATATTTGTACAGTGAAAATAAATACAAATACACACTAGAAAAGGTCGCTAAAAAACACCATGAGGCCTATAAAATAGCATTAAATGAAATAGAAAATCTTTGGAAACAAACTGAGAGGAAACAAACACCAAAGAACACTTCTGGCAGTAAAAAAAGCTTGAGTTGTTCGGAAAATATTACACCTAAAGTAATAAAATTAGACTCAACACCAGCAAGTCTAAGTTGTAGCACTCCAAGAGAGGAAAATTCTGTCCTAACTGTTGACCCAGGTTATAGGCCTACTAGCATTAACATAAATAATAATTTTGTTAAACAGGTTAACGATAAGGAAAATGTAGTAGAATCACTTCTTGAGCTGAAATGGGTAACGGATGATGTTATTATTACCTATTTTGATATCTTAAAGCAAACCAATATCCACCCCAAGTCTGAATTTCTTTCTCCAATCATTGCGTTGGCTATAAAAAACCTGAGTGATTATGAACAGCATGTACCAAGACCATCTTTGAAAGAAAAGTCATTTGTCTTTATTCCAGTCAGTGATTCATTAGCAATGCAACCTATCGGGGGTTCAGGTTCTCATTGGAGCCTACTTCTCTGGGACGTACAACAAACTGCCTTTTACCACCTTGACTCCATAAACGGGTACAACCTCAAACATGCTGAAATTATTTGTGACAAAATCACAAAAGTTATAAACAAAACTGAAGAGAAGAAATTTTTTCAAATAAAGACACCACAGCAGAGTAATAACTATGACTGCGGTATTCATGTGCTTTGTAATGTAGACATGATTATCAAAGGAGTTCTTAACAGAAATTTTGAGTTAAATCCGCAGAACTTGGAAGAAACCCTCCGTCCTCTAACTGAAGCTGAATCTTTAACAAAAAGAGGCCAGCTAGCACTTTTGATACACAAAGGTCGACACTTAACAATCAACAGTGCAACCCTAAAGGAAATCATACTCAACAGTTTTTTGAATGAACCTCAGCAAATAAGTATAAGCGGAAACAACAAAACAAAGGCTATTACAGACCAAGAAAACAAATGGAAAACTGTCAAATCTAAACGTACTCAGGCCAAAACACCAAGTCCAGCAAAAATACCTGATTCTCGAGTCCAGTCTAAACATCAGGTGGCTGATGTAGTTGCATTGCCTTCATCTAATATGTTTGAGAAATTAAATGATCTGGATATGGACGACATCCAGACAACATTAACCCAATACAACTGTTGTGAAAATATAACTCAGAATAAATTAAAAAACTCAGTTCAAGCTGAATCAAGACAAGTATCTGTCAATCGAAGCCACTGCATCCAAAACAAAAAAAAACCCAAAGTGACACTTTTATCGGATAGTCAGGGCAAAGATTTGATCTTCCAAATCGATAAAGTGCTGTCTGAACACTTCTGTTCTTTCGGCCATGTTCAACCTGGAGCTACACTCGAAACCATTATATCGACTGGACAGAAGGATAAGCAATTAGACACATTTAATAAGTCTGATTACATTGTATGGATTGGGGGTACAAATAACATCTCTAATGACTCCCAAAAGAAACCACCCCACATTTTAGACTCTGACGCTCTACTTTCTATAATTGAAGAAAAGGCTCTTTTGTTTTCCCACACCAATCTTGTAATAGCAACAATTCCATACAGGTACGATCTGCATGAAAACAGCCCGGAAAATAAAAAAATATCATATGTCAACAGTGCTATCAGAATCCTAATTGATAAGCACCCTCACTTACATCTACTTGACCTCTGGCTCCTTCCTAGCAGATACCACACCCGCCATGGTCTTCACATTAACAGAAGAGGTAAAAAGTTTATTGCCACTGAGATTTCTAAGATCATCAAAAATAATTGTAAGTCTACTGAGGAAAAAACTGGCTGTATCAACACCGTTAGTTCAGGTCAACCAAAGATCCTTGAGGATGACAGTTGTGACATGAATCTCAACTATATCACTGTAAAAAACCAAAATATGAGGGAAGTAATAAAGAAGTTTAGGCATGATAAAACTATTGCTTTCTCTCATTGTATCTCAAGAGATGTGCACAATGCCAGAAACATGAGTGAAGGTGTGGCACATGTTTTTAAACAAGAATTTGGAAGACCCTTGCCTGAAGATTTCCTTGGAGAGTTTCTGACCTGTCAGTCGTTGCGTGATGGGGCAACTGTTTACGGACTCGTAACTAAACCTAGATTTAATTCTAAACCTAAACAAGAAGACTACGACTATGCGTTTCAACAGTTAATTAATGATTTCAAAGATAAAAAGCTAACCAAGTTGATTTGCTCCCCTATGGGCTGCACTCGGGATAAAATCTCATTGGAAAAATTTGCATCCAACATTGTCTATTTTCATCGACATACTGGGGCTCTAGTGGACATAATAACATTCAATGAAAATAGTTACAGAAATCTTTGGAATGGGCTACCACACAAAGAATTCATTGACAATCTCCGATACTCAATCTCATTTCACCTGAAACAGACTAAAAAAATTGTTTCTCAACATAAAAATCTGACTGCTGTCCAAGAATCAAACAACGCTTCTAATAGTTTTGTTCAACACACCCCTGGGGGAGCAGAGCGGGCTGCCACCACCATTCACCCTCTGCCCCAATCCACGACGGTCATCTTGGATCCCTGGGACCTGAATTGCTTCCCACCTCTACATCCTTCACAGCCTACTCAACCAACTCAAAGTGCTTGTGAAAATAGTGAAATTTATGGGCAATATAGTGATATCTTACAGGTTGAAAAATCAACCGACCAACACAGCTATAATGTGCTTGAGTGCAGTGCTTCATTAGATAATGATATTGATAATTTTTTAATGGAAACTCAGTGCAGAGCCCTGTTGACCTAGACCTACAGCTCAATGAGTCTAAAATAAGACACAATAACCAAATTTTTTATGATGACTTAAATATGATAGATACCGATACCCTCAATAGTTCTGTCAAGATTTGGATTATGCATTTAAATATTCAGGGTGGTATATTGGATAAAATTAACGATTTACAAATTGTTCTGCAAAACACAAATGTAAAAATTCTTTGTTTAAATGAGCACTGGTTAAGGAATGAACAGGGCTTTGTCTTAAGTTCAATTAACAATTTTAAGCTGGCTTCATGTTTTTTCAGACAACAGCAAATAAGGGGGGGTTCTTGTATTTTACTGCATAACAGTTTGAGCTTTATCGAGAGATTGGATTTGATGATTTTAAATGAGGAATCAATTTTTGAACTGTCCTGTATTGAAGTTCTTGAGCCATCAATTGTTGTAATTTCAATTTATCGTACCCCTGATAAACTTAACATTAATAGATTTTTAAATAAACTGGAGAACTTCTTTTGTCTACTACAAAATAAAATAAAAAATAAACCAATATATATAGCAGCAGATTTTAACATAGACATACTTGAATCAACAAAATATCCTCAGGATAAGTTTGATTTTATTAACATCATCACATGCTATGGTTTCAAAGAAAATTTCAATTTGCCAACTAGAGTAACTAAAACTACACAATCTTGTATCGATAATATTTTAACCAACAAATTATGTCAAACAAATTCCAGGGAAAAGAATATTATAGTAGAATTAGGTATTTCAGATCACAAAGCCCTTTTTTTGTGTGTTGTACATGATATTTCTGAGAGCAAAGTAAATAGTAGCGTACCAATGAGATTTTTTTCTGAGGAAAATATCTATTTCTTCAAACAGGCTTTGTCAAATACTAATTTAAAATGTGATAATAGTAAAAATATCCAAGAAAATTTTAATAACTTCTATAACTTGCTCCTGAATGAATTTAATGAACATTTTCCTCTAAAGTATAAACAAAAAAAGAAGCAGCTTAAACATTTTCAAAATAAATGGATTACAAATGGTATACAAATATCTAGTAGACGTAAGAGAGTACTGCATTGCATGGCAAAGAAATCTGATAATCCTATTTTCTTGGAATATGTTAAAAAATATAAAAAGGTATTTAAATCTGTTTGTCAAGCAGCTAAATTACTATCCAACTGCAAAGAAATTAAATCCTCAAAGAACAAAACAAAAGCTGCCTGGAATATTGTGAATAAGGAGCTTTGTTTGAAAGAGAGAAATCGGGAGATTCCAGATCTATTGTTTGACAATGTCTTGTGTAGGTCAGGAGAAGAAATAGCCAATTTGTTAAATAATAAATTTGTAAATTCTTCTGTTGACATAAATGTTGTGCCAAGTATAAGCGATGCTCTAGTATTTGCTCAAAAAAATATTTGTTGTAAAATCCCTGTTTTCAATCTTGAAGGAGTTTCTATCAAACAAATTAAGGACATTGTAAAATCCCTAAAAAATAAAAACTCGGCTGGGTGGGATGGAATTCCTTTGTCTTTGGTGAAGAGTTCTTTGGATATTATTGCTGACCCACTATGTCAGCTTATCAACCAGTCTTTAAAAGAGGGTTATTTTCCATCTCAAATGAAATATGCAGAGGTTGTTCCAGTTTTTAAAAAAGGGGATAAAAAGAATTCAGACAACTACCGTCCAGTGTCAATTTTACCGGTTTTATCTAAAGTTTTTGAAATGGTGGTCTGCAAGCAAATTTTGAAATTTTTTGAAGAAAATGAAATTTTTTCCAAAAGTCAGTATGGATTTAGAAATGGTAAAAATACTTGTTTGGCAATATCTGATTTAGTTGAACAGGTTTCGTTAGCCTTGGATGGGTCGCAGAGGACATGTGGCGTTTTCTGTGATCTGTCCAAGGCTTTTGATTGTGTTGTCCACGATATTCTTCTAAAAAAACTTCATTCATACAATATGTCCCATACTGCGCTTTCTTGGTTATCTTCTTATTTAAGGGATCGCAATCAAAGAGTCATTATTACTAAAAATTCCATTAAATTGAAGTCTGAATGGCAAAATATTTCAGCCGGTGTTCCTCAAGGGTCAATTTTAGGTCCAGTTTTATTCTTAATATACATTAATGACCTTGACAAGAATATTAATGCTGACCTTATTTTGTATGCCGATGATACGACTGCAGTTCTGAAGGCTAACAATATGCAGGAACTTGAGAGCTTAACCATTAAAACGCTATCAGATTTGGAAAATTGGTTTCAAGTAAATGGTCTGAAATTAAATTATGATAAAACTAGTTTACTGACATTTCAAACTAGTAGAAATAATAATTTGGCTAAATTTGATATATCTGTTAATAACTGCAAGATAGACTCAAAAATTTCAACTAAATTCTTAGGAATAGAGTTGGATCAAAATCTCAATTGGAAACTCTATCTCAGTACTGTTGTTAAGAGACTCAATTCAGCATGTTATCAGATGCTAGTATTAAGAAGTACCATTGATTTGGAAACCAGATTAATGGTTTATTTTGCATTTTTTTATTCAATCATGCAATATGGAATTGAGATGTGGGGAGCATCAACGGATTCAATAAATGTTTTTAAAATACAAAAGAAAATCATAAGAATCATAAATTTTTCTAATTATAGGGTATCTTGCAGACCAATTTTTCAAAGAATGAAACTACTGACTCTTCCATCTCTCTATATTTATAAATGTTTATTGTTTTTAGAAAGAAATTTTGATAAGCTTAGTGGGGAGCAACATAAGCATGAGTATGGTACAAGGCACAAAAACAATTTCCAGTTCAAAATACATCGCTTGTGTCTTTTTGAAAGATCTCCTTCATATGCAGGGATGAAAATGTTTAATAAACTCCCATTAGTTTTAAAATCTCAAATTTGTTCAAATACCTTTAAACGTTCCCTTAAGGAATACTTGGTAACAAAATGTTATTATAGTGTAAATGAATTTTTCTCTCAAGTAGATAATTAATGTAAACTTCAGAGCTATTTTGTGTTTCTTTTTCAGTGGAATTTCATTTTCAGCCTGTTTCTTTTAGTATTATATTATATTGTCCAGACTAACCATTCCTATGGTTTTATGTTTTATTTTTAACTAGGATTAACTTAGTTTAATTATACAACATTTTGACAATGTCACCAGTTTTGTTAGCTTTGCTATGTAAAAAAACGTATTTGTGGCAATAAAGAAATTTGAATTTGAATTTGAATTTAATATTTAGCATAAACGTTAACTATAACAATATCCATTTTCAGTAAAAAAATTATTTTTTCCAATGTGTATTTTCAAAATGGCGGCCATTTAAAAATTTTAAACTCAAATATCTCAAAAACGATAAATTGTATAAAAATGTTACAAAAGACAAAAAAGTTGAAAAATTAAATTATCTAAACAGTGACACCAAGTTTGTAAGGATCCGACAACGAATAACGGAGTTATTGTGCAGAAAAACACTGATTTTGCACTATGATTAATGCCAATTTAAGTTATTTTAAGAGAAAAATTTCAATAACTCCGTTATTTGTTGTCGGATCCTTTTTTCTCTAATAACATTTTTATAACATTTACTATCCCACCAATCGGTAGGCAAATATAAAATTAAACTTAAAGATACGATTGTAAAAATCAATATCCATCGATAATTTATAACCTAACAACATAATAATAATTTTATCCACAAATAAAAATTATATTCAAAAAGAGCATAGATAAATAATTTTCTGAACATTTTATCGGGAAATATGAAGCATCCCAAGCATCCGGGCTGTAGTGATGCTGATTATTTCCCACCAATAGGTAGGCAAATATAAAATTGAACTTAAAGATAAAATTTTAAAAATCAATATCCATCAATAATTTATAACCTAACAACATAATAATAATTTTATCCACAAATAAAATTTATATTCATAATAATCTTTAATGATTAAACAACAATGCGACACACTCTTTCGTCCTGTGTTTTCTGTTCTCGGTATCCACTTAAGCCGCCCAAACTGGAAACAAAATTGTACAAAATAGACCTCGAAGGCGTGGAAGGAGACATTGAAAAGTCAACGAAGAAGTTAGAAGAATGAAGAAGGAAGAAAGAAGAAAGAGATAGAAGAAAGAAGAATTAGGGAATACTATGGGAAAATAATTGAAAAGACTTAGTAAAATAAAATTTGGCAATGAAATGTTTAAATTGTGAAACAAAGTAAAGGACTTGCGTAAATTCCCCAAACTATGTACATTCCCATACAATGTTAAATATTGTCAGAGGAATAAATGTTATTATTATTATTATTATTATTTTTTGAGATATTTGAGTTTAAAATTTTAAAATGGCCGCCATTTTGAAAATACACATTGGGAAAAAATAATTTTTTTACTGAAAATGGGTATTGTTATAGTGAAGGTTCATGCCAAATATTAAGTTAATACAATTATCCGTTACGGGAATAAAAATTATTTAGTGTAAAAAACAAAATGGCGGCTAGCGGGTTAACGAAGCATTTTAAGACATATGTTTACAGGAACTTTTTTGCTTATTTTGACGTGGGCAATAACCTAGAAAAGTTTGTAGAGGTTGAAGCTGGACACCCTGTATAACTTAAAGCTCTTTTTTGTAAACACTACTCCTTCCCTTATTTCTGGACGAAATTCAGTGTTTGAGATGTCAAAAGATTTGTCTCAGTTCCTAGTTTTGCAATAAGGTTTTAGATTTTTGATATTTGTACTCTGAAGGGTATGAGAAACCCTTAAATTTCACTTTTTGTCCCTAAGATTAACCTAGGAAAATTTTTTATTAAATTTCAAATAAAACAGCTGTTTATAGTTAAATCATAAAAACACATGTTAAAAGCTAAATAAAACTTTGAATTTTTACGCATAGGGGCTAAGTTTTATAACAAATTACTCGGGTAAATGCAGCGCATTGCGATCCACAGGTGCCCCTAGTTTAAAGTAATCTCTAAAATACCTCAAATTTGAATTTTCATTGAATTTGTTTCTTAACAACCAATAAAAATGATAAAATTGATTTTAAGATTTTTCATACAAATAATTTTTTTATCTTTTGTAAAAAATAATTCATTTAAAATAAAAAGTATCCCATGTTACTTCTGATACCTCCAAGGATATGAAGACCACAGGAGAAAAAGGGGGAATGTCCAAAAAAAATTTTTTTGGGGTTTCAATGTTTTTGGATTCTTCAAAAGATTGTACATTTAATGGTATTACTATCAATGGCAAAAAGGTACAATGTCCAAAGATATAACACATTTAAGTATTAGCAAACAGGAGAAAAAGGAGGACTGTCCATTGTAAAGGGAAAAAAGGAAAAAAAACTTTGTTTGGACATTCCCCCTTCTTATCGTGGAAACTCTGGAAATTATGGAACTTTTCTGACAATATTGTATGTTTATATTTTTAAATAAATATTCTGTATAATTGTGGGGTTTTCTATACCTATAACTCATAACAATATATATTGGCTATAGTTTTGTGTAGATCTGTTATATATAATATATCAAATTTTTGGTTCATAACGTTTAACAATGGTTTTTTAGAGTTTTCTCAAAAACTAATTGTTGCGACATTCCCCTTTTTTCTCCTGTGGTCTTCATATGTTTATAAAGTATCATGAAGATCGGTTGGGTAGTTAGTTTTCCTGTAAAAGTCTAACAAACAACAGGACATTCACATTTATAACATTAATACCGTATATAAATATATATTAGTAGGATATTCTAATGAGTAAGGTATATTTGTATGTATGTTTGCACACGGATCTCGAGAACAGCTCGAGAGATTTTCTTCAAACTTTGCAAATAACTTAGTTCTGGTATAAAAATGGTTCTTGTAATCATTTCTGGTAATCATGGTAACACTATTTAAATAAAAAGTTGATAAATATTCATATCCCATATGAGTGAGTGAGTCAGTTACACCAAGAGGTGTATATTATTTAGATATGAATGTGAACGAATAGGCCTAGTGTTTTTGGCATCTGGGGACCTCAAAATAAAAAATGACAAGGTCCCGGGTTTAGGTCTTGCCATGGCTAATACCGTAACAGCGTATTCCAGTTGGGAAATTCGCAAAAAATTTCAACTATCGATACTTATTAATGATGGAGTACGGTAAGAAAACAAACTTTCGCCTCTTGAACACATGGACTTAACAGGCCCATTCAAATTTTGTAGGCCTATAATGGTAGGGCCTAATACACACATAACAAAGCAAGTGGTGAAAATTGGGCTAATAAATTCTAGGCTAAATGGGCTATAACTTAGGTGCTAGGCCTAGCAGTAATTTATCAATATGTAAGAAAATTTACACGTTTGGCTTAGAGCCTGCCTGATTGCCATTCAGTGAGTTAGAAAAAATTTGGGTTAACAAGTTCGCTCCCACAATGTTAAAAAAAAAATCGTAACCACAGACCTCCGCAGCAATTTTGCGGCGGGCGAGTTCTACTCAGAGCCCAACGCCGCAGACCTGCGGCGGCTGAGCTCATTACAATAGACTGCCGCCGCAGATCTGCGGCGATGATTCTGTTTAATATTCTATTTCTATAACTTAACTTATTGCTTTCTATCTTAATGGTGAGACACCTTAGGCATGGTCTACGGGACAGTCCACCGCATATGTGTGGCGCTTGGTCGGTTGCTAAAACTATCACTGATGTCACTGAAATGTTTTTATGTACATTTTTATTTAATGTATTTATGAAAGTAAAATTTTTTAACGAATTTGAGATATTTTTATACAAATATTCATCAAATCTCTTATATGACACATTGAAAAAAGTTTATTAAGAAAAATGTATAAACATTTGCATTATGTAAACTTGTAAAACATCATAATTATACTGCGTAAATGAAGTGTGACAACTCTTTTTGTAAACTTAATATTTCAATACGTTTTTATGTATAAGCCGTATTTTATTTTCCGTGTTTTCAAAGGTTATGAATAAAAATAAAAGGTTACTTATATTAGTGGCTAACATGCTCACTTATAAGTTAGTCTCTGAGGCGAAATATGTTACCTCTGTAGTAATCTGATGGACCATGTGCCGTAAATGTGTAGTGCTAAAAAAATTACCAAAAATGAAGAAAAATTTTAAATTTTAAAGTGTAAATTAATATTATATAATGATTAAATAAAGATAAAGTAACTTTCTGTAATGTGATTTGAAGCATTCAAGCAACCGGGCTGTATGATGCTGAAGGTCTCATGTTCAATGTAAAATGTTAAAAGCATTAATGAATTCACTCCATAAATGAATTTAATGAACACTATTACAATCAACCGTAACATAGGCCTACCACAAAAATAAATATAAAACATTAAATTTAAAAGTTGTTTTTTTTCTACCAACACCTAAATGTTACATGTATAATGTTATGCATCTTATGTTATAAAATCATAAATACCAAAAAAAGATACATAAACCAAAATAAATTTTAAAGTGTAAATTAATATTATATAGGGCTAAATTAAGATATTGAATAACATTCTGTAGTACGGTACATGATCTGAAGCATTCAAGCAACCGGGCTGTATGATGCTGATGAAGGTCTAATCACAATTTGTAGGCAAAGTAAACATTGCAATATTAAATATAATATATTTAAAATGTACATAAAAATTACAATAAACTTGTACAATAAATTACAAATAATAAATTTCTTCATACAACAAACCAAACTTTTATGGTAAAATCATAAAAACTTCACACTCTTGCGTCCTTGTATATTTTGTTTCCGGTATCCACTTGAGAGGTCCAACTCCAAGAAATTTTTGGAGAGCAAACGAATGACGTGGAAGGAGACGTGGAAGGACTGGAAGAAGACATGGAAGGAAGGAAGAGTTAAAATGAAAAACGCATAGAGCAGTAGACCATTAATAAATTAAACATAAATTAAAAATAACAAATATAGTAAATGAAGAACAAAGAAAGAAGAAATAGGCCTAAGTAGGAAGAAGAAGAAATAAGAAAAATTTCAAATGAGTTTAAAATGAAGAAAGAGTTTTGAGAAAATTAGTAGATGAAATTGTAATGAAATGAAAATTTGTAAAATTGTCAATAAGTGCAAAAACTTGAAATTTGTTTTGTAAATTCCCATACATTGTGAATCTTTGTCAGAGGAATAAATTTATTATTATTATTATTATTAGAAAATTGTATATATTTTTTAATTTAATGAAATTAAGATATTTTGAAGTGTAAAAACTAATTTTGGATGGTGTCATCTATTCGTGGTCTGTGGCATAAGTCACAACCACTAAGATAAGGCCTGACTACAGGGAAGTCCATGATTATTTGTGGGCTGTGGGATTGGACTGACCGCGGCGGCGGCTGGTAGGGAACTTGTTAATCCTAAAATTTCATTTTACTGTAAGTTTTGAGAAAAATATAAGCTAGGTAATCATGGTACAGGGTTGCCAAAAAAAGCACCCGAAAATAAGGGACGAGGTTTCGTAATCAAGCCTACAAGTAAGTTACTCCAGGTTGTGAAATAGTGGTTGAAAATTAAAAATGCTTGATAATATGAGTTTAAATTATTCTGTCAATACATATAAAGTGTTTTGAATGCTGTTTTAGTGCTGTCGATGGTTTTTAGGAGATTTAAAAAAAAATTTAAGCCCGAGATGAGATTGCAGTTTGCACGCTGTGAAGACGGATGAGTTTTTCCAAGACTTGAACCACAAAATGATCCCCAAAAATGATGATTATTCTACTATGATAACGACGGTAGACACTTTGCCGAGGCGGTCGGTACTATTTGTTGGAAAGATAAGCAACAGTATTGTAATTTTGGGGTTAGATTGGATGTAACTCGCATCACAACATCGTAACTAAATTTGTTCTGAGTGAATTTCTGATTTTGGCCAAATACGGGACAGTTACCGTCCCGGACAACTTCTCTCCCCTGGGACACGGGACAAATTTACTAAATAAGGGACTGTCCCTTAAAATCCGGGACGTTTGGGAACCCTGTCATGGTAGGCTAACACTTTATAACTAGACCTGACTTCATGTCAATTACTTTAGTGTAGGCCTAGGCCTAGGTCTATCTGGGAAATAAGGTTTTGGGTTATTTGAAAATACAACTATTATGGCAAAAACCTTAGCCAGTTGGGCCTACTAGGTCTACATACCCTACTACATGTTTAAAAACAAAACATAGGCCCTACCATGGATGGTTTTACTTGATATGTAGTAACTTATGATGTGTCAAAAACATATGACCGCTTAACTTTTACACAAACACTAAAATAACAAAACAAGTTTACTTTACGAAGAATTGATTAGAAAAAATAACAACAACGTACCAAGTCCAGTAAAATCATGTTTAAATCTATGACTATGAATACGGTGTCTGCTTCAATTTTGTATCCATCTAGTTTACCGTCGTAGTCACTCTATTAGACATTTAATATGCATATGATTAGTTTACGTACCGGAATTGTTAGTTGAAATGTATACACTCGGAATCCGGAACAAATTTATCCTTCATTACTTCAAAACTTAGTTTGATACACCTCTTCCTTCCTTCACTAGTCACCTAAGAGTGCCTGCCTAACCTTGTACAAGATGTAGAAAATACCCCCCGTCGGCCCCGTCGCAGCAGACCTGCGTACTCAGCGAATTTCCAAATTAATAATATTAATTTTGACCAGTTTAACTTGTAAACAAAATTTCATCACGTGCTCATAAATAGGGAAATAAATGTCTATTCTCCTTAGGATAAATATAGGAAAAAAATATGCAGGTATGCTGCCATAGGGGACACTAAAAGTAGGTTTTTAGCATAGAAAAAATTTATTTCGACCATATAAAGCCATATAGTAAGTTTCATCAATATCTGCCCATAAATGAAAGAGTTTGCCTATTCTCCATATGATTAACATGGGAAAAGAATATGCAGGTTTGCTGCCATGATAAGTACAAAAACCAAGATTTTTTACCTTAAATGGGTGAATCTCAACCAGATGAAGCTAAATACCAAGTTTCATCCAAAAATATTAGTTTGTTAATAAGTGAAATATTAACACATTCTTATTCTCCATAAGATTAACATTGGAGCCCCAAAAGACAATGTACTGTCTTTAGACTTTGTTTATTTGTTTATTTGTACATCAACGGCAAATGCCTTTTCAAATACAAGATTCAAATTACATGCATTTACATACGTGCTTACATTTTGGAAATTTAGATGGCTAACCTAAGATAAGATAATTATATGCTAACCTAAGACAAGATCAAACAGGCAATGCAGGTACTCACTACTGTACACAGAGAAATCTATAAAGACAAGGACACGTACTTCATTTTACAGAACAGAGAACAGGAATGCCATGAACATGAACAGTGGACTACTTACTAGACTTGAAAAATACACAAGCTACAATTGATTACATTCAATACAGGTGACAATTACACATAAGAATATACAATAATTCATAATAACATTTGTACAATGATAACATTACGCAATGATGTGAACAGTGAAAAATTGATCGGATTTGCATGCCTGTAAAAATAATAATTACAACTAATTATTAGAAAGTAAATCAGTTGTTAACAGTTTACGTCTAAATGAAACAAGAGAATCATTGAAAAAGTCCACGAGACTTGAAACTTGATTCCCAAGCTGTTGCATCCTGTACAAAGGAGAATTCTTTAAGTAATTTGTCCTAAAGCAACGGCGGGAAAACACTTCACAGGACCTAGTTCCAGTTGGTATTCTAATTTCAATACACTGCAGCAGCTCCATACAGTCCACCAGACCACGAAGAATCTTGAAGAGGAAGATTAGGTCCGCAATATCTCTTCTATGCCGCAGGGGTAAGAGTTCCAAAGTAGGTTCAGTGTTAATATTCAATTGATCTCCAAGTTTCCGCTCCAAGAACCCCACGAATCTTCTCTGCAGGGATTCAAGCCTATTACAATGGCCAAGCTGATGAGGTGCCCAAATTATTGATGCATACTCCAACAGGGATCTGACGAGCGACTTGAAGAGGTGAAGAAGAGAAACAGTAGATAAGCCAGATCGGGAAACGCGAAACAGAAGACCAAGCATTCTTGAAGCTCTTGCACAGATGTTATCAAGATGGTCATCAGGCGTTAAATTTGTGTTGAAATACACCCCTAGATCCTTTATCACATGGCAGCGAGGAACCTCTTGATTTGATACTTTGTAGATTAGAGTCAGGGGGATCGAATTCCTTGTAAAAGAAATTACTTTACATTTTGAGGGATTCAGTTTCATGGCGTTGGTCGAGCACCACTCGGATATGTTATCCAACGACGACTGAAGCCGAAGAAACCCGTCTCCTTTCCCAACCGGACTAAAAATCTTAATGTCGTCAGCAAACAAGAGTACCTTCGTGTTGATAACTTCCCTGATGTCTCTCAAAAATAAATTGAACAAGTATGGTCCAAGTAGTGATCCTTGTGGAATGCCCGATTTAACCAGAAACGAATTTGACAGTGTGCCTGCAAACTTTACACAGGAAGTTCTTTGATGTAAATAAGACTCAATCCAGGAAAGTAGTGATCCTCCAATACCATATGACCTTAGTTTGGCAATCAAGTGAGGATGACTGACTTTATCGAAAGCCTTACTAAAATCCAAAAAAAGGCAATCAACTTGTTGCCCTTTGTCAAAATTGGAGAGAAGGTACTCTTTAAAAATCAACAAATTGGATACAGTAGAACGGCCGCCAGAGAACCCGTGCTGTTCTTGTAGATTAAGCTCATTGTACAGTGGTTTCATTCGATCAAAAACAATAGATTCCATTACTTAAGCTAGTGGAGACTGGATGGTTATTGGTCTGTAGTTTTTTGCATCTTCTTTGTCACCTTCTTTATATATGGGGATCACATAACTAGTTTTCAAACATGCAGGAAAGATACCACTCTCGAAACTGAGGTTAAATAGATTCGAGAGAGGATTTGCCAACAACTCACTGCAACTTTTCAAAATACATGGATGGATTTCATCCATACCACACCCCTTATTTGGGTCCAAATTGTTGAGCTTCATTTTAACTTCATTCACTGATGTCCTTACAGAGGAAACGCTATTGATTGAATAGCAGTCATCATACTTGGGGATGATTTGCAAGTCACTTGAGTAGACACTGGAGAAGTGTTGAGCAAAGAGGTTTGCCATAACATCAGGATCATTGGATTCCTCATTGTCCAGTTTAAGACTTGTCACCTCAGATGAAGTGCTTCTCAAATTCTTTACATGATTCCAGAAGACCTTCGGGTTCTTGGGATTTATAGAGTCAATATGAGCAACATAAGATCTATAATCGAGACTTGATTTAATGCGACAGGCTCTTCTCAAGTATGCAAATCTAGAGTAATGCCAATCACTTCCATACCTTTTGAACAACACATGACTCTTTTTCTTTTCTACTATCAAGGTTTTAAGCTCGGTGGTGTACCAGATTGGAAATGAAGACTCGGAGATCTTTTTAAGTGGTGTATTTGCACTGATGCAGCTTTGGAGACTGGATACAAAGTTATCAAAGTCAAGATCAATATTTCCTGATAGGGGGAAATTGCAAAGCCCTTGTGATACAATATCAGCAGACAGATTCGAGATATTACATTTGTGGTAATTTGGACGGAAGGATTCTTTCTTTGTTTTCTTCAAGCCCAATGGAAGCTTTACGTCCACCTCTAATGCCGGATGATGTATGTCCTCATACACAATTTTTTCTTCAGCCACATTAATTGAACACAGAAGATCACTGAAGACAAGGTCTAAGATGACACCACGTTGGTTTTGAATGTTATTGTGTTGAGTGAGTTCAAAGCTTTCAGCAAGATCATTGAGCATTTTGGACGATTCAGTTTTAGATCTGGCACTCTGAAGATTGAAATCCCCTGCTATCAATACACGATGAGGTTTTTTGAGGGATGTCAGGATCTGCTCAGTTCCAATACAGAAGGACTGATATATTTCAGTGGAATGACAGGGAGGAATATAGCATGAGCAAACCAAAAGATCAACGTGGTTACTCAGGGAAACACTGACAAAGACGGCCTCCAAGTCCGGACTGGGAGATGCAATCTCACGACTAGGAATATCTTTCCTCACGGCAATCAAGACCCCTCCGCCACCTGATTTATCACTAGACCTCTTGCTTCGGTCACATCTAAAGATCCTAAAGTTTGCCAACATCAGCTCACCATCACAAAAGTTAGAATCCAGCTTAGTTTCAGTTAATAATATTATGTGCCAAGATGACAGATTAACTTGTTGAGTAAATTCATGCATTTTAGTTTTGATTCCATTCACGTTCTGATAGTAACACTGGAGGATTGCCGTTGATGTAACTAGTTTTTTTGATTTTTAACAATTTTTGGAACTCCATTAATATATTTGATGATAAGATTTTGTTCGCCGGCAGTTGTACGGCTGTCAAGTTCATTTCGCAAATCTGACAAATCTTGAAGTTCCCGGCGAGTTCTGTCCCGAGCCACTTTCAAATGAGACAGAGAGGGGTCTGCTTGTCGAGCCAAATCCACGGAGAGATGAGAGAGAAATCTGTTTCTTTCTTCCATGGTCTTAAAGATGATCTTCAAGGGTCGAACTCTTCCTTGCGTTCTAGTTCCAACTCTAAAGCTCTTAAGGTCATTGATATCAATGTTTGTAGGGGCAGATGAAACAACAGAGGTGATCAACTTGAGGTCGTGAGTTTTTCTGACTTCACTGTCAGAGCTGGAAGATTCAGGGACATCAAACAACATTAAATTTCTGGACCGAGCAGTACGATCATTGATCTCCTCAATAGCTGTGTTCAGATCAATAAACTTGCCAATATCCTGTTTTTGTACAAAGTTCGTCTCCATTTCAGATACCTTAGCCTCAATGGTTTCAATTCGAGGTTCAAACCCATCGATCTTCTGCTTTAAACTCGCAAGCTCATCTTTGATCATGGCAGTGTCCTCAGGAACCTTTTCGAGTTTCTCAACTTTTGTTGTCAGAATATCAATCTTTTCCACCAGAGTCTCAAAAATGGACTTGAAATCAGCCAAGTTCTCTGGCTCTTTATCTGAGCAATCGACACGGGAGCAAAGCCATTGCAAAGAATTATCACCTGCCAATCTCGAGTATTCAGCTTTAGGAACACCGACACAAGTTCGGTGAAACCACCGTTTACACTCTCCATCACATTCCAACCCTTCATCAGATGCAATAACTTCCTTTATGCAAACAACACAGACAGTTTTAGCGTAAGTCGCCATGATGTATACTGTAGAATACTATATATGTTTGATGATTTGTTATAGTGCTTATAGTGAAAAGCGACGATATCTAGAAGGCCGTGGATTTCAAAGAGTCAGGGTTCCATTCATGTTTTGACTGTATATTTAGGCGACATGAAAATACAAGCGGGTTGGAACAGGCTGAGTTGTCAGGGCTGGAGCTGGTGGTTATTGTTATGGCTTTAGAAATAATTACAGTTTGTTAGTACTGTTTGTAATATCTTACAGATAATAACTGTAATAATATTACAGTTTGTAATATCTCGGTAACCAATGGAGATAGAGCAAAGCTTCAAGATACTAAATTGTGTGTTTTTTTTAGCTAAATCCAATGGTCAAGATAAAAGTTTAAAATTTTTTAAATTTACATATGAAAAATGCAAAAAACCCATTTTTGGGGTACAAAACCCCCCAAAACTACCCCTTCCGGTAGGTCGATATGTCTGGTTTTCGAACTCATCCGAATAAACGTAGGATTACACATCTCTACCAAATTTGGTGTCGATCGGGCCATTTTTACGAGAGTTATCGTGTCTAGGGACACACACACACACACACACACACACATATATATATATATATATATATATATATATATATATAAATTTTAATGACTATTATTTTTGGTCTCTGGGCACCTCAAAACGAAAAAGTAACATGGTCCCGGGCTTAGGTCTTACCATGAGACCTACGGTAATAGCTTATTCCCTATGGGAAATTCGCTAACAAGAAATGAGTAAAAATCAAGACCCAAGACCTTCGTTCGAACAACAATGAATGACCATGAATATGTTCTTCCTGTTCCTTCTCTTCCCTTCCATTAAGGAGAGGGATAATGTTATAATGTGGGATAAGGAAGGGATAGTGTTGGTTTCACGGCATCCCAGTTAGTCATTCGGTAGTAGCCAACCGAAACTACCGAGTATCGAAGTATCATTCATATCGAATATCAATTTGAACTCGAACACAAATCCAATTTCAATGCTGCAAAATGGAGGATATTTGTGATCGTCATTTCGAATGGGAATGACTAACTGAGATGCCGAGAAACCAACACTATCCTTACGGAAGCCCTGAAGGGCCAAAGAGTAGCATAAATTTATTACACCGCCGTGTTTCAAAGTTGGCGGGCAGTGTTTGTGTTTATATGTCGGCGAGCCGTGTGTTAAAGTCGGCGAGCAGTGTTTGAAAGTCGGCGATCGCCGAGTTAGAAAGTCGGCGAGCCGTTTTTGAAAGTCTGAGAGAAGTATCTGAAATTCGGCAAGCATTTTGATAAATTAATTAAGACTATAATAATTCAAAGATTTTGATTGACTCTTGAACGGATTTTCATCCCCTTATAAAATTGAAAATAACCTAAACAATCAAATCTCTGGAGCAAAAATAGTCTGTGGATTTGTTTTAATGACCATAACCAAACAGTTTTCTTTGTTGGGACCTCTGATTTCATAGAAATCTGTCATGAAGTTGTAATATTTTTAATTAGTTTGCAAATGAGATTATATCTAATATAATATCAGATGTCTAATTATTACTCTTAATTACTTTATCAAAATACTTGCCGAATTTCAAATACATCTCGCCGACTTTCAAACTCTCCGACTCTCGCCGACTCTCGAACACGGCCATCGCCGACTTTCAAACACTGCTCGCCGACTTAGGCTTCTTTCACATCAGCGCGGTCTGGCGCCGTGCCGGACCGGACGAAAATGTTTTGACTGTTGATCCTAAAGAGAGCGTTCATACTAGTGCGGCAGCGGCCGGTCGAACCACACTGTCCTTCCGGCTCCACACCGGACCGTACATTGTTTTGTACATTGGTTTTTATCGACGCGTTCAAATCAGTGCGTTCTGGCAGGGTTTTCGCCGGACGTAAATTGAATATTTTTCAGTCTCTGTCTATCAGTGGTTGACTAGTGTTGGTTCGACAGTTTTCTTGTTGAACTGTAGTGTTTAATAAGCACTGTGTACGACATGGAGGAATGAATTGACATCGAACAGCACTTGATAAGTTTGGTCAACCAGAGGCCAGTGTTGTGGGATAAATCCTTAAAAGAACACCACACCGTGTTTTGGTAACGGAAGCATGGGGAGATTTGTTTTTATTATAACACAACACAGAAGCATAATTGTTTTCTTAGCCAGTTTTTTTTAACCTGAGCCTTCTAGGGAGAGATGGTGGTGGGGGTTTGTTTATCCTTCGCTAGTATCCCATTGGCTGGAGTCCTTTGGTTTTTTTTGTTGTTTTGATTTATTTCACTACTTCGTCGATGCTCTTGCAGAATTCTGAATACAATTTGTAAAGAAATCTACAGCATCCTCTAAGTTTTGGTTGGTTTGTAACCGAATTTTCAAATTTAAGCTTTCATTTATTGATCTGCGGAAATGGTTCCAATCAGTGTGTTTATTATATAACCTTTCAGTTACTTGTTGTTAAAAAACTTGAGTGCCGACTTTTAATAGAACCGGCGAATTGTCAGAGGATAGATCGAGACAAGATTGGACATCAGTATATAGTTGTTGTTAACACCTTTTGAGATGAAAAAGTCTAACAAATCTGGGATTTTCCTCATATCAGTCGGCCAGTATGTAGGTTCTCCTGTTGAAATATGATCAAAATTGTTATCACTAATTACTCTGAGTAGTTGACGTCCTCTAGGTGTGGCTAATCGGGAACCCCACTCTTGATGTTTGGCGTTGTAGTCACCTCCGGCAATGAACTTGAGAGTGGTAAAAAATCTATCAAATTGCTCAAAAGTTATGGCATGTCTCGAAGGGCAGTATACAGCAGAAAGTGCAATAGGTCCTTGCCAGTCTTCAAGGACAATACTCGAAGCTTGTAGGTAATGCTCTTTAATACCCCCCGTCGCAGCAGACCTGCGTACTCAGCGAATTTCCAAATTAGTAATATTAATTTTGACCAGCTAAACTTGTAAACAAAATTTCATCACGTGCTCATAAATAGGGAAAAAAATGTCTATTCTCCTTAAGATAAATATAGGGAAAGAGTATGCAGATATGCTGCCATGGGGGTCACTAAAAGTAGGATTTTAGCATAGAAAAAATGTATTTCGACCACATAAAGCCAAATAAATAGTAAGTTTCAGCAATATCTGTCCATAAATAAAAGATTTTGCCTATTCTCCATATGATTAACATGGGAAAAGAGTATGCAGGTTTGCTGCCATGATAAGTACAAATACCCCCCGTCGCAGCAGACCTGCGTACTCATCGAATTTCCAAATTAGTAATATTAATTTTGACCAGCTAAACATGTAAACAAAATTTCATCACGTGCTCATAAATAGGGAAATAAATTTATATCTATTCTCCTTAAGATAATTATAGGGAAAGAGTATGCAGGTATGCTGCCATGGGGGACACTAAAAGTAAGTTTTTAGCATGGAAAAATTTATTTCGACCATATAAAGCCATATAGTAAGTTTCATCAATATCTGTCCATAAATAAAAGAGTTTGCCTATTCTCATAAGATTAACATGGGAAAAGAGTATGCAGGTTTGCTGCCATGATAAGTAAAAAAACCGAGATTTTTTACCTTAAATAGACGAATCTCAACAAAATGAAGCTAAATACTAAGTTTCATCCAAAAATATTGGTTAATAAGTGAAATATTAACACATCATTATCCTCCATAAGATTAACATTGGAGCCCCAAAAGAAAATGTACTGTCTTTAGACTTTAATTGTAATATCTCGGTAACCAATAGAGATAGAACAAAGCTTCAAAATACTAAATTGTGTGTTTTTTTGAGCTAAATCCAATGGTCAAGATAAAAGTTTAAAATTTTTTAAATTTACATATGAAAATGCAAAAAACCCATTTTTTGGGTACAAAACCCCCCAAAACTACCACTTCCGGTAGGTCGATATGTCTGGTTTTCGAACTCATCCGAAAAAACGTAGGATTACACATCTCTACCAAATTTGGTGTCGATCGGACCATTTGTACGAGAGTTATCGTGTCTAGGGACACATACACATATATATATATATATATATATATATATATATATATATATATATATATATATATATATATATATACATATATATATATACATATATATATATATAAATTTTAATGACTATTATTTTTGGTCTCTGGGCACCTCAAAACGAAAAAGTAACATGGTCCCGGGCTTAGGTCTTACCATGAGACCTACGGTAATAGCTTATTCCCTATGGGAAATTCGCTAAAACCAAGATTTTTTATCTTAAATGGATGAATCTCAACCAAATGAAGCTAAATACCAAGTTTCATAAAAAAATATTGGTTAATAAGTGAAATATTAACACATCCTTATTCTCCATAAGATTAACATTGGAGCCCCAAAAAACAATGTACTGTCTTTAGACTTTGTAATATCTCGGTAACCATTGGAGATAGAGCAAAGCTTCAAAATACTAAATTGTGTGTTCTTTTGAGCTAAATCCAATAGTCAAGATAAAAGTTTAAAATTTTTAAAATTTATACATATGAAAAATGCAAAAAACCCATTTTTGGGGTACAAAACCCCCCAAAACTACCCCTTCCGGTAGGTCGATATGTCTGGTTTTCGAACTCATCCGAATAAACGTAGGATTACACATCTCTACCAAATTTGGTGTCGATCGGACCATTTTTACGAGAGTTATCGTGTCTAGGGACACACACACACACACACACACACACACACACACACACACACACATACATACATAAAAATTTTAATGACTATTATTTTTGGTCTCTGGGCACCTCAAAACGAAAAAGTAACATGGTCCCGGGCTTAGGTCTTACCATGAGACCTACGGTAATAGCTTATTCCCTATGGGAAATTCGCTAAAACTAGGAAGTTCATAGTGTTTAATAGAGTTTTTAACCAGTACAGCACTACCACAGTGGGCGGTGTTGTCAGGATGATTCGTAGAGTACAACATATAATGTGGAATTTTAAAATAAGTTCTGTCTGTAAAATGAGTTTCTGAAATGAGTAAAACATCTACTTTATGATAATTTACAAAAAACTGAACTTCTTGGCTATGCTGAGCCAAGCCATTGGCATTCCACAGAGCAACCGTGAGAAGAAAATTCATTTTAAACGTGTAATCACGGTAGTCAACAGATTAAGGAGAGTGTTAATCTGTTCTGCTTGTTTTGACAATAGATTTTCGAAATGAGCGAAAGAGTTTTGAATTATAGTAGACAAACTTTCCGTATCAGCTGGTTGATCTTTATTATCTAGTCTTCCTGAGAGAAAGCCCTCACTATCATTGCGTGCAACTTGTGCAAAAGAAAGCCCTTGAGTTACTAAACTGCTCTTTTCCGGATTGGTGGATTTCCCCCCCTCCCGAACTAGCAGCAATGTCTTCTTGTTTGCTATCAAGAGTTTTCCGCCTTAAGAGTCAATAAAAAAGCTTTTAACTATTAGTCTTAGTTAATTTATCAAAATGCTCGCCGAATTTCATATACTTCTCGCCGACTTTCAAACACGGCTCGCCGACTTTCTAACACGGCGATCGCCGACTTTCTAACACGGCTCGCCGTCTTTTAAACACGGCTCGCCGACTTTTAAACGCGGCTCGCCGTCTTTGAAACACGGTTCGCCGTCTTTGAAACACGGCTCGCAGACTTTGAAACACGGCTCGCCGTCTTCTAAACACGGCTCGCCGTGTTTCAAACACGGCGGTGTAAAAAATGCATGCTTTCTCTTTGGCCCTTCAGGGCTTCCGTAGAAGCATTGACTAAGGATACAAAGGATACATTTAGATGTATATTCAATGGTAGAAGTCAAGTCACTACTTGTCTGATGATGACGTGTATTTTTTATCGTCGTGACAAACAGGTTATATTCTAACCTCCTTGTTTATGGACAACGTAGTAGGTAGACAAAAGTATTATTTTGACAGCCGGCTGCGGCCTCTTTCTTTCAGTTTTGTTGAAAGAAATTCTAACCTAATTACGTTACATCTCAAATTAATTGAACATTTGTTAGTCTGTTGGCAATTTATGCGTTGTGTGCGCAGGTATGTACTTCATATTTAATAAGTTTTAAATGTATATGCGCAAAATATGTCACTGAATATAACTTAGATAGACCAACTAGGCCTCTATTTTTTAGAGCAAGGAATTATAGCCCAAAGATAAACAGAACCTTGTCCCCAAGTTAATTTCATATAAAACTTAGGCTATCTTTAAATGTATCTCTTTGTAGGTCTAGAAAATATTTTTGGGACTAAACCTAAGTTAGGCTACTAGTGGTCTAAGAGTAGGCAGAGTTTAACTATTGAAAAAATTCCTAGGTTGCTTAGGCTGCTTTTGCACTTTAACTATTATTATTTATTTTATTTTATATCGAATGTACTGGAAAATGCTTATTGTTGAAAGGACCTTTTTTTGCATAAATGTACCTATAGTTATAGTCGCATGTAGAGAAAATAAAGTACTTTTCATCTCATAAATCTTAGACTATTATTTTTGGTCTCTGGGCACCTTAACCCTCCAACTGGTCATTATAACCTCCTTTACTGGTGAGGTTTTTTTGGCCGCCGCGCAAACATTTAGTACAAACAACATAAAACATATAAATTGGTATATAAAACATACAAATTATATATCAATTTTTTCAGAATGAAATAGGCTATTCAAAACAATATTGTTTTTAGTGTACTTACAAAAATTTATTTTGTTAATCCTCCTATTTTGTAACAATAAAGATTTTTTTTTCTTATTATTTTCCTTTTAGAGTATTATCATGGTAAGGTATGTTGTCCATACAACAAAACTAAGATAGCCAAAATAACCACAATTTTATTGGCTTTTTACTGATGTATAACACTTGATTGTTTATATTATAAATAAAATATTACAAAGCAAATATGTGAGGTAAGCACAAACCACATTTTCGCCGCCATATTTTTTAAAATTTTTTATTTTTTATTTTATTTATTTTTTATGATAAAATTTTTACTAGAACTATTTATAAATATTAAATATAACTATTTGTTATGTATATAAATAATTATATTTATTTATAATAAATTAATAAAGTTAGGCCTAGGCCTATTCACTCACCTAGGCCTAGGCCTAACTCACAACTTTCATGTTCACTGACAACTTCACTTTGTACTCTGAATCTTCATTTAGAAGGCCCAAATAGCACTATAATTACTCAATTCACTCATTATTACATTGCAAACTAACTATAATTCACTAAAATTTGCATTTCAAGTAATAACATAACCACAAAACAGCGCCGCCCCTACGATAAGCGTAAACAAAAACAAACACCAGAAATTCAGTCTTACCAACATACTGATATTTCAACAAATACAGCTGAACATATGATGACTAGATTGTTCATCTTTTCCTCTTTCATACTATATAAAAAACATCGACATTGACTATAACGAAGTAAAATGCATTTTACATAGACCTTGCAAATGGATCGCGATCGCGATCCTACCAGTTTAGAACGGCCTAAATGGGTCGCGATCGCGACGTTCACCAGTTGGAGGGTTAAAACAAAAAAGTAACATAGTCCAGGCTCAGGTCTTACTATAGACCTACGGTAATAGCTTCCTCCCTATGGGAAATTCGCTAGGTACCGGTAACTTAAAACCAATTTTTAGCGAATTTCCCATAGGGAATAAGCTATTACCGTAGGTCTCATGGTAACACCTAAGCCCGGGACCATGTTACTTTTTTGTTTTGAGGTGCCCAGAGACCAAAAATAATAGTCATTAAAATTTATATATATATATATATATATATATATATATATATATGTATATATATGTATGTATGTATATATGTATGTATATATATGTATATATGTATGATATGTATGTGTCCCTAGACACGATAACTCTCATAAAAATGGTCCGATCGACACCAAATTTGGTAGAGATGTGTAATCCTACGTTTATTCGGATGAGTTCGAAAAACCAGACATATCGACCTACCGGAAGGGGTAGTTTTGGGGGGTTTTGTACCCCAAAAATGGGTTTTTTGCATTTTTCATATGTAAATTTAAAAAATTTTAAACTTTTATCTTGACCATTGGATTTAGCTCAAAAAAACACACAATTTAGTATTTTGAAGCTTTGTTCTATCTCTATTGGTTACCGAGATATTACAAAGTCTAAAGACAGTACATTGTCTTTTGGGGCTCCAATGTTAATCTTATGGAGGATAATGATGTGTTAATATTTCACTTATTAACCAATATTTTTGGATGAAACTTAGTATTTAGCTTCATTTTGTTGAGATTCATCCATTTAAGGTAAAAAATCTCGGTTTTTTTACTTATCATGGCAGCAAACCTGTATACTCTTTTCCCATGTTAATCTTATGGAGAATAGGCAAACTCTTTTATTTATGGACAGATATTGATGAAACTTACTATATGGCTTTATATGGTCGAAATAAATTTTTTCTATGCTAAAAACTTACTTTTAGTGTCCCCCATGGCAGCATACCTGCATACTCTTTCCCTATAATTATCTTAAGGAGAATAGACATTAATTTATTTCCCTATTTATGAGCACGTGATGAAATTTTGTTTACATGTTTAGCTGGTCAAAATTAATATTACTAATTTGGAAATTCGCTGAGTACGCAGGTCTGCTGCGACGGGGGGTATTTCATCCTTTATTCGGTTTTAGCTATGACTAATACAGGAATGAAAATAATTTAAATACACTTAAAAACGGCGAAACTTTGTTATCCGACTCCACCGTTCAGCCATTCTAAAGTAACGGAGGTTACAAGCGTACAACTATATTGTTGAAAAAATAAGTGAAACAACTTAAATATTCTAAAACCATATAGGCCTATGTCACAAGTTAAAGTTTTGTTTGTATTAAGGTTCAAGAGTAAAATAATATCATTTCATCAAGTAGTATCCAAAATATCACCTTTAGAAGACGGTAACGGAGGTTACTCACACGAATGGCTAAGTCGTGACTCCTTGACTATTTCTTTAATTTTCTGTGAATTATTATGACAAAGAAATCTTATTTTATGACAATCAAATTCTTCAAGAGTTATGCTATTCATTTGCAGTACTCTTGTTAAAAATAATTAATCTAATTTAGTTATACCTAAATAATACAACAAAAAGTAACGGAGGTTACCGCCCGAGTAACGGAGGTTACCTGTGCATTTCAAGATGTGATTTTGGCTGTTTATTTCTCATATTGAAGTAATTATGAATAAAGTGTAATAGGAAATGAAACTGTAGGGATTGTATAAAAATTTAATATAGTTATGATTGAAAAAATCATGTTTTTATTAGCAAAAACAATTAGTCTATATTGCTAACACTACATCACAGTACTTTGACTTTTTGGTAGAAAATTAAACTGAAAATTACAGTAATTTGAGAGAAAAATATTACTAAGCAATATAATGTAAAATTTAAATTAGTTTTAAAAAATTAAATGTTGTTTAAGTACACAAGTTTTATCGCTCAAAAATTGCAAGATGCATTGTCATTCCAAGGAGTTATTAAGCGTCCCACACAATTTGCATAGACTCAATAAAAACAAGCTTTTTCCTAGTTTTTTACAATTCTCTTTGCAATAGAATTTTGTTTTAAACATGAGTTTTCTTCCTTCCCTCTTCGTTCTTTCCACTTGGTTTCATTTTTCCTTTTTTCTTTCGATCTTGCTATCAACAAAGCATAAAGTCAAAAATAAAGTAAATTATTAGCCTAGGCCTAAGTTTTATGAAAGCTATGATTAGGCAACTATAAAAAATGAAAATATTAACTTCAATCCTTTGGCAATTTCTGTTACACTATCAAAAATAAATATATGCCTAAAATTTAAACTATTTCATATTGAAATAGACTCTATAATATTATTTAATAGGTAATTTACTTAATTCCAATTAAAAACTAAGCCTAGACCTGTTTTTAAGGATCGCCAGTTTTGTAATATTTACGGGAGTCAGAAGATAGTAAAAACCTCTTAAAAGTAAAAAAAAACTACGGTAAAGACAGTAAAAGAGGTGAATGTTACTAGAACATTCATAATATAGGTCAGTACAAGTCAAATTGTGTTAAAAAACTGATTATATCCTTAAAATATCATGGTAATAACATATGTAACCTCCGTTACTTATATATTGTGTAACCTCTGTTACCGAAGAAAATCTATGTTCTATTAGGTGTAAGTCCTCAAAAAATCTAGAGATGACCCCTAAATCACTTTGACTTAAGAAATAATTTTTTTTTATTTAAAAAATGTAAAATAAAGTAGTTACAGAAACTTTTTCATCTTTTTAGTAACGGAGGTTACAACCAAACGTGTCAAAAGAAACGTCTCAATAAATAATCAAAACAACTCACCTAAAATGCTCAGACGACACCATTCAACAGAAGAGGAGTTGCTTCAATTAGATGTAAACAAACAAGTCTGAACAGCTAATCCAAACCAATAATATAAAATGGCAAACAAACTGTTCTTTGCCAATGTTTGCTTTCAACCGGAAAGGCATGCATGTAAGTCCGTAATCAAGGTAAAAAAACAAATTAAAAAATAAAAATATGTGATTTAGTTAGGTTTGAACTATTAGGTACACACCTTAACACTTTAAAATAATGTTTTCATTATTTTTAATATTAACATTTTGGTTTCAAAAATTTTAGAATGGCTGCGTTATTATCGATGTGGAAATTTCGATGTTGCGATTATATTGCTAAACTATCAATGATACAATTACATGATACGATTACGATTTTATTACCTAATTTAGTTCTGTTCTAATATAATTAGCCTAAACATACCTTTTTACAATAAAACATATATTGCAAACAAGTAACTCAAAATAACAAAAACAAGTACAAATTTTAGCTACGGTAATGTAACCAGTAATATTATCAAAGAGTAGCGCAATGAAATAAACTAACCAAGTTTATTGTTTGTGTAGGTGTATTATCTCAATTGCGAGAAGAAGCAGAATTCGTTCAACCTAAAATGGTGTCACACAAATGCTGCCAGATATGAATATTATGAAAAGTAATTTTGTAATTGTATTAAAGGAATATGCGTTTAAAATGATTCCAAACACCATTGATTTTGTTATTATAAACATCGCTGTCAATAAAAGTGAAGAAGGTTTATTGTTAGATTGTTAGGTTAGATTATTATTACGCTTCATAATTTCTTATCCCAACATTGTTGTTGATGCGGTTGTTTTCTTGGCACAATTTCAATCACAATACCGGTATCGAAATTTCCACATCAATAATAACGGTGGAGTCGGATAACAAAGTTTCGCCCTTAAAAACTTTTAAGTTTTTTGTAAATTTGGAGGAAAAATAGTCAAATCTAAAACAGGATACTGTACTACGTTGAATGTTTTCTTCAATATTTTAATAGAACAATTATATGCGTAAATCTAAAAAGTTATCAATTTTAATTGCTATATTCTCTTTATACAGAAATATTGTTCCCAGTGAGAAAATTCTGCTAACACAAATAGGCCTTCCTTTTTTCTAGAGGCTAAACCCAAAATAATTTGGCTTATCAATTTAAAATCATCTAAGACTTAAGTTAATCTATTAAATGTAACTTAATCACAATCTTGTTCATTTGCGCAAATGTAATTTTTTAAACATGTAAAAAAGTCACTTATTTTATGCAGCCCACTCCTGGAGACCATGCCCTGAATGATAAATTGAGCCAAAAAGTGATAACAAAATAACAATGAACATAGGTATTTGATAGAGGTATTAATTAATTGTATAAAAAAGAATCTATTTGTTCATGGGCTAAGTTGAAACATGCATAGATATTAATGTTACTTTATATTTGGGTGATTTAAAATTATACCATTTCGTGACTTTGACCCTTGTAGGTAATTTGATAAAAATTTTTCTTGTTTTTGTTATACTTCAGTGAATTTATTGAAATATATTTATCTTATTGCCTATTGTAATTTATTCATTTATCTTAGAGCTAAACAAATCAGATGTTAAAATCATACAAAGGTATAAAAAATCTTTTTGGTAGGCCTTGATCTAATTTAGATAAAAAATTTCCTGATGTAAGATTTATAGAATTTTAATCTGAAATTCGGACCATGTTCATTTGTTCTTCCAGAGTCACTGCAAATAATGTATAGGCCTAAATTGCTAAAATAAACATTATATACACAAAATTATCCTCAATGTAATACCTAAGTGAACTGATATCTTTTTCATGTCACTTTTAGTTCATTTATATTACTGCGTAAGAGATCCCGCCACCCTAAATTATTTTCAAACACATCTAACTTAATTCTGTAATTCTAATTCCAAATAAACATTCCTCTAATTCCTAACTAATTCATCTCATTCCATATTTTTAGGAAGCCACCCAGAGTATACAGCCAATTGTAATACCATACATTACTTGATAAAATTAACACATTTTTTCAATATTTGGTAAATTCCAGACAATCTAACAGTTGGTCTAATGCTACGACAGAGGAAAAAAATATCTTTGGACACGGTAAGGGAGCTGGACACTTTCCCAAAATTACCAGAAACATTTGTTGAAACATCCCGAGTTGGTGGAACATGTGAGTATAACCGACAAAATTAAAATAGTAAACAGTTTATGTGATAAAATATTGCAAGTAACATTGATTTTTTCAATGAAATGTTAGATGAATATCTAAGTAGGCTAGGATGCATCTCGGACAACTTGATTTTTGGAGGTGACTTCAACATTGATCTGCTCAAGCCTGATAGGAGGAGCAAAATTTTCTTGGATGAAATGAAAGCCTTCAATTTAAAACCAACAATTAACGATCCGACAAGAGTCACAGCAACATCTTCCACCTGCATTGACAACATTTTCTCTAGCTATCCCTTAAGTTCTTCTGTTTTATTCACGCATATTTCCGACCATCATGCAGTTGTAGGAATCTTCAAAACTTTGAAGATTCCAACTTTGGTTTTGTCCAACACCCTCAAGAAAAGAAATCTGTCGAGAAAAATATCTCACTCAAATATCCAGGAGTTAAAAGCTTGTTTAATAATGGAGGACTGGGGGGAGGCCTTGGGTGGCGATGATCTGGACCATTCTGTCAATCACTTCATGGATACCATTTCGTACCACTTCGGCGCCTCTTTTTCTTTGTACACTTCCAAACTCAAGCCTAAAAAATCAACGAAACTGAGTCCTTCAAAAATCTTTCTGAAAACAAAACTCCGGAAATTGAACAACATTATCGAAACACCAAAAATTGAACTCGAAAACAGATTGCTGCAATCTGATTGCATTTCAAAAGAATCATGGAAGATAATCAATGAGAATAGGCCGTCATCTAAAAGTGTAGGGTCTCACTGTCCCATCAGGGTGGATGGTCTGGAAATCTCTGATCCTGTTTCAGTTAGTAATAAATTCAATGAATTTTTTGCTTCAGTCGCAACCAGAATGGTTCAACCTAACTTAACTCACACTTTTAATGAAGATACAATAGTTACAGACAGTATTCTCAATGACTTCACTCCCGTTAATTTAAATGACATTGTAAAGCTTTTCAAACATTTTAAGTCAAAAAGTTCATTTGGTATTGATGGGGTGTCAATGAAAATCTTGAAAAACTGTGTAGATGAACTCGCTGTCCCTCTCATGCATTTGATCAACCTGTCATTGAAAAAAGGTATTTTCCAGATAGATTCAAAACCTCAAAAATCAAGCCACTCTTCAAAAAAGGAGATCACAAAGACATGAACAATTTTCGTCCAATCTCTCTGCTTCCTTCAATCTCAATTTTTTTTTTTGAAAAAGTGGTATATGACCAGATCATGGCATATATGGAATCAAACAATATCTTTTCTTCAAAGCAGTTCGGTTTCCGTAAAGGCAAATCAACCAAGCTTGCTTTGGTTGAGTTTGTCTCTGAATGCATACGTGCTGTGGACAGGGGCGAATGTGCAATTGCATGTTTTGCTGATCTGTCAAAAGCATTTGACTGCGTTGACATTGCGATCCTTCTCAGGAAAATTCAAAACACGGGAATCTCCGGAAAATCTATGATTGGCTACATTCTTACTTGGGAAATCGTTCCTAGGTAACGGAAATCATCTCAAACAATGAAATCTTTCGATCAGAAAAATCACCAGTTAAATTTGGGGTGCCTCAAGGATCAATTCTTGGGCCCCTACTTTTCCTGATCTATGTGAATGACTTGGATGGTGTTGTCCCTAACGATGATCTTTTCATGTTTGCGGATGACACAACCATTCTGGTCAGTCACATGGACAGACAATCAGCTGAAATCGACGCAAACATGTTCATCAACAATGTTGCCCAATTTTTTCAGGAAAACAAACTCTCAGTCAACCCAAACAAAACAAACTTCATGCAAATCCAGACAATCCAGAGTTCAAACTTCAGTAAAACTTTTCATCCGAACCTCTTTATAGGTGATAACGATTTGAGTCATGCAGAGGTGGTTGATTTCCTTGGTGTCAGATTAGACTGTAATCTGACATGGGATCATCAAATCGACAAAATTCATTCAAAGATTTCTTCTTCAATTTTCATTCTCAGAAATTTTGCAAGATTAGGGATCAAGAGTCTTTCCAGACTAGTTTACCATGGCCTCATTGAGACCCACCTCAGGTATTCTGTTATACTTTGGGGGATGGCCTACAAAACGTCGGTCAATCGTCTTTTTCTTTTGCAAAAGAGGGCGGTGAGACTCATTGCTGGCCTCGAGGCTGGTGATCACTGCAGAGAGGCGTTCAAAAGACTCAAAATATTGACACTTCCCAGTCTTTACATTTTTGAAGTTGTTCTGTATGCTAAGGTTCACGGACTTCCAATTGTCCGTCATCATTCACATAATACTAGATTTAAGAACCGTTTTGCTATTTTCCATAATACAAAAATGTTTGAAAAGCAACCTTTTTATGTTGGAAATAAAATATTAGATTCTCTTCCATCACATATTACCAACTGCAATAGCATAAGTACATTTAAGAACCAACTCTAGAAGATTTCAATTGAAAATCTGTGTATGAGGTGGATGAATTATGTAAGATCTAAAGTTAATCCCGTTTCAATTAAAGATAGAATTAAGTAAGCAGAATTTATAATTCTGTCCTGACGTATCCCATGCCCTACACTACTGGGTCAACGGGACGAAGAGGAAGCACTGTAAGCACTCTAAGCATAGCATAAAGCAGGGACTTTCCCAGAAATCATGACATTTCAAGTGTTATCTATTACAAAAAATTCATATTCATAGAAGGGATATAATTTTTTATGTAAAAACCATAGAAACATGTAGAATCAGGGAATGGGCTCAGCAGAGCATTTTCATTGTAATGAGTAATGGAGGAAAATTAACAAGCCATGAAAATTGTTTGTTACCGCCCCCCATGTTTGTGGCATCAATAGTTTAAAATCATAAAATTTATTATCGAATTTTAACTAGCCTATATTTATAAATTAGGAGCCACACTCAAAAGTTTTAGATATATTTTTCATATTCTACTTCATTATTATGATCACAACACAATTAATTAAATAAAATTGAAGAAAAGTGCAATAATTGTACCACATAATTGTCGTGCAGTATGTAGATATTGTATAAAAGCGGCGAAACTTCGTTGTCCCACTCCACAGTTATTATCGATGTAGAAATGCCGATATTGCGATTCTATCAATGATACAATTACACGATACGATTTTGATTTTATCACCTCATTTAGTTATGTTCTAATGTAATTAAACATACCTTTTGACAAAAAAACAAATATATTGCAAACAAGTAACTGAAAATAACAAAAACAACTACAAATTTTAGCTAATGTAACCTGTAACATTATCAAAGAACAACACAAAATAAACTACCCAAGTTTATTATGTAGTGTATCTTATTAATTGTGAGAAGAAGCACACTTCGTTAGACCTAAAATGGCGTCACACAAATACAGCCAAATACGAATCAGAAAGGTATTTTTAGCCATTGTAGTGAAGAAATATGTGTTTTAAATGTTTCCGAACACCATTGATTTTGTTGTTAAACATCGCTGTCAATAAAAGTGACGGAGGTTTACGGTTAGATTGTTAGGTTAGATTATTATTGTAAGTATAGTATAAATAAATTAACATACGATTGTATTACGATTATCTTAACTCAAAGGATTACAACTATTGAACAATTGCAATATCGAAATCTCCATATCAATAATAACGGTGGAGTCGTATAACGAAGTTTTGCCATAAAAGCAAAATCTCTTTCTTATAGATACTTACCAATGATAAATGTACAAAATAAACAAATTTTTGAACAACATTAAGATAGTCTAAATTATTGTTTACTGTTTATTAGCTAGGGATGGTAATGATTCTTGAGGGACAGTAACGAATCTTTGAGGGATTTTTATCTTGGAAAGATTTTTTTGAGAAATTTAGTTATATATACATACTAGCTGACCCGGCATGCTGTAAAATGCCAACCTGAGAAATGTTTTGCCCTTCAGGTGAGCTTGTTTGCTGAGACGCTTACTCACCGTCAAGTTTAGTTCATTCGCTGTGCTTACTCCCCATCAAGATTCTTCTAGTTCGCTGCACTCACTCGCTGTCAGCTAGCTCATTCACAATGCTTACTCACTGTCAGATTTAGCTCATTCGGCACATTCATTTGCCGCATGTCTATAATATCCTAGATTTTTTATTACAAATCATCCTTAAAAACTTTAAATGCTGTTAAACTTTAAATGTTTATAGAATCAATATTCCTTAATGTAATCATATGTTCCAATACAAAAATGTTGCTTCTATGAGAATAAAATGGTAATTTTGAATATGTGTGAGGCGAAGCCCTGTGGAGGAATCTGTATTAAAATTATTCGACATGTTCTTCCAGTTCTAAGCTACCTCCCCACCAATTTTCAGTCAAAAACAGCATGACCAACGCATGATGTTCATAAAGTAGTTGCTGCAGATCTTGAAGAATTTCCCTTTTCATTGCTGCGTTGATCTCTTGATGTTGATTAGGCCTAAGTTATTTCTCCATGTTCCCCATAAAGCAGGCTATATTGGTAATAATTTATGCTGTGCATTTTCAAAAGGTTGCAATGATATAATTTGATAGTGAATCTGTCCTTGTATCTACAAAATCAAATGCAAAGTCAGAATTTATTATTTATTTGAACTTTTTTTATAAATAACATACATAATATAATCTGAAAAAGTCCTATGTTATCCTTCAACTGTTTTATGTGTAGACTAAGTAAAAATAAATAAAATAAAAACCTTAAATGTCGGATTGAATTCTAGTTCTTCGATAATGTCTACCTCAAATAGTCATTTGGAAACAACCATTGTATTTTGAGGAATGGGGAAAAATTGTTTTAATGGAGAAAGATTACATAGCAATAAATATAAGTATGTAACTATTACAGCTCCAATGTTGTGATAATCTAGTGTAATTGTACGGGGAAAGCCAATGTGATGATTTCTGAGAACGTCCCATGAACATTATAGCTTATGCCAATGTAATTTCTCATCACTACCTTTCCAAGTAGTTTTTTATATTTGTTTTGTTGTCAAATCTTTATCTTGGTTAGCTATATATTGATCCTCAAAAGAAGTGAGTAAAGCAATTCTTTTTGTGATGGTTTCCAAGTAAAAGCTAAACTGATCAATTGCTTTTGAATTTTACAGACATTAGTGTAAAGAAAATTACGTTTAAGGGTACAGTACACTCTCGTTCATCGGAACTAATGTGGCGGACGGCCGGTTCGGATGTCAAAAAATTCCGATGAAGCGGAGTCCGTCGTGAGTCATCATTTCCGCCCGTACGGTGACCTATCATGATTGTATTCACTCTTGTTTTTAAGATAACACAAGAGATTTGATGAAAATAAGGCACTGAAACTTTGAACATGGTAACAATGAACCTATAGGAATAAAAACAACGCAGGAAATAAAGATCGAAAATCATTATTCTCATATTCCATATTCATATTCCAGCAGTCAACTGACTTCCACGTAACACAGGTGCAGTCGCGACGCGAGACAGAATGAATGACAGTTTGAGAAGCGGTCAAAGCGGATGTATTGTTTACTTCCTGCCCCCTCCACGGCCTCGTAAATCACATCGATGGGTACAGATTACGGAAAACGCCTGATGACTTTTGATGCAAAATGTAATACTTCACTGTTGTGCGGATAGAGCGAATGAAAATTGAAGGCGCTAAAACGGAAAAATTATTTATTTCGTAAGAAAAAAAATTTAATAATGTCCAGATTTTCAGTTCCGATAAAGCGGAGTTCCGATGTCGCCGAGTCCGATGAACGAGAGTGTACTGTAAAACATATGAGAAAATTCTATATACAATTTGGTAAAACAAATTAAAAAAAAAAATTTTATGGTATACATTATTTACGGTAAGAGTTTTAATTAATATACCTACCGTACTGTATGGAAATTGTAATCACAAATTGCAACACTGTAAATCAATAGTTAATGTGCTCAATGCCAGAGTGCATCTCAACCTTGCTTGAGTTTTAGTTAATTTGATTCTGTTTTTTCTTTTGTGTAAAAAAAGCCAATGTAATTTTTAATATTTTGATATAAAATGGTCCAAATCCTGGATGTATCACTTTTTAACTGGTAAATGTTGATAGACACTGTTGATTCATTAACTAATAGCCCAACGACAAATGACAACTGGTTTCATAATGGACTCTATCAGGGATTGAACTTTCAACCTTGGATAGCCTAGTTGCAAAACCTTTCTTTGAACTGCCTACTCTTTATATTTGTTCTCTTTTAATTTTGGTGACCAAGACACATAATATTAGGATTTGTATGTTTCAGTTTCTATCATAACTGCAGGAATAATTTCATGGCTGATATATTCAGAGATCTCATACTACTTCCAGAGCAGGTTCATGTTCAAATTTGTGCCCGACACAGATTACGAAGCAAAACTTAAGATTAACATTGATCTCACTGTTGCCATGCCTTGTCACAGTAAGTATTAGAAGTCCGTTTTCCATATGAGTAAATAGAATATATTATAGGTCGGTATATTCAACTGCTAAGTACTGCAACCATGTGTGGTTAAATAGTGTGTGTGTTAGAGAGATCCACGTCCATCTAAACAGGACTGTGAGACATTAGTGGTACACTCATGGCAACCCCTGGACCCTGGCTCCCGGTGCTGTGTAATATCGCTCCACTCGAAATAATACGAAGGGATGCACTCATTAGGGAATACACTGAGATGTTATCAGCTCCACAGCTGCCCATCCATGATTACCTACCCCGGAATGCAGGCTGATTGAGGTCCCGTAAACCACTTCTACGAACAGCCTCCCAGTTGATGGACACAAACTTGACCATCCATATTAACTGGACTTCCTCGTGGGACACTGTTCAAGGTCAGAACCACTTCTTGATAAGTGACCCGACCTTAGCGGTAGGTAGTATGAATCTTCCTCGGAAGCGGTGGACTATACTCAATCGTTTCCATACTGGAGTGGGAAGATGTAATTATTGGAAGTACAAACGGGGAATGACACAAGACCAGTCATGCGACTGCGGAGCGGAGTTTCAAACTAAGCTACTTGCAGCGGCAAACACGTTGTGTCACTCCCAGTCTGTCAAGTCCCTTTCTCATCGCTTAGACTTATCAATTTCAGCTTTGAGTTACCAAAGCATCTCTGAACGTGAAAAATAGAATAGACCTATAGAGTAAATAATATTATCTCACGCAAAACGGAATGTCATGACGAATTGACGTCAAATTTAATTATTGTAGATTTTTAATGAGGGTAGGAGGGGGCCGGCAAATGTAACCTCTGCCTAGGGCAACAAAAAAAGTGCTAGCGCCAGCCCTAGTGAACATATCTACCTAGTTACATATATAATATATAATACATATGCTATTTCCTATCAACTTGGTCCTTGCTGGATAGTGCTACGAGCTGGACAACGTGATTTTGGAACCATAAACTCAGTTCTGAGTCTGTTCACATGCGGAACTAATTATTCTACCTTTTGTCCATGTTTTGTATTATATCAGCATTGTTTGTTTTAACTAGCATTTTGCTCTAGGAGTTTGTTTTAACAGTAGCAAAGAAATCAAAAATATAATAAGGTTGGTGACTACAACAAGAAATAACAAATCAGTGACATAGTTGGCAGTTCAAATGATAGCAACCGTCAAATGAAATATATATGATGTACATGGGAAAATGGTGCCTTTCCCTTGGAATCAGCTGTAGTTGTCACATACCGTAGAGTATTCTAGTTTCGGTGGCCTTATCTGATGTGAAGGTGTTGCCTAGCAACCGGAATCACAAGCAGTACTTTTCGCTAGGTTAGTTGAGGTTATGTTTTATTTGTTATGAACAAAAAAACATTTTTTCACTTATTTAGAATTTATTGAATTGTGTATTGTGATGAAAAATGTCGCTTGTAACTCAGCCAAAAATGTTTTGCCTGCTCTTAATCGTTTTAAATTCTCGACTTCGTTTCGGACTTGAAACATGATCTCGAGGCTGGGCAAAACCCCATTTTCGGTCCTTGTAATAGCAAAATATACTATTAAATTTCAGGATTTGAGGACAGGTACGTTTTAAGCTGTGAACGTGTTAACAGCTATTTCAAAATCAATGTTTAAAATTAATGTTTTTGAATATTTGTTTGAATTCTAGGTTTTTACAATTAAAATATTCATATTCTTGTTAGTAAAACTACATTCCTGTGCATGCTTTTTTATCTTTCCCGTGATGGTGTTTTGTATAGCACTAATTGTGGAGGGGGAGAGGGGAATTAGACAACTAGCTTGACCTACAAGTTTTGTCTGTACAATGCTGCCTGAGTTTCAATCATCCTACACTCATCTCTCATTCATATTCATGTTAAAATACCCACTATGTGAGGTTCCAGTCTAAAAATAGTGATTTAGTTTATAAATAACAGGAACTACTACAAGAGTGGTGAATTTCTAAATGATGGATGACCTTGCGGCTTTGTAGCCATGCTGAAGGTTTTAACTCTAAAGCTATGATATTTATTTTCAAGTTTTTTATAAATAATTTTGAGTACATTTTGACCACTATTAATCCAAAGTTGTGGGCAAAATATGAAGTCAGAGGTGTTTTTAACCAAGAACTTGAACATGTTTAAAGTCACATACAACTTTGGAATTTTGAAAATTAACTGACATCCAAACCACAAAGTTCTATTGCAACCACGTTATTTAACAAAGCAGAACTGCAAGGTTCTATGTTTCAGCAACAATTTTTTTAATAAATTTTTTATTCAAGTAATATTTAATTTTTACTTTCGAGTTTTTTCAGGCCACACAAAAATAAACAAAGAATTTAATAAAGTAATAACAAAAACAATAGCAAAACTAGATTTGAGTAGAAAAATTTCAATCTTTAAAAAGTGTATATAGTTCTGGGTTTTTTGTCTCCGAATCACTTGAATTGACTATAAAGGTTTAAGATTACCTGAGTCTGCCAACGTTGTGTTAGGTTTGAAAATGAGTATTTAATACTCGAAACGCGTCACCTTTAGGAGACAGAAGGATCACGTTGGCAGACTCAGGTAATCTTAAACCTTTATAGTTTAAAAAGTGATTATCTCAAAACTAGTAAAACATCACATAGAACCTTATAACTCTCGAGTGACAATATACGTGACCTCCCACCAAGGTGCCTTGGAATTTAGTTTTTGCATGACTAAAATTGGGGAAACGGACACTGCGCCAGCTCATCGTTATCGGTTGGGGTCATAAAAATGTCAAAATCCATCTCGCGGCGCCTGAGCCAGTTGCCAGGTAGACCCGCGTTGGGGTTTGGGGAGAGAGAGGACGACGCTGGGAGAGGGGCCGGATGGCCCAGTGTAATGTGTTCCTCAGAAGTACCCCATGCCCGTGACTAATCAATATATTGAAGTTGACACGGATATGAGTCACGGAACCCGGGACTGAGGTTTTGTGAATATTAGAGATTTGCAAGGATATGCATCACTTCCTTTTCAGCTTTTATGCGACTGTATCCGGACAGGAAGTTGAATCCTAATTTTCTTAAATGTTACAGTGAATTGTACGTGTATCTTATAATATACTTATTTCTATAAGGGTTTCGTCTGTAACACCCATTTTTCTCTCGACCTAACTGATTTTTAAGATTGAGGTGTAATTTTAAAGCTTATGATGATTAAAAACATAATTTCGTTTTGGGCTTCGGCCCCCTGTCCGTTATTTTATTTCTAGAGGGCGCTTTATAATGTTGACCAACTTTAAAACAAGAACTTTAATGTGAATTGTAATGTAACAGATAATTACCTTCAGATGAATTAAAGCCAGATAGTAGGCTAAACAAATATACATCTCTGTCACTCAACTAAAAGCCATACGATTATTATCTATTATTACTTCATAATTAACATTCACGTCCTGTTGGTGTGTTTATCTCACGCACAGAATCATGAAATGCGCAATTTGCGCTCGATCAAGCAATTTATTTTGATAGAATACAAAAGTTACATCTCGTTCTAAATCAATGAAATCCCACCAATCCAATATTGTGAATATCAGTGATTACCAAAAACTACAGCTGTACGTTAACAGATGTTTAAAGTGCTCAAACCAATCTCAATGTTGTTCTAATAGGAAAATTTCAAATTTAATTTATAAAAAGCACCCTTATTCAAAGTCCGATTATCATCAATTTTTGGCAGAAAAGACTACAGACCAAGCCCTATTAAAGACACAAAAAACTTAAAAAATCCCATTATAGGAACATCGGTCATCAGGGCTCCGCCCTACCGGCTTTCAAAGTTTCAATACAGTCAGAACAGTCAAGTTCAGACAACAAGTTCAGAACAGTCTTATCCCTATAAAAAATGGGTCTCAGTCTATAAAAGAGAGTGGTTCTCATGGGTTGCAAATTTTATAATAATTTATACAGTGATAGACAAGCATTTTTCATTTCCTAATTTTTCTCGGCGTATGTGCATCATCATAGAAATCCGCGCATGCCGTTGGGAAGGCAGTGTGCTGGAAATGAGCAAAATTCAATTATAATTTACATTAGCACCCGGAGCGCCAAAGCTACACCCTTAGGCTTTCAAAGAGTGTAAATGTTGATCTTATGAACGAAGGATAATTAATTTAATCATTGGATAGAGCTATTGGAATAACAAAAGCTATGGCAAACCAGGAAGGACATGTATTGGTTATAGATTAATTGGGTTCAAACGTCCAGATCAAGTGAAGTTTTGGTCGAATTTTAAACAAAGGCGATCTCTGGTGTACTATACAAGGTGTTAGTGTAGTAAAATTAGTCGGGATTATGAAATAATTTTTGGAAAGCCAATTTCTTTTGAAATGCGTTCTATGGCATCCCCTGACCTTACTCTGAAAAGTCCCCAGAAATCCCATATGGGGATCACGCTTAAAAATGAGGGATTGGACCATGAGGAGTTACATTAAAATTTGATACTAAGCATACTAAATTAAAACACATTTCAGAAGGTTTATATATATCAAATTAAAGGTCTTAAAATGTAGAATACAATGCCGTAAAACCTACCTCAATATATCTGTCGGGAGTAAAATGGCAGGCGTTCAAAGTTATAAGAATAAAATAATATTATCAAAACTTTGTAATGCAATAACTTCTGACATATTTGACCTTTTAAGGTCTGGTTTTCGGCTATGTACTATCCTTACTAAGACCTTTAAAATTATGTAAAGCATGACTATGGACTAAGAAAATTTTTTTCAAAACTTCCTCTTTAGGACGTTCAAGTAGAGGATGGTTCAAGAGTAATATGATAGACACTTGACAAACTATCTTCATTTTCAAAGGTAATTGTAAAAGCAAACGTTTGCCGCAAACCGCACCTCGAAAGGTCAAGTATTTTGAAAATTATTACTCTTTAGCGAATTTCCCTATAGGGAATACGCTATTACGGTAGTAGTCACGGTAAGTCCTAAGTCCGGGACCATGATACTTTTTCGTTTTGAGGTTCCTAGAAGCCAAAAACACCGTTCGTTCAAATTAATATATATGTATATATATATATATATACTTTTATATACCCTTTGTATATTTTATATACTTACATATATATATATATATATATATATATATATATATATATATATATATATATATATATATATGTATGTATGTGTCCGTGAACATGATAACTTTTGAACCGAACCTCCGATTTTGATGAAATTTGGTACAGGGGTGTAAGCCAGCATCTACTAGATTGAGTTCGCGAACCAGAATGATCGGACCATGGGAACGGGGTTTTATGGAGTTTCAAAAGGGTAAAAAATAGGTTTTTGGCTTTTTTTACTTTTATTTATAAAATTCAACAATTTTAACTTAAACCATTTAAAAGAGCTTAAAAAAAAAAACAATCTAGTATTTTGAATTTTTTACCTAGCTTAAATAGTTATGGAGAAAATCAAAAAACTATGTTTTTCCATGTTATTCTCATGGGAAATCAAGAAAACCTTCTATCTTGCTTATTTATTGACATATCTTGATAAAATTTGGTAAGTTCATTCATTAGGAAGCGTTTAACTTAAATTTGCTTAGAAACCCCATATGGCGGCAAACCTACGTACTCACCCCTATAGGGTTTATGGGAAAAATAAAAAGAACACCAAAACCTGATAAAATTTGGTATGTACATTCACTAGGTAGGGTTTAACTTGTATTTACCAACAAAACCCATATGGCGGCAAACCTACATACTCTCATCCCCATTGATTTTATGGGGAAATAGAAAATATATTGTGGGAGTGTTCTTTTACTTAAAATAATGTTTTTATACTTTTCAGATAATACAATTGATCGTGACTTAATTGCGTAGTTAATTAACATTCGGTTGGTAATGTAAAATAAAATGTTGGAGGTGGTGACGTAATCAACAGGTGCAATAATCTCGACCAATGAGAAGCAATCCCGTTGGTTACGTGCATCACTAAGGAGTATTCATGGCGGATGCGAGGGAAATAATGGTAATTGTTTTGAGTTAAAAATTAGAAGAATACGATAAAAATTGAGTTTTATGACCTGGAAGAAAATAATATATTTTAAATGAATAGATTAATAATAAATATTACTTATTGAGCTTATGTTAAAAAATAACAGATAACCCAATACGAAGAATGATTCTCTTTTGACTCATTCAGTAACGTCTGACGAAAGGGAACGCCAATCCGCCATTCCGCCATTCGCTCTGGGGTGATCGGAGTCTGGTGGTGAGCGTTCGGCCCGTAAAATTTTGATGTAGGCCTAGATTGGATTTAAGTTATATAGTGAAATTAGGATACATACAGATTGGTTTTTATTTTAAACATATTCTCTGGTGGTGATACTTCGTACATGATTGCAGTGCGGCTCATTCGTTCATTCGGTGTGCGTAATCTTCTAGTTGTAGCGTGACTCTTTTGTTCAAAGTGAATAAGTGACTGGAACCCTGCTTCAATCATCACCTTGACAGGATGCACCCTCATGCCCTACCCCATGATAAATAATTTTTATTTATCATCCCTGAGATTCGTAGTTTCATGAATAGACTCAAAATCTGGTTTTTCCTATCTAAAAGACTGCTAACATAATATTTAACAATTGGCCTAATAAAAAATCTGTTTTCTCTAAATTGACTGATTCTTTACTATCCACACTACATCCCCTGTGTCGAAGTGACTTTTTACAAATCTAAATTTATAACAGTTCGACTAGGCCTAACTTAAATTAAATCAAAATCTGTTTTCTCTAATAAATAAAATACAAAAAAAAAGGTACAACGGTACAAAATGGCGCCCTTCCCGTGAGGCGTGTTAACCTTGAAAGTGATATTGAAGTGAACTTTAATGAACAACTTTAGTGAACAAAAATGAGCACCACCAGTGATGAAAGTGAGTTCCACGGATGGCCTAACATAAACTTGAACGGAGAAGACAACAGACCACGAAATAACGACACAACAGAGAATGAGGACAACCAAATAGGCTCACCGCAACTAGACCTGGCAGAAAACCAACTAGGCCTAGGCCTATTCTTACCTAACTCCGAAGAGTTCCTCTACCGTCCCGAACTTCATTTTGAGATACCTGGGGATGTGCAGACAGCAGCAGCCGAGCCACAACCAACGCAGACATCTACCCTAGGCCTAAACATGCAGACAGCATCATCTGAGCCACCACTGACGCAGACATCAGCGGCCGAGCTACGACCAACGCGGACATCAGCACCTGAACCAGAACCAACGCAGACACCCATCTCCAACGTGCAAGTTAACCATTTGGTAGGACAGCAATCAGACGTACGTCAGCTTCTGACATTTTTACAACAAAAATTTGATAATCTTGAATCTAAATTTGACAAAAGTAATAATGAGCTTAAAGAATCTGTTAATGAATGTAACAATAGGCTAAATCAAATCGAGAAAAGTAATGTAATGATTTGCCAAAGTATTAATTGTATCAAAATGGAATTGACAGAAAAAATTGTTGTAGTTAATGACAGAATTGATGAAGTTGAGACTAAATTTTCGAATAAAATTGAAGAAGTAGAATGTAAATTAAATGAGAATGTTGACGATAGGTGTAAGAATATGTATAAAGATATTTCTACCATGGGTAAAAAATTAAACCAAGTAGAGTCAATTGTGAACGTACAAATTGGTGCGGGCATTTTGAAAAATCCTGAGTTAAGTAAGGAACTAGTGAAAATTCACGAGAAAGCTAATCAGACTTCATCTGAATTGGCAACTAATATAAAATTGTTAAATGTAAAGATTGATTCAATTAGAGACTTTGTAAATGAAAATGATCAGACCAAGTTGACTCTCATACAAGGAGAGTGTGATAGGAATAGGGTAGTTTTAAGACAGGAGTATATCTCTGAATTAGCGAAAATGCAAACTGATGTAAACAATGTTGCTTCTAACCTACACGACGTAACGAATAGAATAAATGTCCTTGAAACTTCTAGTTCTGAACTAAAGACATGCCCTGGTCACCACCTACAGGTGAATGCGAAACAACCTCAATCAGTAGGGATTAACAATCCTGAATTGTACTTAATAGATTTTGATAGTGATAGGGAATAGTTGATAGTGATATTTTAGTAGAGATGTTACTGTCACTGAAAAAAGAAATAGTCTTGCTTACTTTACCACCTATACCCAAGATAGCGTTAAATAATCACCGCCACTTTGATGAATTAGAAATGGTAAATAAAGCCATAAAATCGTTTGATAATGGTAATACAATCAAGGTTTTAGATATAACCAATGAATTTATGTATCCCAAGGGAGTGAAAAATTGTAATTTAAATTTTTATGAAGAAAATATTTATTTCAATGGTCAAATGAGAACAGATAGGATCCATTTAAATGAGATAGGCCTAAATAAGTTAAAAGATTTGTGTAACAAAATGTTTAATAACAGCGTAAGATGTGATCTAGAAAATGCCCAAGGTAAAGTAATGTTGAATCCTAATCTGACTGATGAATTAATGGACGAGGCAAATTTTAATAACAATTTAATGAAACCAGTCTCTGAGACTTTACCAGAAATTGTCGGTGAAATAAGTGGTAGGTTAGTTAGTTGTCTCATAGACAGTGGATCTCAAGCCACAATAATGTCAGACATTTTATTTAATGAGTTGAAGGGTAATGGAGTAAAATTTGAAGTGTTCCCAGTCTCTAATTTAAATATTATGGGAATAACCGGACATAAATCAAAGAATGTTACGAAGCAGGTATTGTTTGATATTAAATTTGAAGGGAATAACGTTATGTCATTGGTATGTTTAGTTGTGCAAGGAGTGAGGCTAGATATTATTCTAGGGTGTGATTTTTTAAAAGAATGCAAAGGAGCGATTAATTTTAAAAATGAATGTCTTAGTTTGATAAACAATGAAAACAAAGAAGTCCATATACCATTTAAAATGACTTGTAAAGAAGTAGGGAGTGTAAAAGTTGTGACTTTGAATAAAATTGGAGTCATATCATTAAATAATGAATTAGAATTTTGTCAAACCAATACTGTGAAGTTTCTTGAGGAAATAGGCACTCATGAGAACATAGGTTGTAGCCAAGAAAAAAATGAATTTACCAATAAATTGATGATTAAAATTCAAGAAATTAGAGAAAGTAATGACGATTTGAGCAAAACTGATTTGCAATTATTAGAACAGACTTTAATTAAGCACAGTGATGTATTTTCAGAGAATCCAGGTTTATGTACAAATTACACAGCTAAACTAAACCTAAGTTCAGATAAAGTGTATACAGGAAAAACGTACCCAATACCATACAATAAAAGGAAAGAAGTTAGGGAGGAGATTAATAAAATGTTGGAACAAAATATAATTGAAGAATCACAAAGTCCGTATTCTAATCCGCTTGTTTGGGTTGTAAAACGTGATTTATCAACACGAATCTGTTTAGACAGTAGAAAGTTAAACCAATATTTAGTTAGTGACAATGAGGGTACAGAAGATGTTGAGATTATATTTCAAAAATTCATGGGAACCAAATATTACAGTGCTATAGATCTAACGCAGGGTTTCCTACAGATAGAGTTAAATGAAGAGTCCCGTAAATATGTAGCGTTTACTTTTGAAGGTAGGAATTATCAATACCGCCGATTACCATTTGGATTAAAAGTATCAACAGCACACTTTGTACGCGCAATTAATCGAGCGCTAGGTCCTGAATTCAATGACTTTGTAACATGCTATGTGGATGATATACTGATGACATCTAAATCATTTGAAGAACACCTAGATCACATTGACAGGGTTCTTTCTAGATTGAAAAGTTGCGGTTTTACAGTCAAGCTAAAAAAGTCAGAATTTTTGAAAGATGAAATAAAATTTTTAGGGCACATAATAACAAAGGAAGGGATTAAGACAGATCCTGAGAAAATACAGAAAATCATGACTTTCGATGAGCCTAGAAACTTGAAAGAGTTGCAAGCTTTCTTGGGATTGTGTAATTATTACCGTAAGTTCAAGGAAAATTATTCAGAATTGACAGGCCAGTTTAAACACTTATTAAGTTCAAAAAAGAGTTGGATTTGGGGAGACAGAGAAAGGCAAAATTTTGTCAAAATCAAAGAAGCATTTATTGATACAGTAATGCTTAAACACCCAGATTTTAGTAAACCTTTTTATGTTAACACTGATGCATCAAACATTTCAGTCTCGGCAATTTTATATCAAGTAGATCAAGATAATCTAGAAAAAGTAATCATGTTTGCTAGTAGGAGCCTACTAGAAGTAGAAAAAATGTACACAACCACAGAAAAGGAATTACTAGCTGTTGTTTTTGCATGCAAAAAGTTTAGAAATTATTTAATTGGTCACAAAGAAGTAATTGTTAGATCAGATCACAAAGCTTTATCCTTCTTAAATCGATGTAAATTAACTCATGGTAGACTTTTGAGATGGTCACTCATATTACAAGAATATAATTTAAAGATTGAATGTGTGCCAGGCAAGTCAAACATTCCAGCCGATATTTTGAGTAGATTAAATGATGAAGGGCATGCAGAGACTGATAGTAAAAATGTAGTAAAGGTGCTAAAAAATCAAGTAGATTTGGGATTTCATGAAAGTGAAGGTAAAGTAATTTTCGGAGATATAGGCTTGAAACAGAGAGCGGATATTAAGTTAGACAGAATTTTTAAAATATTAGATGACCCAGAACAAACTGATCACAGAATAAATAGATTGTACACAATATATAAAGGAATTTTGTTTAAAAGAAACGTGGAAAATTGTGATGACTGGAAGTTAGTAATACCTAATGATGTAGTGTATCAAATAACCGATTTTACTCACCGTAAATTTGCTCACATGGGAGGACATAAAATATATAAGATTCTAAAGGAACATTGCGTATTTAACCAGATGGAAAAAGTAATTAAAAAACAACTGAGGGTTTGTGATTTGTGTCAGAAGTCAAAACATGGCAATAAAAAACAGTTAGGGGCTTTACATCCAATTATCCCAAAGGAACTGAAAGAAATAGTAGCGACTGACTTAATTGGACCTTTACCTAAGTCAAGAGGGGGAGTGGAATATATTCTAGTTCTGATTGATGGTTTCTCGAAGTATGTAAAAATTTATGCTTTAAAGAAAGCTAGTACAAAGGCAATTTTAAACCGGATAATAAATGAGTACATACCAGAAGTAGGGAAAATAAAATCAATTTTATCTGACCATGGGAGTCAATTCACTAGTGCTTTATGGTACAATACCTTGGAAAGGAATGATATAACTCCGCTTCACTCATCTGTGTATCACCCCCAATCTAATTTTACGGAAAGGGTAAATAAAGAAATAAACCGGATAATTAGGTCGTATTGTCATGAACAACATACTAAATGGGCATATGTTTTAGATTTTATTGAATATTGCTTGAATCATGCGGTACATAATAGTACTAACCAAATACCATATGAAATTATGTCTGGTAAAAGAAGTAAGTTTTTTATTAATAAGATAATTCAATTTCCGTCAGAAAAAGTTTTTGATAAGGGTGAGAAATTTGTTTTGGTACGTAGAAAACTTATTAGTAGTGCAGAAAAGAGGAAAAGGCAATTTGATAAAGATTTAAAAGACCCAATAGTATATGAAGTAGGAGATCTAGTTTTAGTTAAATCTCATAAACTATCTGATAAGTGTAGTAAAAAGATAAAAAAGTTTTTCTTGCTTTTTGAGGGTCCATATCAGATAATAGAGAGGAAACTTGATAATGCATATGTATTGAAAAGCCGGACTAATGACGATATAATTGGGACTTTTAATGTTACACAGTTAAAGAAGTATTTAGTTTGAATAAAAAACTTAGATAAAATGGGTTTGCCTGTTTTGGGTATATCACTCTATTAGCATATTTAATAAAAAAAAAAAAAAAAAAAAAAACCAGATGTGAGAGTTGCATATTTAATTAAATTTGTAGGCTCAATCCTAGGTGAATATTTTTTTAAATTAAGGGTAGATAAGTTATAGAAGAGGGGTGACCAGTGGTGAAAATCATAACTGAAAATGAAAGTAGTACCATACTGATGAATAAAATGTTTTGTGTAAATAAATGTAGCTTAATCTTGATCATTACACAGGGGTTATATGTTTAATATTTCAGATAACAGAATAATTTGTTTGTAGCCAAACAAATGGCAAGTTAATAATTTTGAACTATATATTGTTGGTTATGTACATTTTGTATGAATATCTGTATGGAAATATTATGTGTGGAATATGGTAATAAACTAAGTTAACAAACGGTAATAGTTATCTTATTATTTTATGATGGTTGCGTTTTTCATTAAAACTGAGGTTATTATATGATTTATTATTGACTTATATTGTTTAATTTGATGGTTTCATGATATTTCTATTACAATCTTAATAACTTGTGAATTTTCTCTCGTAAAATAAGTAAAATCTTTGTAATTTTCAGGAAATGAAAAGAACTATGACAAAAGGTGTATTCTAGATTAAGAGTGTATTTTGTAATTTTCAATGACAAAAGGTGTATTTTAGATTAAGTATGTTTTTCTTTTAATTAAAGAAAACTGTATTCTAGATTTAAGAATATTTTTGTACTATGGATTTTGATGGGAAAAACCAGTGTTCTGAGTGCATAGCGCAGAGACCCATTTTAGCCTCCATATTAATGAGCAGGCTTAGGTTAAAAAAAAAGGGCAAATAAAAAATTATTTCTTAAAAATAAATTTGTAAATAATATTTAAGGGGTTTTTAGTAAAATATTATATTACAAATTTGGGGGAGTATTTGTGGGAGTGTTCTTTTACTTAAAATAATGTTTTTATACTTTTCAGATAATACAATTGATCGTAACTTAATTGCGTAGTTAATTAACATTCGGTTGGTAATGTAAAATAAAATGTTGGAGGTGGTGACGTAATCAACAGGTGCAATAATCTCGACCAATGAGAAGCAATCCCGTTGGTTACGTGCATCACTAAGGAGTATTCATGGCGGATGCGAGGGAAATAATGGTACTTGTTTTGAGTTAAAAATTAGAAGAATACGATAAAAATTGAGTTTTATGACCTGGAAGAAAATAATATATTTTAAATGAATAGATTAATAATAAATATTACTTATTGAGCTTATGTTAAAAAATAACAGATAACCCAATACGAAGAATGATTCTCTTTTGACTCATTCAGTAACGTCTGACGAAAGGGAACGCCAATCCGCCATTCCGCCATTCGCTCTGGGGTGATCGGAGTCTGGTGGTGAGCGTTCGGCCCGTAAAATTTTGATGTAGGCCTAGATTGGATTTAAGTTATATAGTGAAATTAGGATACATACAGATTGGTTTTTATTTTAAACATATTCTCTGGTGGTGATACTTCGTACATGATTGCAGTGCGGCTCATTCGTTCATTCGGTGTGCGTAATCTTCTAGTTGTAGCGTGACTCTTTTGTTCAAAGTGAATAAGTGACTGGAACCCTGCTTCAATCATCACCTTGACAGGATGCACCCTCATGCCCTACCCCATGATAAATAATTTTTATTTATCATCCCTGAGATTCGTAGTTTCATGAATAGACTCAAAATCTGGTTTTTCCTATCTAAAAGACTGCTAACATAATATTTAACAATTGGCCTAATAAAAAATCTGTTTTCTCTAAATTGACTGATTCTTTACTATCCACACTACATCCCCTGTGTCGAAGTGACTTTTTACAAATCTAAATTTATAACAGTTCGACTAGGCCTAACTTAAATTAAATCAAAATCTGTTTTCTCTAATAAATAAAATACAAAAAAAAAAGGTACAACGGTACAATATCAAAATTCCATTGGAAATTCGCTGATTACGCAGGTCTGCTGCGACGGGGGTATTTATGCGTTTAGAAGTGTTATTTGTATTCTTTGGAATCTTTTGAATGAAAAATTAACCAAGCAGACCACTTATCCTCAAGGATGGGAAGCTGATACGGTATTTTTCAATTGTATTATACTGTATTAACTGAGTAAACTGCTATTATATAAGTAAAACATTGGATTTATTTTTAATAGCAAAACAGAACAAATTTTTAAATAAATATGAACTTAAATGATTTTCTAAAAAAAGTTTAATGATTCACATTACTCTCTATTTGAACTGTGTATAAATTTATATTAAGACTCGCTGGTTTTAGATCTGTCATCATTATGCCTGCATTAAATGGATGCCCACAACATTCATATAGCCTAGGCCTATGTGTACTTCACTGTGTTTAAAAATTGTTACTTAAACAATAAATGATTTTAGTACTTGGCATAATATCTAATGGTTTGGTATTCAAATTTCTTCTACTTTAAAAGTATTAGCTTAAGATTTTGAATACAAAATTAACACAATTATTTAGTGATTTTATCAGTACTAGAGATCTCCCACTGGTCGAAATCCGACCAAAAAATCTGTTCATCTTTTCATAACAAACATCTGTTCTTGCTGATTTGTTAACATTCCTAGTCATCACAACAGCTGTCTAATGATTAAATCAGCTATCATCCTCCTATAAGATTAACATTGAAACTATAAAATTCTATAGGGTGGAGCCCTGGGGGCCTATAATAATTATAATGAGATCCTGCTCATCTACAGGATAACCTTTTTAATGGTATGCACGGCTTCCTCCTACGATGCCCACAAGCTGAGAAAAAAAAGGAAAAGAAACGTGCTTGCCTATCAATACATAAATCTCTCAGAGAGGCCATGACCCAATCTAGTTGCATATTTTACGGTACGGTGGGTGATTTAGTGCGTTGCCAAAAACATAATAAAAATTTTGAACATGAAACAATTGTTCTTATACAAAAGGTTAGTTATGTGTTATTTTATTTTCATTTCAAAGTTTTTAAATCCACCATTGACCTTTTAATAGGCCTAGACTCGTAATTGAAAACCAAGCACCAAGCGGCAACGTGGAATCCCAAATGCAGCCATTGTGCTCGACTGAGCAACGAAGCGTCGAAAATTCTTGGAACCAGATCTAGGCTGAGGGGTAGCGTTCTCCCGCCCCTTCTTCCCCTTCGACTCTCCGACCTCTCTCGAAAGCTGGCACAGTGTCCGCACCACAAGGGTCCATAAACTTACCCTTGTCAAAGTTTTTATAGAAGCTGGCACAAAGTCCTACAGCCTTAAAATTGGCATGTCAGATTATAAGTTTATTTTACATGGGCTCTCCCACGAACTTTGCCACAGATTGGCAAACCTTTTTAATAGTTGCACGACCGGTTAGGTTTGGTTATGTGCTGGAATCGAACCTGCACCATTGTAGACATCCTGGCCAAGGTGCCTACGGCTCAGCCACGTACGATAACACAACCGGCAGCCTAGATATGTGAATTTGAGTCATGAACAGTGATCGCTCATAGCAGGGTAAACTGAAAGTATCAAGACCCCGTTAATGCCCCTGAGTTTGGTAAGAGAGCGCAGCACTAATCTGTTACCAATAGTTTTAAGCTTTAAATATTGATACCAGCGTACTTTAATTGGTTCAAAGATTTAAATAAAATTTTTGTCCTTTAATGTTATAACTTTGAAGGACTTCAACAATCTTATTTTGTCAGTGAAAAAAATGTATTATTTTTACTATTATAAAAAATTTATATAAAGTAGCTGGTAAACTTTTTCCTGAGTTAAAAATGTCATACACATCGTTTAACCTCACACAATAACCTCTTATAAGGTTAGATGGAATGTTAAAAATATTAGATAGATAGAATATTAAAAATATTAGTTAGATAGAATATTAACTTTTTTTATCACTACCAGAAATATAATTCCACTGTGGGGATTTAAACACGACTGCTTAAAACAATTTGTTTCTCTAATACCTGGTTTAACTTTATTAATTGTTAAACTTCAGTTCAAGAGCTCATTAACAAAGTTTTAAAGAATTTAATCCTTTATAAAGGAAATCATACTGTTTTCATGATTAATTCAAACAATATCCAGATATGAAGTGTTAAATATAACATGTAACTTGTAACAGGTGTGGGAGCGGACATCCTGGACTCCACCAACCAGAATGTGTTCATGTTTGGGACACTGGAAGAAGAAGACACGTGGTTCGAGCTGTCACCGGAGCAGAGGATGTATTTCGACAACATGAGATACATCAACCAGTACTTGAAAGAGGAATACCACGCGATCCAAGATCTGCTGTGGAGGTCAGGGGAGACCAACCTGTACGGGAAACTGCCTAAAAGGTTAATTATACATTAATAATAATTGTAAGCTCAGTAAACAAACTACTGTAAATATAAGATTTAAAGGCATGTCTTATTATTAAATGGCACAGCAAAAATGTAAAATAGAGTAAAGTTAGAAGTGAAAATAAAATACAGTTGACTCGTCATAGTTTGACATACTCTGCAGTCTGATACCGCATCTAACGCCGAACACTACAACTCTAATACAATATTGGAATAATTTGGCCAGCAAATATAATCTTTAAAGAGAAAAAGAATGTTAATTAACAATCTCAATATAACAACAAAGTTGTGAATGACTTAAGAAGATGGATCTTAGACTACAACCTAATTGGTAACCATACAGATGAAGATATAGAACAGGAAGACCCTAATTGGTAACCATACAGGTTAAGACACTTAATTGAGAAGGCATTGGGATCAAAATACACTTCTTCAGGTGTCCACTGAAATCATCAGACATACCAGTAACATGCACACTGGTGGCTAGGAGTGCTAGTGATGATTAAATCACTAAATCACTATTTTGAGACAGGGACCTCACATAGTGGGTATTTTAACCTGAATATGAATGAGAGATGAGTGTAGGATGATTGTGGCGCGATCTTGTAGCCTTGTTACCGATTAAGGCCAACATTCTCCTTAGGCAGGTTAATTAATAGCCCAACAGCCCAGGGTTTAAGCTGGGAAAAATTTTCTTGGAGCAAAAATGCTACAAGCTCTCTTGGATACTTGTAGCAAAATGAAACATGTAGCATTTCCATCCCGCGTAGTATAGTCACCAGTTACCAATACTTTCACCTTAAAAGTATTTTTGTTTACGCTGTTGTTTTTTACCTAAAATAAAAGCACTAAAAAGTTAAAAACTACTTTTAATTTAATTTTGAAAACGTTAAAATAGGTTCATATAAAGTTACAGATTTACATAAGACTTAAGCCTATACAACTCCAAACTGTCTTCGGATTCAAACTTCAACATGTGAACATGGCTGGGTAGGTGTAGGCCTACTCAACAATAATATAATAGCCTAATATAAAATTCTTGGTTGTAAACACCATTTTGCAAAAGCAGCTTTAATGTTAAAATCCTTTCTCTCTGGACCTTCAATGGCAATCATAAGTAAAATTTTTTAAATGTTTACCCCACACGAGCTATTTATTACTAGCTTATTTTCATGCTGCTTGAATTTATAATTCAATTATCAATATAAGAGCTACAGCGGGAAAACACGCTGAGCTGCTCATATTTCTCACGTATTTTCATGCTCCCTTTATGCGGGGTATCACGTGACTTTGCTCATGCGCAGGACGCTTGGCTTTGACTGTTAGGGACTGTCGACGAGACAAAATTTTTGTCTGCTGCACTTTTTGACTAAAGACGCCTGTCCGTGTCTTCGCGCCTCGCCTCGCATCTTGCAGTGTATGGGGCTCCATAAGCGCCAATGCTTTCTCTGTCGCTCAAGACGCCTTTAGTCAAAATGCCCCGTCTTGTCTCGCCTCGTCTGTTGCAGTGTGTGGCCGGCCAATCGGCCATAGATTGAGGTTAACTAACTGAGGCTGTATTTTACTTTGATTGAAATAACACGTTCAGACATAATTTTATGACAGAAAACTTAAAATTTGAAAACCTGTGATTCTCAAGGTACTTGTTATTAATTGTAGTAAAATCTTTGTAGCAAAATCGCGACAGACTGTCCGAAAATTGTCGCATTTTTGTGGTGGGTGTCGCAAAATGCGACAAATGTGACCGCAGCTTAAACCCTGAACAGCCAATGGTATCTAGGGACCTACAGTTTAACGTGGGATCCATTAGGGTGCTTTGTGAATGGCATCCGAGCTTACTCTCCAGCCAATCACAACAAGTACTAGCGCTCCAAGCCACTGGTTTGATTGTTACTGATGTGTCTGGTTACCCCATGTGTCGTGCATCCTAATACAATGGAAGTGTTTTGACTGTATGGTCTGCCGCAAACACTGTGATTCGCTGGTGCGAGGAGCGTGAACGTGACTTTAATAAAGTTGTTATGATGAAAAATGTTAAATAAAAAGCCTTGTCAGACTATTGAAAAGAAATAAAGATAATCTCAGACTTTTTCAATCTGCAAGTTTGATCATTATTTTTGTAAACGCTCTACCGTATTGTACAGTATATTTTTTTTCACTCGTAGACATTTAAAAAATCTGTCATTTGTAAGAGAAATAATGCCTACATTGATCATTTTTAAACCTTGATTTCGAAGACAAGCCCTATACATAATAACACATCAACAATTAATTTTCCTAATTTTTATAAGTTTTTTAATTCAATAGAATTAATTTAACCTGTAACCTTTGGTAATCTGACATTTTCGTTAATCCGACACCATCTCAGCCCCATAACTGTTGGATTATCACAAATCAACTGTGTGTATAGTGGACAGTAGCTATATAAAGTAGTAAACCAAGTGCTCAGCACTGCTGTCTTGATTAAGCCACCTTTACTTATGTCCAAGAGTTTGCATGTTAAAAAGATCGACGTCCAGCAAAACAGGACCTTGAGAGCCATTAGTGGTACCCTCATAGTAACCCCTGTACGCTGGCTCCCGGTGCTGTGTAATATCGCTCCACCTGAAATAAGACGAAGGGATGCACTCATTAGGGAATACACTAAGATTTTATCTGCTGTACAGCTGCCCATCCATGATTACATAACCCAGAATACGGGCCGATTGAGGTCCTGAAAAAAACCACCTCTACGAACAGCCTCCCAGTTGATGGACACAAACTATACCATCCATACAAACTGGACTTCCTCCTGGGATGCTTTTCAAGGTCGGAACCACTTCTTGATAGCTGACCTGACCGTAGCGGTAGATGGTATGAATCAGTGGCGGATCTAGAACATTAATAAGGGGGGGGGCTAACCGGGGGGTCTGCGCCGCCCCCCCCCCTGATCGGCGGGCCAGACCGGCAACGGGTTCGGGGGCCCTCCCCCGAGAAGTTTTTTGAAATTTAAGTGTTAAAAATAGCAGTTTCATATCATTTCTTCACCCATCGCTTTGGAAAACAATACTAAATCACCAATCAATTTTTATTACAAACAACAGTTTGGTCAATGTACCAACTTTCTTTGCTCTTATTATCATTAATATTTAATGAGAGTTTCTTTTGCATCGTGAAGCACAATGCATACACTAACCTTAAAAAATTTGGTTCGTTTTTATAGGCCTATCACTGTTGCTATCTAAATTTTAATTATCTTTATTTCGTATTGAAGTGGTACACTCTCGTGTTAACACTTTTAACTTTAATATACTAAGTCGATAATAGGTAGGTAGGTTAATATTTTAAAATGTTATTAATACAGTAGGGTCAAGTGGGGTAAGTGGACGCCCGGGGCAAGTGGACTCCAAGCTAATAAAAAATTGGTTTATTATTTAAAAAAAAAAAAAAAAACTTAGACAAAGGTATTTCAAACTATGCTCTTTCAAATTATAATCACTAAAAAATTGTCTGGTTATTATTACTGTGTGTTTTGATGAGTTTAAAAACACCTTACGTTTCTACTCTAAACGCAAGTGCCGCTCGGAAAATTTAAAAAATTACCAAAAATTCAAATATTAAGATAATTATTTTAAAATTGGTGATCTGACTAATTTTTTAAAGAGGAATTCAAAAATAATATTTTTATTGCCCTACAAAGTCATTTTTGAGGACTTGGAGGGGGGGCGTACACTTACCCATTGTTACATCGCTGTTGGGGCAAGTGTACTTTTACCAATGGGGCAAGTGTACACCCCCAAAATTGACTTTTTAGGGCAATAAAAACATTAATTTTTAATTTCCCTTTAAAAAATGAGTCAGATCACCAATTAATTTTAAAATATCTTAATATAGGCCCTATTTGAATTTTTAGTAATTTTTTTATTTTTTAAGCGGCACTTAGGTTTAAAGTTACTTCACCAAGCGGAGGTTTCCAAGAAACTTCCAAACTATTGTATTTTTCAAGATATTTTGATGGACAAAAAAACAAAATAAAGCTCATTTTCTGCTCTTTAAGACCTATTAATTGTTAATTCACTGAAATAGTGTTATCTTTAAGTTTTCATTTACTTTACAATTTCTTAAAAAACTGAGTTTTCCGTTTTACCGTGCGGAGGTTTACGAAAAAGTTCATAACTCCTGGACCGTTTGAGATATTTTGATAAATAAAAAAATCAAAAGAAAGCTTATTTTCTCCTCTATAATCCACTTGCCCCAACATCAACATACATGCAATGCAAAGCTACATTAAGTGGGGTGTGTACACTTAACCCAGATTGAAAGGCAAGTGTACGCCCCAAACATCACTTTACAAAAAAAATTCTAAAAAATACAAAATTAACATTTTTAACAAAATAAAAATAATACATATACAAAACATTCCAAAGAATAATCATACAAAATTTTATGTTTATATCACTGACATGTGTTTTTTAATCTGCAGTCAAAGTGGTACTATGTGATTTGGGGGGTCCACTTACCCCACTTGACCCTACATTTCATCATGGATTAGCCACTAGATCACGTATAGGCCTGGCGCACATGTTATGTAGATCACATGTAGTGAACTTATAGAAAAAGAGTGGTGTACAATATTTCTGCTCTGTCTAGTGATCCGGAGGGGTTATAGTTTCACTACCATGGTTTTGGGTCTTTTTGGCCCATTATAAAGTGTTTACAGTTACAATTACATTAATCCTTCAATAGTGAAGTTGTCGTAGTATTAAAATTAAATAGAGACACAGACTCCAACACGGACATATGGTACATTTAAATGAACAAAAACTGGCCATTATGGTATTAATAAAATCACGTGCGTCGGCACCAAGTGATGAGACTCTGCCTTTCAGACTGTTTTAATGTAGGACTACCATTGCGGATGCTGCTGCATGCACTCTGGTTTATTTATTGTCGGATCAGATGTTCTAATTCTTTTGTTAACAGATGATTTCATTATTGTTACTATTTCTTAAGTTTTAAATTCAATCGCAACTCTAAAAAGTGCTTAGTTGTATTATCCTTTTACTTTACTTTTATTTATCTAAATATTCATAATCACCAATACAAAGTACAATAAAAAAATTATCGTTTTTATTATAGTACCCTCCAAAAATTAAGTAACTGGCTACAATGCAAAACCACATGTTAACTTGGACACTTGGTTTGTACTTTGACCGTTGAACCAGCTTCTTCATTATTCTTTTTTTATTTTTGTACTTCATAAGACCATTGTTAAAAATTAACGTAATTAACGTAACCAATATTAACGTAAACGCAATAACGTTCACCATATGTAACCATTGGTAAACATTATAACGAAAGAACTTAATTTTACTTACTAAGCTAACTACTTTTTATGTTATTCGAAGTGCGGCCTTAAAAACACATCTATTGAAAGAAGACTATTTACTGAACATCGTGTGAAAATTATACGTTTCTACTGTTTTGAGTTGGGCTTGCTTAAAGTCAGCCATGTCACAGATGATCGTGGCGAACACATCTCCACTGAAGGCTGTGACGCTGGGTTAGTTATAGCTGTCTTAGCGGTCTTATGTATGACTTATCACTACCGTGTGATTTGTTTTGAGTTAGTGAAAGTATTTCTGACCTATATATCAATAACAAACATAACCTAATCGTCGCAGCGCATTGTAAACTTGGCTGAGTACTTGTAGCAGGCCCGGTGTCAGGCCGCGGGCGGAAATGCATTCACCGCGATCATCGGTGACATTTCTAACTTTAAGGATGTAGAACCAAAAAACCGTAAGACTTAAAAAAGTGAAATTTTTTTACACAATGCTCAGTAAATAGTCTTCTTTCAATTTATGTGGTCTTTAATACTGCAGATCAAAATAACATAAGGGGGTCCGTGAGGTTGTATCTCCGCCATGTTAATTTCACTAACTTAGTGTACCTTTTTCTCAGGATCCATAAAAGATATCAGAATGAAATTTTTACCCTGTATTGATCATTCTATTATGCAAATATTTATAACATTTGGTTGATTTGTGTTAAAAATTATAAACACATTAAAAAATTATGTTAATATATAAAAAATTTCAAAAAATATAATTTAGTAATGAGGTTAATTATATTGTTTTGGTTTTTATCTTTATGAAATGCTATAAATATGTGTAAATAGGTGATTTGAAAGTGTGGTAAAAATTTCAGGATCCTACCTTTAATCGTTTTTGAGAAAAAGGTACATACTTGTTAAAAAAAAAAACTTTCGGAAAATCGCAATTATTTCCATACACTGCGCACGGAACCTCACTCAAAGTGCTGAAAATCCCCTGAACATACGACTATATAATATTAAATAAATACTGTTTGCTTTGATCTATTTTTATGAAATTTGCTGGAAATAATTCGTAATTAATCAGGGAACAAAAAGTGAACAAAACTAAAAAATGATTTTTTTTTTTTAATTCAACCTCATGGATCCCCATAAACAATTAGCTGGCTTATGTATAACAATAGACAAAGTACCCGAAAGAAGATTTTCCTGACATGGAAACCTGTAAATATAGGCCTTATCATTTTTATCCCCGAACTGCTTTATTTGAAAAGTTTGAAGAAAATCGTAGGAGTCTTTCTCGATATCCGTGTGTACATACATATAGACATAATACAAATATACCTCATCAATAATACTAGGAGTACGCTCGTACCTCCCGTAAGCGTCTATTCGAAGAAGAAATTAAAAATTTTGCATTAGGGATTGTCACATTCAAAAAGTTTGAACCCACTTTGTAATAATTTCAAAAACAACTAAAATCACTCGTAATAAAAAAATATATATCTAAATAAAAAACTCACTTTTCTTATAATTGAGCGAAGCGAGCGAAGCTCCTATACCACACTCTGGCTTTTTATTTACACGTACTCCTTATGAACGACTGAAGTGATCCTCACAAAATTTTGCTCGGTCGTAGTAATCATCTATGGGAAGGTATAAATCTGAAATGGTCCAAATCGGACATAAGAGTTCTGCCCTACCGCCCTTTAAAGTTACCATGTTATTTTAATAGGAGATATATTTTATTTGGTTTGTTTACTGTGTGTTGATTATACAGCTGTTAGAAGGATCAAATTTAACTGCAGACTGTTACTATCAGCTGTTTGTGAATACAGTAGTTTTGTGAAATTGTTGTTTTGTTTATTTTAGAAGTTTGTTTATACCTTGCACACAATACCTTGGACGACGCACCATTTAATATCTTGTAAACATATAATACCACGTTGCACCAAACCTGCGTAATCAAAAATTATTAGAGTATTGCAGACTTGTGGCGAGCAAGCGCAGCGAACAACCTAAATCTGGCGAAGAGTGTGTGCAGCGAATGAGCCGACCCAAAAGGTAAGTGAGCGCAGCGAACGAACTAAATTGACGGCAAGTGAGCGTAGCGAACGAAGTGACCCAAATGGAGAGTGAGCGCAGCGAACGAGCTAAACCCTGACAGCGAGTGAGCGTAGCGAACGAGCTCACTTGGGATTACCTACAAAACATTTGATATTATCTATACTTATTTAATACGCTAAGGGTTTTTTTGTCATGAGAACTCCTCCTACAATTTTTAACCGATTTTCAAGCTTTTGGTGTCGTTGGAAAGGGCTTGGTCTGTAGTTGTTTCCGCCAAAAACTGATGAGAATCGGACTGAAAATAAAGCCGCTATCCACCATTGAAATCATAAAATTTCCCATTTAAATAACATTGGGATTGAATAAAGCATTTTAAACATCTGTTAATAATCAGCTGTTAATACGTGTAGATTTTGGTGAATAAAGATATTCACAATATTGGATTGGTCGGATGTCATTGATTAAGAGCTAAAGTAAAATTTGTGTTGTATTAAAATAGATTGCTCGATTTCGAGCAACACGTATACTAGTTGATTTAAAAAATAGTCGCTCCGCTCAATATTGCAAGCAGATAACTGCATTGTATACCTAGTTAGGCAGTACTTAGTTCGTAGTTACTTTTAATTTAATGGATTTGTGTCATACACATTGTTTTATATGCATTTACTACGATTAGTCTTAAACATTTTTACAGTATTTTAATAATTTAGGATAGTACAAATAAGTTTGCTTGCCCCATGTACACAAAACAAATTTTTTTTATAATTAGGCCTATCACCCAAGAGAACATTCAAGAATATTCACACACTTAAGCCTACCAAAATTGTTTTGTTTATCCTACAGATATAAATTTTCACTACTTGTGACTAGTTTGAGGTCATTCATAACCCATCTTTAGTCACAAAACCATATCTTTTATACAGTATTATAATTTATGAATATTTACGCCCACTTGCACAATTATTGTACGTACGGTTGATGCGGTGACGATATTACAAATGTAGCAACAGACCAGCAAACTCAGTAATTTTCGATCAGAGTTTAGTTTTTTCCCAATAGACACCATAGGCAAAAAGGGTGTAGGTTTGCTACCATGGGCGTGTTTTACATAAATATACTATATATTTGTTAAATATCATCCACTCATGAGTCAGATAATCTCAATAACCATAGGGTATAGAGGGATGAAATTTGGCATGAACTTCTTTACTCAAAGGTGCTCACTAAGAAACGGTTTTGCAACATTCCATCAGGGCTCCCCAGCACAGAATTTTTATTTTGATCTAACATTATTCATAAGGCCAATTTTTAATATATTGTCTACAATATATATATATATTTATATAATAATAGAAATGTAGGAAACAATGAATCTGAAAAACTTGATGATGTAAGGGGTTGTAATGTGATCACATTTGTAATGTGAGATCCACTTTGACCAAAGGTGCTCACTAAGAAACGCTTTTGAAAAGCTTCTTAAGGACTCCACCCCAAAGGACTTCAAAATTACTTTGAGGCCTATGGGGTTGAAATTTAAAATGACATTCTCCTTTGTTCATAGGTCCTCACTAAGAAACACTTTTGCAAAATTCCTTCAGGGCTCCACCGCTCCGCCCAAAGGCCTTCAAAATTTATGTCAAAATTACTATAGAGTTTAGGCAGTTTCAATTGGGCATGGGCCAAATAGTGTTCTTTTGTAATAGTCACTCTTTGCTGATAGGTGTTCACTAAGAAAAGATTTTTCAAATATATTTTTTTAAGTTCTTTATGATTCTACCCCAAAAGGCTTAAAAAATATGATGTTATCCTTGTGGCCAATTTTTAAATGTGAATCAAGGAAACAATGGATCTCAAAGATTGTAGGACCTACAGCCCTGCAGGGTTACCATTTGTAAAGGACTTTCATTTTTCTCATTGGTGCTTATTATGAAATGGTTTTGCAAATTTTGTTAACAGCTCCGCCCCACGGAATCTCAAAATTGCCATAGATCCTAGCGGGTTGAAATTTAAAGTGGACAGTGCTCTTTAATAATAGGTGCTAGCTAAGGTTTTGCAAAATCCCTTCAGGGCTTCGCTAACACAACGTCAATGTTTCAATAGAATTCTTAAGAAGAAGACTTTGTTACCCTTTAAAGATATTTTGTTATCTATAAAATAAAATCCCGAAGCCATGATGGGCCACAGATAGTAAAGGAACCCCCTCCCATTAGAGGTACATACTGAATTTGATAAAGTTTTGGTATTTATTTTATTTTTCCCATAACAGCGTGCAGGTAGGTAGGTAAATTTGTCAACATATGGGTGTTGTAAGCAAATATAGGTTACCCCAGATAACCTACGGATATCTATCGGTTATCTGTGGTTTAACCCTTCCTAGTTTAACCACCGGATAGTACATCCGGTACTAAATTTTAAGAGGTTATATTACCAATAAGAAAGTGAGTTACAGTTTTGAGTTGAGTTTCCATAAGTTTCCATGTATTTAGGGGTTTCTCTGTAACCAATTTTAAAAATTCAAAATAATTATTTTTTTAATTTTCAAGCTCTTTTAAATAGTTTAATGGTTACTTGTTAAAATTGATGGTTTTGTGATGCCTTAAGTACACTATCGCCAAATTGTTTGGGCAAATGCTGGAGCAAAAATTGGGTTTAACTCGCTCAGCGAACTTATGAAATACACTATCGGTGTCACTGTATGAGCTGATCTCGAAACACTTAGGCAAACAGTGAAGCAGTGAAGTTAGGCATTACCAAATCCTTTTTCAATTTAATATCAGTAACAGCATGATTACGTTTACCCCTCACATCTGCCAGATTGCGTATATCTTAGATGTGCTCATGTGTCAGGCCCCACAACACAGACTCCGGATGATAATAGGTCTATTCAAGAAACTCTAGGTTTCATTTCACCACTCCCTTTATAACAAGCAGTTATAAAATAACACCAAAGAAATTAGGCCTAATACAAACCAACATACTCCAACTTTGGACCAGAATAGAAGAACCTCATGGCAGTATGTACTGGGTCACTGGGTGGATTCGTGCTGAATGCTTGGGTCTGCTCGCGTCCTTTGATTTGTGCAAAAATCGACCGCAGATGGAGCAAGCAGGCGAGCACGACACTGGAGAAGCGAACCATGGTGAACTAAGTCAACCAGAGTCAAGCTCACTTAGACCACTATCTGCTTGACCTTGCTTGCCTTGCTTAAAGGATAGTGTACTGCAGGAATGTAATTAAAATTAAAGGACGATTAAGTGTTTTGATTTTATAACATCACGTACATACCACTTTGAATTTATCTTCAAACAGGTGTTAATGTGTGGACTCAACTATGTATGATAATACTCAAGGAACTCTACAAGATTTCATTTGACCACTTCATTAATAACAAGCAGTTATAAATTACAGTAACACCAAAGAGATCGATATACACAGAATAAACACCGAGACAAACCCCAACTCGATACCAGAACAAAAGCAAACTTAAGAGAGAGTGTACTGGGTCGATTCTTTCACGATGCTTGGGTTCGTGCAAAGAACCGACTCCAGATGTAGCACAGGCAAGTACAAACCAACAATGGCGATGCGAACCATAGCGAACTGAGTTGAGCGGAGTTAAGCACGCCCAGCACACTTAAGTGCTCGACCTTGCTTATCTTACTCACCTTAATAATTATACTCACTTAATTATTATACTATAATATATAATATAATATAATAATATAATATATATAATAACTCACTTAATTAATAATACTTACCTTAAACAAGCAGTCATACTCACCTTAAAATACGGACCAGAGAGTGCGTCGGTGTTTCAAATAAAGTATCTAAAAGTATCTAAGTATCTAAGTCTTTATTCGACAATAGAGTACTGCAGGTTACAAACACCGTTACTGCAGACTAATTGTTATATTTCTCACCTCTAACTCTCGATATATGTTTTTGTGATATCTAAAGCATTTTTAATAATGCCTTTTCCTGATTTTGAGCGTTTAGTGTCAAAACAACAGATCTTATAAAAAATCTAAATAATATTTTTGGAAAATATTTATACAAACTTACAGTTTTGGTCATATGACTCTGCCTTATGTTCGCTTGTAAAACCTCAAAACCAAATTTAATTGCATAAAAAAATATTTAGTTTTTATTATTTTTTAAGTTAAGGTCCAACTGAACAATCTGTGAGATGTTTTTTGAAGATCTTCAAAAGAGCTACAGTTCCTATTGGGAAATTTGCTAAAAGTAAATACCCTCATCGCAGCAGACCTGCTAAACTCAGTGAATTTGGAAAGGAATTTGATATTTTGTATTTTAACCATAAACACCATACGAATGAGTATATGTAAGTTTACTGCCATGGGATGTTGTTGAAAATAAAAAATGTTGACCATATGAAGCCATATACCAAGTTTCATCAATACAGTAGAAGCCCTCAAATCCAGCCACCTCGGGACAGGACCACCGGCCGGTTTTCAAAATGGCCGGATTAACTGGCGGTTTATTAAACGTGTTAAATAGAGACCTGTGTTATATGTGTATTCCAACAATGAACTATTAGGATGTATTTAACAATAAAGGATAGCACACTTGCCCAATCAATGTAATGTATCAACTGTTTAACCATCATGATTTGCTCCTTCTCAGAAGTTGTACCGCCGAAATGACGATAAGAAACGGACAAGGGGTCGCTAGCGATGAACCTACGCTTAACAAACAATAATACTGGTCTTCTGTCAACGAAGGCCCTAACAATGGGACCGTAAAAGCGACAGAATTTGTCTAGTTACTTAATCTCAACGATCGGACCGCGTAACACCCAACAAAAAGATAAAAATCACAGATAAAACACTAACAAAAAGTTTTAGAAGATAGTCGTAGCAAAATAGTCCAGAAAATGCCAATTGAACTGATATATTTTAGTGACATATCATGGGAAAAGTTTACTCTTGTCTATTTTTTCTGTGGGAACGTCCGGGGCTGAATATTTCATTTCCGGAATACCGCGGCCGGATCATCCGGCAGCCGAACCATCCGAGGCCGGGCTAGAGGGCTTCTACTGTATAAGTTTATAAATAAAGGAGTTTGCTATTCTCCATATGATTGACATGGAAAAAGAGTATGCAGGTTTGCTGCCATGATAATAACAAATACTCCCGTCGCAGCAGACCTGCGTACTGAGAGAATTTCCTACAGATTTTGATATTTTTATTTTACCCACAAATACCATGGGGGTGAGTATGTTGGTTTTGGAAGCATGTATAAGTTGTACCTTTCCTAGTGAATTTACATACCAAATTTTATCAAGCTATGCCAATAAATAAGAAAGATAGAGAGTTTTGTTTATTTCCCTAAGAATAACATGGGAAACTTATTTTTGGATTTTCTGCATAACCATTTGAGCTTTTAACCAGATCAAAAATTCAAAATACTAAATTGTTTGTTTTTTAGCTGTTTTAAATGGTTCAGGTTAAATTTGTGGAATTTGATAAATTAAGGCAAAAAAAGCCAAAAACCTATTTTTTTACGATTTAGAAAACCCTGTTAACACCGCCCGATCATTCTGGTTTGTGAACTCGATAAAGTAAATGCTGCCTTACACCCCAGTATCAAATTTGATAAAAATCTGAGGTTTCGTTCCAAAGTTATCATGTTCACGGACACATTTAACTTATATTCATAAAAGAGGGAATATGTATGTATGTATGTTGCCTATGGACTCCAAAACCGCTCGACAGATTGCAATGAAACTTTCAGGCATTAATCAGCATTATTCAAGGATGGTTTGTGTGTAGTTAAGGTGCAAATCTGTCCAAAGGGCTCTGACCCAGAGGGCATACAATAGTTTGAAAAAATCTGAAATTGTCTTTTTTTATTGGTTGTTAAGAAACAAATTCAATGAAAAATTATAATTTTAGGTATTCCAGCGATTTCTTATATATAAGGTGAGAGTAACAGCGAGTAAGAGTAGCGGATGAGATAAACCTGATGGCCCGAGTGAACTTAGCGAACGAGCTTAATTACCAATCAAATGAATTCAATCACGGGTCAAAGCCGTAATGGGAAACAGCTTGTATAGATATATATATTCATTCCACTAACAAAAATGGTCAGTTAAGCATAAACAAACTTATTCCCAATATGGCGGACAAATAATAAAATTTTAAAAAAATTGATGTTATTATGAAAAATATGATTTTAAAACAATATTTTTAAGACATTTTTATTCATAAGATTATTTTATTTTACTAGGCTAAATGGTTTAGGAGAAATAATCAATTAAAGTTAGCCCCATGTTATATTCTTATGGGACTAAAAATTAACTTCAACTGCCTGTAGCTCCCTAACCATTACAGTAAGTTTAGAGAAAGATGTCAATGAATGAAAAAAATCTTCAAATTGCGTGGTAAATCCAAAAATGGCATTATAACTGGGGGTTCATATTTAAAAATTTTCATTTGACTGCCATATTGAAAAATGGCAGCCATTTACAAAATATTTATTAACTTAATTTTAAACTTTTTAAAATAACTTCTTGATTAGCAAACTTTTTTAAAAACAAGGGAGTGTTCCCCTTTTAAAGTTTACTGCAAGATGTATATTTTACAAAATCCCAATAGTGGCACAGTTAAAAAAACACCCTGTATAAACAAATATATAAATTTAAACGAACGGAGTTTTGGCTTCTGGGAACCTTAAAACAAAAAAGTAACATGGTCCCAGGCGTAGGTCTTACCGTGACTACTGCCGTAATAGCGTATTCCCTACAGGAAAATTTGCTAAAAACCAAGATTTTTTAAACATAAATAGATGGATCTCAATGGATCTGAAGGTAAATACCATGTAGGTCCTACCAAGCTAAATACTAAGACTTTTTAATATCTCGGTAACCAATGGATATAGAGAAAAGTTTTAATGTACTATATCGTGTGTTTTTTTTCAAGCTAATTCCTGTAGTAGAAATAAAAATTTAAAATTTAGCAAAATTACATATGAAAAACGAAAAAACCTATTTTTGAGGTAAAAAACTACCCTTTCTGGTAGGTCAATAACTGCGATGAACTCATCTTAATAATGGTAGGATTACACATCTCTACCAAATTTGGTCCTGATCGGGATGTTTTTATCATCGTTTTTATCAATGGATGAAATTTAGATTTTGCGATTAAAATTGTGCGATGAAATCAATAGAATCAACAAGTTTCATTAAGCCACACTACTATTGAATGGAAATATCTATAGATCTGAAGGATATATCTATCATATCAACAAACTTACCAAATCTATCAATAGGCTACCTAGCCTAAATAATAACTTTATACGATAACAATTAGTAATTACCGTTCCCCTATTTTGTTTAGATTTTTATTCCCACATTTAGGCTTTAATAAAAAAACAAACCATTTAACCTAACATAATCAATATCAACAAAACCAAAACACAACTAATCATAATGACATAATAACAAACATAGAACATGAGAAAAATTAGGCCTACTTATGTATCTTACTTAAATGTGGACTTTCCTGGGCTTAGAATGGTTCCTCATGTTAATAGATTTTAGTTTAGGTTAATGTTAGTTTTTGTTTTTGTTAGAGTAAATTTTGTCATGCTAAGTTAAATTTTGTATTTTTCACAGTAATTTTCAGTCCTATTCAATTGAAATATCGATATAGTTTCATACAATAGTAGTGTAGGCGCTGTATGAAACTGTACCCACAACAACGATATTGAGGTAAGATATTGGCCTAAGAACAATCAAATCTAACCGTAAGCCTCCTTCACTTTAATGGAAAGCAATATTTATAACAACAAAATCAATTGTTTCTGGAACCATTTAAAAGCCATATTCCCTCAATACAATTTGGTGAAAAATACCTTGCTGATTCGTATTTAGCAGCATATTTGTGTGACGACGCTATATTATGAAGTCTGCATCTCTTGACAACTAAGACCACCAAATAAAAACTTATACGTAGTTCGTTTTGTGTTTTCCTTTAATGTAATTAGGCTATATTAGGGCCTACTTAAAATTTGGGCGAAACTTCGTTATCCGACTCCACCATTAGGCCTATTATCGATGTGGAAATTTCAATATTGCGATAATATTGCTATTTTATAGGATACAATTATACACGATACGTTTATGATTTTATCACCTGATAGTTTTGTTATAATATAATTAAACATACCATTTGACAATAAAACAAATTTAGGCCTAAGTTATTGAAAACAAGTAATTGAAAAAAACAAGTAAATATTGTAACTAATGTAACTTGTAACATTATCAAAGAACAACAAAAAATAAACTAACCAAGTTTATTGTGTAGGTGTATCTTAATTGTGAAAAGAAGGAGACTTCGTTAGACCTAAAGAGGCGTCACACAAATGCTGCCAAATACGAATGAGAAAGGTATTTTTTTGGCTAATGTAATCGAGGTAATAACCCTATGCTTTTGAAATGTTTCCAATCACCATTGATTATGTTGTTATAAACATCGCTGTCAATAAAAGTGACGGAGGTTTATGGTTAGACTGTTAGGTTATATTATTATTATGATACATTTCTTAATTCAATATTATTGTTTTGTTGATTTGATTGTTTTCATCGCACAATTTTAATCGCAATAGGCCTATAAAAATTTCCACATCGATAAAAACGGTGAACTCGGATAATGAAGCTTCGCCATAATTTGTACTTGTTTTGGTTATTTTCGGTTACTTGTGTGCAGTATATTTGTTTTATTGTTGCAGGACATTTTTAGAACAACACTGAATCAGGGTACCTAATAAAATGGTAACTGTATCATGTGATTGCATTATCAATAAAATAGCAATATTTTCGCAATTTTTAAATTTCAACCATTGATAAAAACTATGGAGTAGGATCTATCAAACTTTTACCGATCTATTTAGGCCTGTCTCTAATTATCCACTAAAAACATATGTTAACATTCTCAATTACTCTTAGAAATAACCTATGGTAACTGGCAGAGATCCTCATTAAGTTATATTCGACTACTGTACATGTCAAGTAAGCTCTGCTTTTTACACCAAACATTAGCCTAGTAACTTAAGCCTCAAGTCCTTCACATAACACCCACAACAAGTTGTCTTCCGTATTAATTACTTGACCCAACCGGGACTTCTTTTGGTTTATTTGAAAAGCAAAATATGTTCCATTAAACTAATTTTAATAGGGTCTATATGAATATAATTGTTACAGTTAATTGGTTTGGTTAACATATTGGCAGATTAACAATTTGCCAATTAGCGCCTCTGGGTTAGGCCTACTTCAAAAAGTGAATTAATTAGCCTAGGCCTACACTATGAAAGTAACAGGAATGATACAAACATAGCCTTTGTGGTATTCTTCTGTAATTCATGATTTATACTGCTTTTCAAGGTGTACGGTACCCACTAAAATCCAAAATGTAATGAATACACATTGATACACAATCTGCACAAAGAAATAAAACAAGTGACCCCCTCGCCCTAAAAAGGCTTTGCCTGCCAAAAGTTGTCAACGTCAAGAAATAAAACAATCTAGAACTTACTGTTCAATTTACTTCATAAAACACTTTTTTAAGAAAAGACATTAATTAGTTGTGTATACAATGTAGTTGATTTTCGTTACTCAAATTAAATTTAAACTTAATTGGAGCCGACAATACGACATTTCACATAACCTCAACTTTGTTTATGTTTATGCGACTACTTCACTCCGCTCATTCGCTCCGTTCTGAATCCAATTTGGACTAGCCTGGAATATAGTCGGTCAATAGACCAATCAGAAGGTCTCAGTCTTGATTGTTAAGACTCGCAAAGACGTTGCTAAAAAGTAAACACAGCACCGACCACTAAAAATGTCTCCAATGCATTTCTTATGGGAAAAATTAAAAAGTCACATTTTAAGATTATTTTATTAATATCCAACCAAATACTTTCAACAACGAAAGGGTTCTTAACAGTTGCATAAAGAATATTCGACTGAAATTTTAGGCCAATCTGTTACTTCTATCGAGCGTAATCGTCGGACAAAGAATTAGCACTATGAGTCACTCTAGGTCTATTCTTCGAATAGACAATTAGAGTATAATAATATACTTTTTTTGTTAGTAGGGATCGAGTGCCGATATATACTATAATTAGTTTGTAAGTAGCCCATTCTTGCAAAAAATTATGATTGCTATTTGAATTAGTAATTATTTTAACGAATTTTACCTCCAGTTAAAAACTTGGCTTAAAAAAACTCTGGCTTTAATAAAAACTTGAACGTCAATTTAGACTGCTTTTTGTCGTCTTTTATTTAATCAGATTAGGCCTATCGTTTTCTTTAAAATGAACCAGTCTTATTTTTTCAGACATAACCTTCTTTAGAACTACTTTATTTATTATAATGAGTCTTAATAATTAATTAAGTGATCTCGTTTGAATCAATAGGTAGTCATCACAAAGGGTTTATCAGACATTACACATACAGCATTGCGTTTTGCTCTGCACTGTCTGTTGTTCTTGATTTTGTATTGTGACAGGAAAAGTTTGCGCGCGCAATGCAACCAAACATTAAATACAACATCTAGTTGTAATTTTGATTCCCCTTCGCCTCCACCACTTCCACTTAGGCCCCTATTATACATCGCATCTTTCAAGGCACGTAAAATAAGTACATTGCACTAGATAGGAGCATTTACACCAGGCGCCTGACGGTCGTCTGTTGCGCGTCATCCAATAAGGTATAGGCCTACAGCGATTCGAGCGACACTCGGCGGGCGCAAGCCCTCGCGGCGTTGCTCGACGCGATGTAAAAGGGCCCTTAAACTTGAGAATGGAATACGTCACTCCCCATCTCCGCCTCGTAGCTATACAAAGACTCGGCATACACACACAAAGGGACTCTGGAAGCCTCAGAATTGGTGCCCCACCGATTGAGATGGCGTACCATTAGAGACACTAAAATGACGGTGTCGTCTAGTTGAAATACCAGAAAAGGACATTATAATATCATTTTTAAGAACAAATATTTTTAGGGTTGATGTTTTTATTTTACATTGTGCATAACAGAAACAAAATAGCTTACATTGAAAAATATCGGAAAAACGTGCACTGGTTTGCCGGCGCCCCATCACCCGGCCTGCGCCTGACACGGGCCGGCGCCCGCTCCGGGCCGTCGCGGCGCCCCACCTTGGCCCCCAAGGGGGGGGGGGGCTATAGCCCCCTTAGCTTACTGATCTGCCACTGGTATGAATCTTCTTCGGAAGCAGTGGACTAAATCGTTTTCGCACTGAAGTGGGAAGATGTAATTATTGGAAGTGTAAATGAGGACCAGTCATGCGACTGCGGAGCAAAGTATCAAACTATGGAGCGCATAGTCGCAGAGTGTTCACTGAGTGTTTTGCCTGAAGGATTGACCGGTCTACATAGCTCTAAAGTGAAGCTGGGCTGCAATGGCTTAGCGCCCTGGATTTAGCTCTATAGAGATCTAAATTTTATTTTAATGTTTAGTTTTTACATACACTGACTCAGGTGTTCTGCGCCGCGGAATGAATTTCTTATTCTTAAAACTTGGTGGCTGGCTAAATGAGTCGTACAATATATGTATATACTTCCGTCCAACATACACTTTTGATTATTTTTGTGACTTTATATACCAGTTTCATTTTTTGTTTTGAAAGAGACGGTCAAAGCCCTTTTCACTATTTAAAACTGAGCATGGTTAATACACCGCCAATTAATAGCCCAATGATGAATGAATGACAACTGGGTATATAGGTGTCCTATTACAAGATCGTACTGGAGTTGGATGAGCATTTTGCTATATCTACTAGACTACCCGTACTCAGTCAATTGAATGGTGAAGTATATGATGAGATGACATGGTCTGATGTACCTGTCAACGTGATTTGTGATTAAAATAGTGATGCCAATAGCAATTAGCTTGGTGATATCTTAATTCAGTGTTTCCAGATGTTAAAATAGCTTTATCATGTTTCCATGATCTACATATTTTTTATGGAAATGATTATCTCAAGTGTCGTTGTATTTGTCAATTGCAGCTATGCAGAACCGAATCGTAAAACAAGTGTTGGTCTAACCAATTGGGCTGAGTGGGATGACTTGCTTGATTAAAAGTTTCAAAATGCCTCAATCGTTTCTTTCTTAGAAAGACAAGACAAGACAAGACAAAATACTCTTTATTGACATGAACATTAAGTACAGTCATGGCGTCATTATTTTTCTTCTTCAGTGATGAGGTTGGCCTCGTCCCTCCAGGCATTCTTCAACAGAGTAAAATTCTTTTTCCAGTAGCCAGTTGAGAACAGCTCCTTTGAAGTTTCGGTTGGTTTTTTGTTCTTTCAGTGCAGGTGGAAGGGTGTTGAATAGTTTTGCTCCGATGTAGCTGGGTTTTTTTTCATAGGCTGACAGATGATGTGCAGGGAGTATGTAGTTGATTTGGTTTCGGGTGTCATAATGATGAGCCTCTGAGAAGTTTATTATGGGTCTTTTGTTAACTACGTGGGTAACTACCTCGGCAATGTATAGGTTAGCTACTGTCTGTAGTTTCAGCCTTTTGAACTCCCCCCGGCATGAGTCACGAAATGCCAGTCCAGCCATGATTCTGACTGCCTTTTTCTGTAGACGTAATACCCTCTGAAGGTTCCCCTGAGATGATAGCCCCCATACAATCAGTCCATAACGCATTTGCGCCTCAAAAAGAGCATAGTAGGCAGTCCTTGAGGTTTCTGCGTTACTGATGTGTTTCAGGCGCTTGATGACATAAAGAGCAGTGCTAAGCTTCTTACAGAGTTGATCTACATGGGGTTTCCAGTTGAGGTCACTATCAATGGTTATCCCAAGGTATTTGGCCTCTTGGGATGCTATTACATCTGGTAGCGCATGAGCACTCCTTCTTTGTGAACCAAAGAAGAGTTGTTGCGTCTTGTCTTCATTTAGCACGAGGTCATTCTCTTGGCTGTACTGTTTGGCAATGCTGGCAGCAATGTAGGATTTTATTTCTAGCTCTTGTATATTTTTGTGGGATACAACAAGGGCAGTGTCGTCAGCATATAGGAAAGCATCACAATTGTCGTGTAACACAGAAATAATGTCATTCGTGTACAGTATGAATAAAACTGGACCCAAGATAGATCCTTGAGGAACTCCTCTGGTTGTCTGTACTTGTGTGGATCTGTATTTTCTGGATGTCTTGTTTGTTACATTAATTATCTCTGTCATTTGAGTCCTTCCGCTGAGATAACTCTGAAACCATTGATGTGCGGTTCCTTGTATTCCTAGCGTTAGAAGTTTGTCCAGAAGATGTTTGTGGCTCAGACTGTCAAATGCTTTACTAAAGTCCAGAAAAATACCTGTTGTTGTAGTCCCTGCTTCTGTGGCATCAATGATAGTTTCTACCAAGTCAATTAAAGCCGTGATGGTAGACTTGCCTTTTCTAAAGCCATGTTGGTGATTGGTTAAAATACTATTGTTTTTTAGATGTGTGAGCAGTCTTGTTAGAACTATTTTTTCAAAGACCTTTGATAGGGTTGAGATAAGCGAAATAGGCCTATAGTTGTTGACAAGGGAGGTGGATCCTTTCTTATGCTTCGGGTAGATTAATGATTGTTTAAGTATGGAGGGGAAAGTGCCTTGTTGAAAAGACTTGTTTATTAGGTTAACTATTGGGTCTAGCACTTCATTTTTGCAGTGTTTCAGAATTGTTGATGATATTTCATCGATTCCTGATGATGGTTTTGATTTTAGACATGTTATAGTTCTATCTACTTCAGCTCTATCTGTTGGTGAAAGGTTCTCTTCGAATGACATTAACTCTCTTTCATGTAGTGTTGGATGTAGTTTTGGGAGAGCTTGTTGAGAATCCAATAGAACTTGTTCAGCAGCATTAGCAAAGAAGTGATTCATATGTTCAGCTATTTTTTGGGGATCTGTTAGGGTTGTGCCCTCAATGTCAAGAGATTTTATTTGGTTTTTTTGAGATTTTTTGTTGAAACAATTGTTGTTTATGACCTGCCAGACTGCTCTGCTTTGGTTTTCTGCATTTTCAATATAGGTTATTGAAGCTTCCTTTCTGAGTTGTTTGAAGTATTGGTCATATTCTCTCTTTCTGTCATTGGTTTGTCTTTTATTTTCTTCATTATTAATCAGAATTGAGTTGTTGAGTGCTGTAGTATATGCTCCTTTCAGCCTCATAAGTTCACGCTCTTGTTCTTGATTTGTAAATATTTTTCTTTTCTTTGGTCTTGATTGTACACTTGGGCAAGCTGTATCTAGTGCTTCTCGCAGTATTTTGTCAAATTCTGAGTAAGCCTGGTCTGCGTTTTGAGTGTTGGTTACGGTTTCCCAGGTTTCTTGTGCCAGAAGGTTTTTAAGGTTTTCTATGTTTCGAGCACTGTAGTATCTTCGAGTTGTGTTTGGTATGACAGATTTGTCAAACTCAAGATGTACTGTGCAGATCTGGCCCGTATGGTCTGATAGGCCTGTGAGCAGAACTGCAGTGTCAACTTCTGTTTGCAACAAGTTCGTTGCAATCATGTCGATTGATGTTTTTGAGTAAGAGGTGATTCTTGTTGGCGGTAGAGGTATTCGGTTGATGTCATGGCTCAGCAGAACTTGATTTAGGAGTTTACTGTCATCTTCATCAGCCAGGCTGTCTACATTAATATCTCCAGTTATAATAACTGGATTTTTCCAAGTTGGTAGATCATCAAGAATGTTGGACAGGGTGTCAAGAGCCAGGTCGAGATTGGTATAGATTGGGGGCCTGTATATTCCTAGGATATACAACTCTGTTTGTTTCATTTTTATTTTTATAAGCTGTGTTTCACAGACAAGTTCTATTTGTTTTTTTGCAATGTCGATGCAGGAAATGTCATTACCTAGATTTTTGTTTGCATATATTGCAACTCCACCTTTTCTATGTTCAGTTCTCGAGTATCCCCCAATGTATACATAATTATGTAGTTGGGTATTTTCAAGTTTGTCTTTAGAAAGGCCATGTTCTGTGAGTACAACTATGCTTGGTTTGGTTTGACAAAGTTGGTGGTTTAGTCTGTCAATTTTTGTACTGAGGCCATCTATGTTTTGGTGGAAAATCGATAATTTGGCTGGCTGAGGCAACGGGTTTTTTCCTAGTTTAGTTAAGTTGTTATTACTGGTTTGGTTGGGAATCCTAAAAAAGGTGTTTGAATCTCGTTGCCAGACTTGTGAGTTTGCATTTATAGTTTTGAAGTGCTCTATGTTTTTTTCAAAGAAGATTTCCCAGCTTTCTTCTTTTTCCAGTAGCATTGCGGTGATAGGTGGGCCTTTCATATAAACATTATTAAGCATTTTTTGCTTTTTTGGGCCAGGGAGGTTTTCAGGTTGACAATAAAGAGAGTTTGCATGCTCTACTTCCTCATTGGTTGTCGAGTTTTCATTAATGGGGTGCTGTTTTTTTTGAAGGGGTTTGGCAGTCTCCCCCGCTCTTCTCTACTTTTTCATTGGTTGTCAAGTTTTCAATAATGGGGTGCTGTTTTTTTGAAGGGGTTTGGCAGTCTCCCCCGCTCTTCCCTACTTCGTCGCTGGTTGTCAGGTTTTCTTTGGATGTGTTGATGCTCAGTTTTTGTGACGGGGTTTGACTGTCTCCCCCAGTAATCCCTACTTGCTCAATGGTTGTCAAAATTTCTTTTGTTACTACAGGGTTTAGTTTTTGTGGAGGATTTTGTGGTACCTCCACAGAAAGAAACTGGCTGGGTAGCTGAGTGGTTATAGTGCTCGCCTTTGAATCCAAAGGTTGCCGGTTCGATCCTGAGAAAAGTTAGTAGCTTTTTAAAGGTTCGATTCCGGACCCAGTTGCCATTTGTCATTGGGCTATTAATTAATGATGCTTTCTAACAACTGGTCGATGTTAGATAGTAACAAGACTGGGGTTTGGACCGTTCCCCGTCAAAACGTTAAAAAATGCCACTGGCGTAGAAACACTGAAAATAAAGTGTGTGTGGTAGAGGAAAATCAAAATCAGCTTCTATCGATCTCTGTCAGACAAGAAAGGCATCAGAATCGAAAGTAAAATCATGCTAATATTTATACTATAATTGAACCCATTTAATTTGAAGGAAAGTACCTATATTATAAAATAATACCTAGGCATCTAGACTTTATTTATAAAATTTTACAACCATTTTGCAGGAAATACAACCCGGTGACTCCGCCGGATGCGTGTCGCATTTACGGGTCCCTGGTGCTCAACAAGGTAGCGGGTAACTTCCACATAACGGCAGGCAAGTCGCTGTCACTGCCACAGGGCCATATCCACATCTCGGCCTTCATGTCAGACATGGACTACAACTTTACCCATCGGATCCATCGGTTCTCCTTCGGAGATGCAAGTCCCGGCATCATTCACCCGCTCGAGGGCTACGAGAAGGTCACCAACAACAGTGAGTATGGCACTAACTTTTAAAGATTTGGATCTCGTAAACTACAGTTTTGCATGTCACAGGTGTTGTATTAATGGAAAACATATTGTGGTGATATGTCTTCAATATCTTGGGCCATTTGTGGTACTATCTCGACTAGAGTATTTCAATTATCTACTTTTCTTGAGATAAGTCCACAAATGGACTTAAATATTGGAGGTATAATCGGCAAAGCAGAACAGGCAACATTGCAACATTGTTGCAGAAAGAACGCCACCACTGCAGAAATCTCGGCTGCATCAGAAAGATTTTTCGTATCTGAATGACCAATCGCATCTGGGGACAATCAGTCTGAATGATAGCTGTGTCTGGACAATCAATTGAACAATTTACCACATCAGAAACAGAAAGAACAGCTGTTAAGGAAAGCAGAAAAACAGTATGCATCTTTTTGAGCAACTTTGTATTTCTTATTTAACCTAATTATATAAGATGGTATTAACTTCATTATAAATTGAAATATTTCTATGTAAAGTCTTAATGTACAATTATTGTAGTTTTTTGCCTTTACATGGTGTCTCCTGGTTGGGAAATGTCGGGAAGTCATGAAAAAATTTAGAATTTTGTGATGTTGAAAATTCTAGGGAAAAGGTTTAAAAAAAAAAGAGTTGTGATAAAAAGAATTTAGGTTTTTAGTGGGAAAACCCATTTTAGAACAAAAGTACAAGAAGTTTATGGTCTTCTAAAACTTTTATACCTTATTTTAGAGAATTTTACAAAATTACGGATTTTGAGTAGACTGGTTTATTGCTTGGCAATTAAAAAAAAGTGGTCTGTAAAAGTCGGGAATTTCATTTGTGAAATTTAGTAGACACCCTGCTATAGCCCATCACACGCTGTCACAGAACAATCAAAAGTTGCATTTTTCTCTCCTTGTCAATTGTTTTTCTTTTCTCTTCACAATTTTGCCTTTTGAGTTCAATAATTTTCTATAATTTTCCTTTGATGTGTTTTCCACTATACGTCTTATAGATCTAGCTGCATTAAAATGGGGTTAATCTCAACAATAAAACAGAAACAACATAATTTTCTGATATTTTAATTAGTCTATGTTTATTTTTATTCCAATGTCATTATTAAGTTTTAAAATATATTTTTTTCTGAAAAAAAAAATACTTTGACATGTTATAAATTGGTTTACATTTAAAATACTTGAAACAACACTTTGTAATTAAAGTATTTAAATTTAATTATTTTCAAAATTGTGTGCTGTATTATTATGCACAAAAATTCATAATGAAAATTTAATGGTTCTGAGGCAATAAAAACAATAGTAGCCGATGGTAACATTGTGAAACCTGTGCAATTATAACCCCTCTAATTGAAAATAGTTCTTAAGTTAACCTCTATTTGGGTCTCAATCACATTTAATGTATTGTGAAGAATATTTGTTAATTTGAAGTTTCTCATTGTTTGAACGTTGTCAACTCTTTAGGAAGAATTGTTCAGTTGTTATGCTTGTTTGCTACAAACACAGGATTTTTTTGTCTTGAATTGTTAAAGTTATATTGTATTGTATTGGAATGTATAAATTTTCGAATGTTTCAGATATGGTTCTCTATCAATATTTCATTGAAGTAGTTCCCACGGATGTCTCCACATTTCTGTCGAGAACTTACACTTATCAGTATTCTGTTCAGGATAACGAACGACTCATAGACCACCATAGAGGTTTGTTGAGTTCATTACAATATTGGTAGTGTTTTGCAAAAATAACTATCAGATCTAAACAGATTTTTCTTAAGTGTTATGTTCATGAATTAATTCATTTACATATTCAAGTTAAATAACAATACATCTTACTACACTACTAGATTTATTACCGACACACCGGTTTTTGGTTATATAGACTAACACCTGTGATCTGTTTGCCAATCTGGGACTCAAATTATTTTACCTAGGCGGTATACTTGTACTAATGAGAATGGAATGGTGTGCGGATTAATGAAAATTCTGGGTTATTGGGAAAGGAGGAAACATAAGAAGAACTACGCATAATTTACCTTAAGCCTGTAAAAAAAGATTTCTTTCATAATGGACATAGTAAAAAAATTAAAAACTAAAACATCTGTTTTAAAAAATTTGAAAAGGAAAAAGAAAACCAAAGCACCATATCCTGCTCTGGCCAATACCATGGCGCTTAGCACCTTGAAATTAAGTGCACTTTACTACTCTGTCATTCTCTCTTGAGTTATGCAGAACTCCGGGTTTGCGAACTTCACTATCTAATACAAGGATGCTTTTTTATTTCATTAAGTACAGGTATCAGTGACTGTAAGTAGAAATATATTATTAAATTTACATCAGTAGAGCAAATTATTGAGATTTATTACCTATGAGCAAACTGTACAATAAATTTTGCTTTATAGTAATTACTACAACACTTGTTTTCTACATATAAATAAATAAAAAAGAAAACCCCAATATTGAAAAAGCCTCAAAATTAGGCAGGAATCCGTTGTTTTGATTCCTTAAGAGTCATCTTCACCCCCACGCCAGTAGCGTATTGTTGCGCAGTCGGCAATATTAACCATACGGCTTTTAATGCAAAACATGGTATTTCATTCCACTGTTTCAGACGCTGTTTTTCAACCGATTTTTTTAAAACTTGGTAAGTGTTTTGTTGAATAGTTATATTAGGCCCTCATACCTCAAAATTTTGAAAATTTTACTAAATTTTGAAATATTACTAAGGAAATACTAAGGAACGTTGTTATTTTGCGACGTTACAAAGAGTAATGTTTGTTAATTTTTCAAAATTTCGAGGTATGAGGGACCTAATATAACTATTCAACCAAACACTTACAAAGTTTAAAGAAAATTGGTTGAAAAATCGCGTCTGAAACAGGGGAATCAAATACCATGTTTTGCATTAAAAGCCGTATGGTTAGCATTGCCGACTGCGCAACAATGGGCTACCGGCACTGGGGTGAAGATGACTCTTAAGTATTACGAACTCTCATGTTATTTTCTCCTAACTATTTTCCTCATGTTTTCAGGGTCACACGGCGTCCCCGGAATCTTCTTCAAGTACGACACGAGTGCCCTCAAGGTGCTGGTGACGGAGGAGAGGGAGCCGTTGGACCAGTTCCTGGTCAGGTTGTGCGCCACCGTCGGAGGGATATTCATCACAGCCGGTGAGTCGCAAAACAAGTTTACAGTCAACTCTTGAAACCTAAATTCACGGGACAATGATTTTGCTTCGAGTTACTATAGGTTTACCTAGTAATAGAGTTACAGATGTAAATTTTTATTGGATTCAACTAACAGAGCGAACGTACCGGACAGTACAATGATTACAGGTTTACGCTAGACGGGATGCGTCACCCACTCACTGCGACTGGAACACTGGGATTAGACTTATTAAGGTCCATTGAGAACACTTTTGAGATATATTGGCAAACTTCGGACCTGTGGAGGTAAAAAGCATATTGGATTTGATTTATATACTGAATTTTCAATTATAGAGGTAATTTTTACATCTTTTCGACTAATAGAGCTAAAATTATTACTGAAACTCACCAAAACAAATGGGTGATGCAACAAGTGGTTAGTGCAACTGACTTTGGGACCATGGTAGCAATGTTGTGGGTTCGAATCCGCATTACCGAATGCTAGTAAGTTTATATCAGTATTATTCACCTGCCCTGTAGCTATTCACATCCTCACTTAGTCTAATACGATCCACGCGCAGACAAACAGTAAGTGGAAGGCATAAATAAGTCAAAAGAGGGTGCTAACCTCTTAAAAAATTAACGATAAAATTACTTTAAGTTATGTAGCTTTTTAAGCGGGGTTTTTCAAGGAATTTGAGAATAATTTGAAATACGGAGGATTTAGAGTTATCGAAGTTTGAGGTAGCGAGAGTTGACTGTATAAAATAACGGAAGGGAAAGAAAGATACAGAAGATATACAGAAGATACAGGGTAGACAATCTGAATGCATGATTGGAGTAACGGTCGTTAGTAGTGCCTCAATCAGTGGTAATTGAGGCAAACGTGTCATTTTAACTGAAAACAACAATCCCAAAACGTTGAAGGTCTTTGTGCTCTGAGCTGCTTAGAAATAATCGCAACCCATCAAGTGAACTGTCAATACACTAAGATTTGTTCAAGCTGCAGTCGTACTATATAAGCAAAAGGAATTTCATTGCTATGCACATACTACACACTAGTAAATTTAATCTTCAACCAAAAATAAACTCATAACTTTTCATTCATGCTAACTTTTATAAAACGAAACCCACCAATTTATAACACATTGTTATAAATAGTTATAAACAAAAAATCCTTAGATTGCGAAAGGCAAGTGTGCATTTATGGAAGCGTAGAGGTGTAACTAAAACAGTTTTTGAGTATAGCAGTTTTGAATTCTGTTGGATGAAGCTCAGAAAAAGCAACATTACACCAGTTAATATGCCAAATACCTGAGAATAATCATGTATTGATTGTTTCAGGGTTCATCAACAGCATGGTGCAGTACTTGGTGAAGCTGTGGACCAGAATAATGAACCCGGATGTCAAGTATTCGACCTTGAAGCCGACAAATGCTACTCCTCCTTCCCCTCCTCCAGTGGTACCTTCCCCTCTCGTGCTTCCGACCAATCAGGACGAAGTGCCTGCCACGATAATCCCCGCCGACTTATGAGATAGGTACAATGACCCCGGGTAGATTTGGGTCTAAAGACTAATTTTTGCATTTAGGAGAAAGACAGTGTGTGTGATATTTTGTTCATACTGTGTGCAGTGAATGTAATCATTTAGCTGTAAGTTATGACTTTCCATAGATTCCTCAATGAACTACAATGACTACAAATACTTTTTATATCTACCAATAGAGCTTGTTTTCATATTATGTATCAAGTTTACATATGCTAAAAACTATAAATCTTTGTTACGCTTGACCCATTTTAAAGAAAGCAATTTAATTTTAATGAAGTAGTAAATTTGAATGATAGCTGTTTTCGTTGAAATCTGTGCACATGTTTTATGAATATTGTTATTCTTTTTGGACAGTGTGGCTGGGGCTTCGGGTGCGGGTAAAGTTAGAGACATGGTATTTTTCTGGTTTTTCTACTTTTGCCATTCTTTTTCACATTCAGTTTCAGAGAGCTATGATGGAAAATTATGTTCAATCACATTCATCTTAATGCTGGGCCGCCCAGAGCTATCCAGGGCTCCAGGGATGAGACTAGATTGGGCCCCCTCTCCGGTTGCACTTCCGCAGACGCACGGTGGAACAATCGAATGAATATAATTGATGAAAAATATCGATAAGTAAGTCGATGTAAAATATCGATAAACAACAGACAAATCATAAACCTATTTTACATAAATTATCGATTATTTTCATTCGATTGTTCCACCGGGAGTCTGCGGAAGTGCAGCCCCCCTCCCCCACCACCCAATCAAACAGAAATTCAGGAAAAATTGACAACTTGCAAACTGAGATATGTAATGTTAGACACCCGTTAACACGTTCGCGGCGGCATGGGAGCGATCGCTCCCATGCGGAACCCTAATGCCATCCTGATGGGTGCGATCGCTCCCAAGCTGTACTGCTTTACAATATGATTTATTTTTAAGCCAGGATCTGAGCTAGAAATCTGAAGCTTTGCACAGCACTGCTCAATAGTACAATGTATTTCGGGACCACGTGGGTTTTTACTGGGCAGTGCTGCTGCTACGGTGGGTTTTTCAATTTTTACATTCAGGATGGTGATGAGGTTCGAGCAAAAACCTCGCCGCCGCGAACGTGTTAATATTAACGGGAATATTAAAACCGTTTTAATAACTAAACAGATGAAATCCGATGATACAATTGAGCACTCCTTATGAATGCTGTAGCGCTCTCGTGACAGCCTAAAATTCGGCGTTGCTGTGTTTCACCAAAGGAGATTATGGCAATGCCTTCCCAATTGTTTTCATTAACTGTCGACAAAGAAATAATTTCTTCAGGGTGTCTAGCAATCGGGAAAAGTCGGGAAGTCGAGAATTAGCATAGAAATTGAATAAAGTCGGGAAAGGTCGGGAATAAACATATAAATCATAACAAAGTCGGGAAAATTAAGTAATAAACAAACTAAAGATAAAAAGTTGAATAGAATTAAATCACAAAGGAAAGTATGTCTGGTCCTAGGAAGATAACAATACAATTGTAATGGGAGAAGATAGATGGAATGCGGAACATCTGCCGATAAGTAGGGGTGGGCGAGTACTCGAGTTTCGAGTAGTGGCTCGGGTAATTAGTCCTACTCGAACTCGAGTCGAGTAGTTGCAAATACTCGAGAATCGAGTCGAGTAGTCGTCGTCGTCACTCCCGGCGGCGCGCGCCCGCAGCCGTGACAATAGTTGTTTACGTCTGGCGGCCGGCGATCTCGCTAACGAGCACAAAAACACGGCTGCCGCCGAGACGATCTAATGTTCAGCTTATCTATCGACGCCCGGCAGTAATTTATTCAAGAGGGGTGTTTTTGGCTCCTAGTACTAAATGCTACTTTCTGAACCAATTGTCGTAGAAAACTAAGGGATGGCTCGTTTAATTTGTCTAATTCTTACAAATTAAACAAAACGTCAACCAAAGTTGTGTGACTTTCCAAAAGGAAAGTGGCAAAGTGTTGTTAAATAAATCAATCTTTAATTGAATTACTGTTTTATAATGTTTAAAGTATCTTATTATAATTTAATATAATTTTTAAATGAAAAACTTCAAATCCCATTAAATATATATATTTTTCATTAAACATTACAAATACATTTATTAGATTTTGAGGTTTATAACTTAAAACCTTCATTGTTTTTTATCATACACTCCTTTTTTAATTAAGCAAAAAATAGCTAAATGAATACATAGAAATAAAAATAAAAATAATTAGGTCTAATAGTTTATATTTTCAAAGTTCAATTTTATGATAATCTCTAAGTAAAAACCTGTCTCAGTTAAATCAATAAGTAAAAAAAGAACATTTCTTGGGGTTATAAATGGCGTTGGTTTGTTGAACCACTTCATTCCTTAGTGTTAATATTTATTATAATTTAAATTTCTTGTTTTTTGTTATTTTTTAACTGAGCAGGCCTTAGGCCTATTTATGTAATGCAGTTTTGTTTTCTTTACAATTCTTCCATTTGTTTTAATCTATATTTTCATGTACATAATTTTTCTGTTAATTCTTTGTACAAAACGTTTAATATTTCATTAAACAAAACTTTTATAAAATTTTAATGGATATTTTTATATGTATATTGTTTAGTGATTTGATTTTAATTTTTTTGGTTACAAGAAAATTTGTACCGTATCCTTATCTTATTGTATACTGCAAATATAAAAATTAGATATTTAAAATCTTTTTAACCAAAGGAGGTTTATTGTAACTTATACAAAAACAAGTGGAACAGTTTGGAAACAGAACCAGAGTATATTTAACATTCATTTTTCTTTATACGACACTCAGATAAAAGTCAAAACGAATATTTCCTGATAGCGTCGAGGAGAGCAATCCCATCCTGAAATTGGACGGGAAATAAAAATTCCCGTCCCGAACTAAAAATCCATTCGCGTCCATCCCTAATTTTGTTGTTGATAAAATATTTTACTTAGGCCTAATTATCAGAAATTGATTTGTACGACACATTGTAAGAGGAAAACTGTAAATAAATATACTTACTTTTTTATCAACTTTTATCTTAGTAGTTCTTATTGTCGTACCCTAAATTGATGTTATCTTTCAGTGTTCTCATGCATAAAGATGAATTTAATAATACTTTTACTTATATTATTTAATATTATTTTTAAAAACTCATTTTAAACTTTTTCACACTACTACTCGACTCGACTCGATATCCGAGTAGTTGATGCAATACTCGACTCGACTCGACTCGAATCGTAAAACCACTACTCGCCCACCCCTACCGATAAGAGCTCTATTGTTGTGACATCCGGCCCGGCGATCGCTTATCTGATTTAAGACCTTATCAGTTCCCTAGTACAATATATTCGGTTTTTGATCTAATTGTCATACAAAAACAAATTATAGCTCATTTTTTTCGTCTGATTTTCATAAATTGAATAAAACTTTAATCAAAGTTGTACGACTTATGGTTCAACCGATATAGGTAAATTAATGTTATTATTATGTTGTTTTCAATAATGAACTCAAAAATACTACAACAGTCCTTATTTTTTATAAATACACTGTATAAAATTATTATTTTATTGAATTGAAGCTAAAAATAATTATCTCAACAAAATGCATTTGTTTAACACATATAATAGCTAGTAATAAAAAAAATAAATAAATAAATAAAATAGGCATGGAATTATAAAATATTTAAGCCATAATTTGATGGGGTTTCTAAACTTTTTTTAAATGGTTGGATTTTATTTTATTCTCAAACATATTTCATCAATTCATACAAAAATACACTATTCAAAGTTTTTATCTTTTAGTTTTAGTCTTTTATTAACATTGCAAATTTGCCCACTAAAATGGTTGTATTGCTTTTTTGACACTTTCAGATAAAATTATAAGGCCAGTCATACATAAGTCTCCCCACATAGGTTGACGAATGGCCAAAAAGAGGTGGGAAAGGTGTGGGGGGGGGGGAGTGGGGGTACTTTTCCAAAACATCGAGCTAATGTAGGGTACCGATCCATTGAGGAAGCCATAATGGACAAAGGAATTCCAAAGGGCACTGCCTCCTGGATAATGGCTCTCCTACATACCAGGGAAATCACAGCCTCAGAAGGCGACCACATAGTGACAGTTAGGGCTAGGAGGGGCTGCCCCCAAGGAGGAGTGCTCTCCCCCCTTCTTTGGGCACTGGTGGGCGACGATCTGCTGAAAAAGGCAGAACAGAAGGACATAGATCTGCAAGCCTTTGCCGATGATCTAGTCCTCACCGTCAGAGGGAAGCACAAAGGAACTATAGAGGACCTAACCCAAACTGCGGTGAACTTCATCGATGAATGGTGCAGCGGGGAAGGACTGACCATAAATCCGGAAAAAACCGAGCTGGTCACGTTCACAAGGAAGAGAAGAACTAGTATCTCCCCCCCAACGATAAGAGGAATGAGTGTCAAGGACGTAAAGGAAACCAAATACCTAGGAGTAATCCTAGACCGAAAGTTAACCTGGTCCAAACACTTAGATTACGCACTTGCCAAGGGTACAGGAGCTATGGGTGCCTGCAGAAGGACCTTTGGAAAAAACTGGGGCCTAAGCCCCCGGCTAATATATTGGACTTATGAGGCCATAGTCAAACCAACAGTAACATACACATCCTTCGTGTGGTGGCCTAAAGTTGAACAGACAGTTGTAACAAAAAGACTGCAACAGCTGCAAAGACTGGCCTGCACAGGGGTATGTGGAGCAACAAAATCCTGTCCAACTGTAGTGCTAGAAGCAGTTCTAGATATGCTTCCACTCGGAGCAGAGATTAAGAGAAGGGCAGCTATCTCAGCCCTCAAAATGGGCAGCAGAAACGAAATTAAGCCCCAAAGGGATACGGGCCACATGTCTATATTAAAGGAATTTCCCAACCTGGACATGGAACTGCGAATCCCAGATCTGATGGTCAAGAAATATGACTTTGAGAAACCTTACCAGGTCACTGTGGGTGAGAGAGCGGACTGGCAAAAGGACAACCTCAACATGGGCGGAGCACGCCTTGTATTTTATACAGATGGCAGCCGGAAGGACAACAAATCAGGGCTAGGAGTGTATGGCAATAGAACCAGCATCTCACAGGCCCTAGGCTGCACGGCAACGGTATTTCAATCAGAGGTCCTAGCGATTGAATGCTGTGCTTGGAACATTCTGGCAAGAGGGCTAAGGAGAGGCAAAATACTTATCCTCTCAGATAGTCAAGCTGCTTTAAAAGCACTAGACTCGTTCGTGATAGACTCACGGACAGTGCAAGGCTGCAAGAGCGCTCTAAAAGCGCTGGCGGAGCACAATCAGGTACAGCTAGGCTGGATACCGGGACACTCCAGGCATGAAGGCAATGAAAGGGCCGATGCTCTGGCAAGAAAGGGTTCAGACGAACAGCTAATAGGATCGGAGCCCTTCTGTGGTGTCCCCCTGTGCATAGGACAAAACAAAATCCTATCCTGGGAGAAAGGTCAAAAACAGGAAGCCTAGAACAACTTCCAGGAGGGAGACAATCAAAAATACTGATTGACCCTTTTAACAAGAAGTGGAAGGAGCTGCTTAGCCTAAACAAAAGGGAAATCAGTCTTCTAATAGGAATGCAACTGGTCATGGGCCACTGAAAAAACATCTCAAGACAATCGGACTTAGTCAATCCGATCGATGCAGATTCTGTACAATGGAGGTAGAATCCGCCGAACACCTATGGCTGGACTGTCCGGCCATCTCTCAGAGAAGGTTGAAATTCCTAGGAAAGGTTGTATTAAAGCCAGAGGAAATAAGGGAGATGGAGATAAACCGGCTGTTAGGCTTCGCGAAGAGCCTTCATCTGACATGTTGAGAAACATAAGGGGTGCTACAATAGGCCTTTCAGGCCGAGTTAGAAAAAGGTATTACTACCTGGCCCCACCAAATGAAAAAAAAGTATGTCTGGTCCTAGGAAGATAACAATACAATTGTAATGGGAGAAGATAGATGGAATGCGGAACATCTGCCGATAAGAGCTCTATTGTTTTGACATCCGGCCGGCGATCGCTTATCTGATTTACGACCTTATCAGTTCCCTAGTACAATATATTCGGTTTTTGATCTAATTGTCATACAAAAACAAATTATAGCTCATTTTTTTCGTCTGATTTTCATAAATTGAATAAAACTTTAATCAAAGTTGTACGACTTATGGTTCAACCGATATAGGTAAATTAATGTTATTATTATGTTGTTTTCAATAATAAACTCAAAAATACTACCTTATTTTTTATAAATACACTGTATAAAATTATTATTTTATTGAATTGAAGCTAAAAATAATTATCTTAACAAAATGCATTTGTTTAACACATATAATAGCTAGTAATAAAAAAATAAATAAATAAAAAAATAGGCATGGAATAATAAAATATTTAAGCCATAATTTGATGGGGTTTCTAAACTTTTTTTTAAATGGTTGGATTTTATTTTATTCTCAAACATATTTCATCAATTCATACAAAAATACACTAGTCAAAGTTTTTTTATCTTTTAGTTTTAGTTTTTTATTAACATTGCAAATTTGCCCACTAAAATGGTTGTATTGCTTTTTTGACACTTTCAGATAAAATTATAAGGCCAGTCATACATAAGTCTCCCCACATAGGTTGACGAATGGCCAAAAAGAGGTGGGAAAGGTGTGGCGAGGGGGGGAGTGGGGGTACTTTTCCAAAACATCGAGCTTATGTCACATGCAAATTTTCATACAACAGCTGATTATCTAATATTTTAACTGAATAGTAGTGCAAATTCATTCGTCAAGTTAGGTATTTGAGGGTTAGAGGGTTATAGTAGGATAGACATTTAATATTTATATATTTTCTTGCAATAACTAACTGGTCTTATTTATAAAGCATAAATGTGTAAAAGGCGGAAAATAGGCTTCAGCCTAATTTTAGATGGTAACCTTGAGTTGTTTCATGTTTACATCTAAGATAAACCGGAAAACTGACAACTGACAACCGGTTTGAGTGAAAAACCGAACCGAAACTGAACCGATAAATTTTGCAACCGACCCATCACTAGTATTTATATAAAATGCAAAGTCTTGAAATTTTGATAAAAGTCTTGAAAAGTCTTGAAAAAGCCTATAAAATAAGTTTGTAACAATTGCTAGACACCCTGTTCTTGCACATTTACTTTTCTAATTGCAAATTATTCATTGTGATAATTTTATTACTAAATACACAAGCAAGTTCAACTTGTCAACAAATTTATTGCATTTAAGCCCATGGCCGTTTGCTCCGGAGATTTTGCCCCCCCCCCCCCCCCCAATTGGTCGGCTGTGTCTTAACAAATGCTTAGATACTTCATCAGTTTGTTAAAGCTTAGATATAAGAGAGTTTTGCAACATACGGTAAACACTATTTTTAGATTGGTAAATTAACGAATAATCCTTTGTGTATGAAGGTTATACTGTAGAAGTAATGTAAAGTGTTTACCATTGATGACTTTTCTACAAGTTTTTTCTGTGGACTTTAAACAGTAAATAAGTTAAATCTGCCATAAATTAAATATCATTTAGTGTTTACTATATTTATTTACCGTATTTGCAAAAATTTTCTATATTGTCAGCTTTTCAAAAAGTGATTTTATAGTTAAATTATAAAAATATCTGATCTGAGTTTTAAAACCTTTCCTCAATTTACTTATGTGCAAAATTATCAATACAATTGTAGCACTCCTATATCTTCACATTGAGCCGCATTTGAAACTGGTATTTGATGAGTATGTAGGATGATCAACATTTTCGATGTGTTAAAGTTTAATTAATTTTCTCAATCATTAATTTTGTGCTTTCTCCTTTTGAAAGGAAATATTGAAAAGACATTAGTTGATCAGTAGATGTTTACTATTAGGCACTCTGGCAAATAGCAATTGCACTCTGTTTTAAAATGATGTTACTTTTACTGAATGTGTTTATTATTGTACATTATTATATAAATATGAAATGCTTCTTTGGCTGTGAATATTGTTTATACTAGCTATATTTGTATAAAATGTAAATATAAAAATAAAATAAAAATCAGTACTAGGCCTATTTATTTGTTTTTTTTTTTCTCAGTATTTAAGTCAGTTTTACTTGAAATAAGGCGAGATCTGATTAAAGCGACAGGAAAGTGGTAGGAAGAGGAAGAAGTAATTTGTAAATATTGAGTTTGTTTGGATATCCTGGATACTGGATTACACATCGCACCCGGTAGACGTTCAGTCCAACTACGTAAATTTAGTCTTGTTTAATACTAATCAGACCCTGGATGAGTTGAACTTCTTCCATTTGAAATAATCTTTAGTTTCTACATATTAATATACAAACATGTTCCTTTTCCTCCTTCTTTCTCAGCTTATGTGCATCGTAGGGGCTATCGTATCGTAACCCCCAAAGCTATGCCCTAGCCCTATAGGCTTCCAAAGTTTTAATGTCAATCTTATGGAAGTAGGGTAATTGATTGAATCGTGAGACAGCTGTTGTAATAATAAATCTAGCAAATCAGGAAGAACAGATGTTTTCGTTAAGTTAAATTAGTTGCCTCAAGATCAACTGATTTTTCATGTACTTTCAAACAGTAGGCGATCCCCAAGGATAATAGAATATGGGAAGGTTGTCTTGGTCGCGTCTGCATAAAAGTTTTGCTACGTCATCGGCCGACCAAGCACCTGGTGTTGTAAATCAGATGTCAACGTTCATTGTTTACATTCTCTTTGTTTTTGTTTGTCGCGCTTTTTGTCGTTAGGCTTTAACGACAAAGGGTAATGCAGATTATATTGATCAAGATTATGTCCAAACTTAATTGTTTAAGGTGTGTATTTTGAACAAATGTTTCACGGTGTGATTAATTTAACGGCAGGGTAGTACATTATAGACTCCGCAAAACTTACATTCACCAACTCGACTAGTCAAACTCTTCTTTGTGGATTTTTAATGCAGTAAACTATAACGGTACGATTTTAAGTGGTGCAGAGGGTAAGAAATGAGTGTGTAGGGAGGCCCAAAGATCAGTTAAGCCTCTGTCATATACAGGGTGTTTATTAAGTCCTGTGCAAGCTAAATATTTTTTAAGCCAGTAAAGATAGATGAACCAAACTATAAACACAGCAAACGTATTTTAGGCCGTACTCAGTGAGTCGCTACCTCCTCAGGGGGACGGCCCACTAGGAGTCAGATGAAATTTTAAAATGTAAGCATAGGTCAATATGCACATAAAATTAAAGGTCTCTAAGAATAAGTTAGAGAACAATGCCGCAAACCCGACCTCAAAAGGATGGCCAAGTCAAAAATGGTAGGAAATCAAATTTTGCATTAAAATCATATTGCTGAAAATAAATGCAGTAACTCTCGATATACTTGACTATTTGAGGTTGGGTTTGTGGCAAAATGCTCAGAATGCAAGGCCGTTTAAAATTATGTATCATATGACGTACTTCCCCCCGGTACGGGTTCAATACTGTTTCCCTGACGAATTCTACTAGGGACGTCCATAAAGGAAGTCTTGGAAAAAACTTCATTGACCCACATCATATAATACATCATTTAAAGAGCTCTGCAATCCAAGCAATTTGCCATGAACCTGACCTCAAAAGGTTGAGTGTATCGGGAGTTATTGCACTTTATGTTTTCAGCAATATGATTTTAATGCAAAACTTGATCACTGCCATTTTTTATACGATCATCCTTTTGAGGTCGGGTTTGCGGCATTGAATTCCACTAATTACGACCTTTAATTTGATGTGCATATTGACCTGTGCTTACATTTAAGAATTTCATGTGACTTCTGGTGGGCCGTCACCAGTCCCTAGTGGAAGTCTTCAGAATTTATTTTGGTTGTTGGCAATTTTGACTCAAGGTCTGTAAAGGAAGAAGCATAACTTCTTCCCAGGTCAGCCGAGTAGCTTTTTTTTGTGTTCCGGATATGAAGCGTCTAAACTAAAACGGAAGTCAAGTTACGTTATAATATTTACCATTACACAGCTGATTGGAAGAGAGAATGAAGCAGTCTTGCCATGGGTACGATATTTATCTAAACGACATCATATTACTCTATTTTAAATTTGGATTATTAGTTGATAACAAACCATTAGGTAATAACCAAATTACAAATTATCAATCAAGGTAAATCCTAAAACATAAATTCTACCCTAGTTTGCTTTGAAACTCCTTATTTTAGTAATTGTTGAGACAAAAAAATCCCAACGCAAACGAGAACGATTGTTGTTTGCTGTTTTGTTGGCAACACTTGCCGGTAGGCGACATCCATGGATGTCGCAGAAAGTGACACCATTGCTCTTATGGGATGCGGCTCACCTGGCCCTGGCCTACAGTCACCTTGATTTTGACTGCCTTTTATTAGTATTTTATAGATATTCGTAATTCCAACCTATAGGAAATTTTATTCTTCATCAGGATATTTCCATTCACATCAGTCGATTTCCTCACCATTAAAAAGTCATTTGCATAAAACCCAAGCAACGTTCAGCTTTATAGTCGTGAGGAATTGCAGCACAACAGATTGTTTACTCTAAATTTTACATCTAAATTTATAGTTCTACCGCTCAGGTTTTAATAATTAACGTTTTTTTGGAATGTTTTCTTCCTGTACATTTTCCAACTAATTTTTTTTCAAGTTATGGTGAACAAATGTTTTTATAATAAAAAAATCGGTTTTTTCTACGTTTTATTTGTTTTACTGCCTTACTAAGTTTTTTACTGTCTTTGATAGGTATTATCAAAAAGTGCCTACAGGAATTTGTAGATAATTTCATGCTCTTTCAGAATATCACCATCCACTTTGATAAATTTCCTGACCATTTACAAGTTATATGCAAAAAAACTATACTAAATACCAATTTTTTGTGGTGATCCAATACCGAATTAGAGATATTTTCATTAAACTTTGTACAACTAAATCTACAGTTCTACTGGACCAATTTTATTAATTAATGGGTTGTTGGAAAGCTTTATCTATGTAAATTGCAAATAATTGTGGAAGTTCGATTTTTTTTAAGATTTATGGTGAAAAAGTAAAAACATATTAAAACAGTGTTTTTTAGAAGTTTATTATGTTTGTTGCCAAGTTTCGGCTGACTTTTATCAGTATTTTATATAAATGCATAATAGCAATTTGTGCAAAATTAAAAGTTTTACTTGAAGACATTACAATTAAAACTATCCCTAGCAAAAGATCAAGGGAGATTGTTAAAAAAAAAACTCAGATGAAGTATTTACAAAGAATGTTGATTATAAAGAAATTCACTGTAAATAAATACTTTACAGTACCTAAATTTGATTTTGTATTATTGTTCTGTATTAGAAAAAGTTTTTTAAACAATTTCCTTCTTGAAAATAAATCAAATTAATTTCAGGTACTTCACAGGAAATGAAGCATATATGTATACTACACTACTATTTTTCTAGAGACCGTTGTATTTAACCACAATGGGCTCTGATGCTAGTCTTTAATACAATAGTTGTGAATATTCTTTTCTTTGTTTTGTATGGTTGAACGATCGTAAACGGTAGAGTATAATAAAAAGACTTAAAGTTTAAGCAGTTAATACTTCCCAATAGTCCTAATTTTTCACTTAATTTAAATACATAAATATTTCATTTGTTTTTTGAATATCTAGTACATGATTTTTAATTCTGTGTTCAATAAACTATTCACTTAAATTAATGCTGTAGTAAATTGAACTTGCAAATTTAAAATTAAATTTATCAAATTACAGTACATAATTCAATAGTGGTTAAATACTGATACAAAAAATACAAATGTAATGAAGAAATTATTAACTATGTTACGCTCTGACGAACTTGGCTGACTAGAATTACTGCTGGAATTATCCCTAAAAAACAGTCTCCCATATACACTGGCTGTCACAAGTTTTGGAATAGCTTTGACGGTTTGAAATGATCTCTCATCTGTGTCATGCAATGTCTCTTGCGATTCAACAAAAGTGAAGCTTTCAGGGGGCAATAAAGAACCAAAATCACTTCCTTCGCCCGACAGCAAAACGTTCGGTCCCACTGAAGACCGGTTGTTTGAAAAGTTTCCACTGATTGCAATTGAGTTAAAAATAAAATCTGTTTGGAAGAAACTGTAAATTGAATTTGGTTGTGCAGACGAGTCGTCAGATCGCAATCCGCAAGACGAAATGTTTGTATTGACACATGAAATGATGGCACAAGTTTGTAACCCCCCATTTGCAATGTTATCGTAATGCCGCACTCCGTCAAAAACAGCCAAACGATAATACAGTTGAGAATAGTCGTCTCCTCTTGTAACGTTTTCCCTGGTTCTGTTGAATATTGTGGTGATATTGAGAAAGAATTTGCAGCACAGACTGTTCTGGCAGACCATCTCCTCCATGGTAAAGGGTATTATAAAGTCAGTCCCGTTGAATCCCTGCATTGCGGATGTCGGGGGAACTATCAGCTCAGAGGTGTACATTTTGAGAAAATTTTCTTGTTTTAATTTAATTTTTGTAAGAGATCCATTTCCATATTCTAAGGCTTCTTTTGGTGTTGGGATTATAATCTTATTGGTTTTTATTTCCTCACTGGCATTTCCTGTAACAAGTAAATGAGCAAATTTAATAGAACTAATTATTGTTATTTAACTATCTAAAAATTTAACCCTTCCTGGGCTACATTAAATCACGGGCTGAGACGGAATTATTTTAAGCAAAAGTTCAAAACATAATGTGGTAATTTCTTGTTATCAATTTGTTCAAAATAATTCATGTGTTATAAAAAAACTGTTTTCAGTGCTGAAATAATTTTTTTGCACATGTTATAAAGAAAAAAAAAATTGAGAAGACGGATATATCCGTCTTTGGCCCGCAATAAAACTTAAGTAAACGTATATATCCGTCCGCCGCCCAGAACGACAATCGAGAAATATGAAAACTGCATATAATTTGGAGTATTTTTGCGGGCGGAGGACGGATATATCCGTTTATGTCATTTTGTTTTTTTATTTACTACCTATCATAATATAACATTAAAAAAAAGTTCCTCTTAGAAACAGTAAAAAAAACAAAACCTAAAAATGCAAGAACTACAATATATTGTGCGTCTGTTTCATCGCTTTCTTCGCCAGAATCATTTTTCATATTATAGTTATTTTGACAGCCAAATATGAAATCCCCTTCAGATGCACTTCTTATTTAGCAATTTATAACATCTTTAACATTATTTGAATCATTAGAAATAATCATTTTGAAATAAAACTCATAGTACGTCATTACAAAAATGTAAACAAACACTCACTGTAAGGCCCCAGCACAAACTGACAGTTTCGCGCTACACGTGAGTTGTTTTGGCATGAAACAGATGAAAAAGTCACGGGACATAATCTTGCCAACTGTAAAAGCTAAATTACCCGTCAAAAAGTCAATATAATGTTTATAATCGTAATATATACAACATATGTTTTTCGTACTTTTGGATGGATATATCCGTCTTTATCCCGGAAAAGAAAATTTCTAAAACGGATATATCCGTTTTCAGCCCGGAATAGAAATGAAATTTAACGAATATATCCGTCAATAGCCCAGGAAGGGTTAATTATTGTAACATGAGTATGTAAGCAACATTTTGAAATATAGTTCATAACGTAAAAAAATGTCAAAAATATTTATGAAAGTTAGTGTTAACATTTGATTATTTTTCAGTGATGGAAAATGTCCGCAACAATTTACTAAACAATAACATTTGATTATTGGTTTGTTCAGGGTACTAAATGTTTAAAGGATTGGTTTGATGCAACATAGAATGCTACTGAGAAGCAAGATCTTTTTAAATCTAAAATAAGAGGTTGCTGTACACTTGAATCTAAAATATACCTATTGAAATTAGTAGGGTGGTAGTCCAGAACAAGTGGATTGTAACAATAAAAACTACTGACATAATAGGGGGTCCATAGTACACAATAGTATATATTACATAACAAGGGACAAAAATAGCGTTTTTCTGGCCACGAGATTGTGTTTCAAGTTTGAGACAAAGTCGAGAACTTGTAACGATCAAGAGTAGCCAAACCGCTTGTGGCTAAGTTACGAATGATTTTTTGGTTTTTATTTTGAAGAGATGGCTATTTATTAATAAATAACTAGAGATCGCCTCCTGATCGAAATTCGATCAAAATTTGAGTTGATATGGCCCCAAGAAGCTTAAAAACATTTTACAACTAAAACATCTGTTCTTTCTAATTTTCTAGCAGTTGCTTTTACAACAGCTGTCCAATGATTCATTCAATTCTTCTTTCTCCATAAGATTAACATTGGAACTTTGAAAGCCTGTGGGGCGTAGACCTGGAGTCCAATGGGAATTAGAATGTGATTCTGCTCATCTACATGACTATACCTTTCTAACGGTATGCTTGGATTTATCCTACAATTCACACGAGCTGAGAAAAAAGGAGGAAATGAAACATGCTTGCATATTAATATATAGATAACGAGGTGGCCCGTGCGCAAATTGCGCATTTTGTAATTCTGTATGAGTGATACGGTGATACTCACCTATAGCATTCCTATAGTACGTGAATGTTGATTATGAAGTGACAGAGATCTATTATTGTTTACTATATGGCTTTTAAAATTCATCTGAAGGCAATCAGCTGTTAAATTACAATTCACATTAAAGAACTTGCAATAAAAGTTGATCAACATTTTAAAGCCCCCTCTAGAAATAAATCAAAGGCGAGGGGGGCGAAGCCCGAAACAATATGACCTTTTTAATTATGATTCGTCACTGCGGTATATTCTAAGCTTTAAAATGACACCTCAATCTTAAAAATCGGTTCTGTAGGTCGAGAGAAAAAGGGACGTAACAGACGAAACCCTCATGGAAATAATAAGATAGATTCTTAATATATTTATTTCTACAAGACTTGAATAGGAAATTGTGCCTAGTGAGAAGGCACCACAAAATATAAACACCATGTATTGGCTCTGGCAGTTTTGCATCTGCAGCAGTTCCGTTATACTTAGTATTGAAAACTGTCACATGTTCTTGTTATGACATGTGTCATGAGTGTGTTTACATAAGCTCTGAGGCGGAAAAGTTTTGGCCCTAAACCTTCAAAGCATTATTTTTTTTTGGTAAAAATGTGGGTAAAAAACAGCTGATATTGATGTAGTGTGATGAATAAATTTCTACATCTTGGAACAACACGATAAAACATGAAAGCTGCTTCATCCTATTAAAGCCAATTAAATGATAAAGACATAACCATTGCAAGATGTACATACAGGGTGGTTGAAAAGTAACTTGCGCCCCCCTTAACTTTTTAACTCTTTGAGATATTTAAAATCGGATTTGCGGCAACCTTTTTGCACATGAGGTAATTGTACCATAATTATTGTAGCCTCTTATATCCAAGAAGGTTGCCGCAAACCGATTTCAAATATCTCAAATAGTTAAAAAGTTAAGGGGGGTGCAAGTTACTTTTCAACCACCCTGTACATATTATACCTTTTGAGCTATTGAGTTTCTTGGGGACCATGGCATGCAACAGGAATGTCTGCCTTTGCTCCACCATGTTGTACGTGGCGGGTCCAAGGCGGCCGAGGTAGATACCTGTCCCAGTGCTGCCAACCGATGGGTCGTTGTAACCAGAGGCCAGCAAGACCACATCTTGTGTGTAGGACCAGTAGTACTGCTCTTGGATGGCTAGAAAACAATCTGTGTTAGTTTAACTGTGGTGGGATAACTCAAGATTATCACAAACTTAGAGTTTATTTAGTAAAATAATTTGAGCAAATACAAATCTGATATGATCAGTTGAAGCGTTGGAATAAAACGGTGCTACCTGCCAAACATGTACAACTGAAATATTTGAATTTCTGTCAGTGTTTAAAAAATAATAAGGTTATTTACTATAATAAACACTTCGCCTTTATTTTTTACTAGCTAACAACCTGTCGAAAATGACCTGTCTGATCAATTGACCTGTCTGATCAATTGACATGTCTGATCAATTGACCTGTCTGATCAATTGACATGACTGATCAATTGACCTGTCTGATCAATTGACATGACTGATCAATTGACATGACTGATCAATTGACATGTCTGATCAATTGACCTGTCTGATCAATTGACATGTCTGATCAATTGACATGACTGATCAATTGACCTGTCTGATCAATTGACCTGTCTGATCAATTGACATGTCTGATCAATTGACATGTCTGATCAATTGACCTGTCTGATCAATTGACATGTCTGATCAATTGACATGTCTGATCAATTGACATGACTGATCAATTGACATGACTGATCAATTGACATGTCTGATCAATTGACCTGTCTGATCAATTGACCTGTCTAATCAATTGACATGTCTGATCAATTGACATGACTGATCAATTGACATGACTGATCAATTGACCTGTCTGATCAATTGACCTGTCTGATCAATTGACATGTCTAATCAATTGACATGTCTGATCAATTGACATGACTGATCAATTGACATGTCTGATCAATTGACCTGTCTGATCAATTGACATGTCTGATCAATTGACATGACTGATCAATTGACATGACTGATCAACTGACATGTCTGATCAATTGACCTGTCTGATCAATTGACATGACTGATCAATTGACATGACTGATCAATTGACCTGTCTGATCAATTGACATGTCTGATCAATTGACCTGTCTGATCAATTGACATGACTGATCAATTGACATGACTGATCAATTGACATGTCTGATTAATTGACCTGTCTGATCAATTGACATGTCTGATCAATTGACATGTCTGATCAATTGACATGTCTGATCAATTGACATGTCTGATCAATTGACATGACTGATCAATTGACATGTCTGATCAATTGACCTGTCTGATCAATTGACATGACTGATCAATTGACATGACTGATCAATTGTCGGCGCCGCTCGTGGTCGTGTGAGTAGTTCCCGTTTGTGATAAATGTGCCCAAATCAGTTTTATCTTGTGTACTTGTGTCCGTGTAATTTTTTATGACATCAAGTCAAATGGATAGTTTGTTTTAAAGTCACATCTGACGTTCTGACCTGAAGATGTATTTATGGAATATGAAACAGCTGTAGTCGAGATATTATCAAGATGAGAGGATCACTTGACGACAGGTACTTAAACCTTCAATTTAGTTCATCCAGTGATCCAGAAGCTAACCATTATGAAATCAAAGACATCGATTTTATCAGCCACGTGTATTTTTGGAAGTTAGCTTCACCATAAAAAGGATCATAGAAATAAATATTTCATAAATAATTGTTTTTCTATGGTATGTTTTTTACAACAGTGGACTAACCATAACTATTTTAGAGAGTCGAAAACTAGATATTAAGTACTTCAGTGTAAATTGTAACAAATTCCGGCAAACAATAAGTAAAATTACCCATATTAATAGCTATAGTTTTTGCTTCAAAATTTACAAAGTAGATTACGATAAAAACCTCATTAAAATTTTTTTACCTGTAAGAAAAGGCATCTGAGAAAACCACGCCGTCGGAAAAATGAAATGTGTTATATTAAACTTATTGGCAAGAATAACACCAGGGTCTTCAAATATAATGTCGAAACAAGTGAAAATGCCAAATCGCACCCCAAATGCTGTGTCAAAGTAAACAAGTTCTTTGTTTGGTGATGGGCTTTTTCCGTCTTCAGAGAACAGGTGAATTTTTCTGTATCTGTAAACAAAAATTCTTCAATAAGGCTGATTATAAAATCATTATTTATATTTAAATTATTAAAGTCTCTTCAAAAAACCTTCAGTATTTATACTGTTTAACACTCTTTATTTTTTTAATTAGTGTGAAAGTGTGCATCGAAAGAATGAATTGTTCTTTTTGACATATGAACAAAAATGCCAATATATTATATATATTTTTTAAATACATACTTAAAAACTAACTTTATAAAAAATATTAATTTTAGGGTGGTTGGTGCCGTAGTGGTTAGCGTGCTGGACTTCGAGACCATGGCAGCGGTGGCGTGGGTTCAAATCCGCGTTCTGCCAGTGACTTTTATTATTACCATCCAGCTTGTACTGTAGCGGCTCACCCCCTCACTTTGTCTAATGTGATCCACGCACAGATCAATAGTCTATGTGGTCTGGAAAAAGTAAGGCAAAAAGAGGTTTGCTAAGCTTTAAAAAAATGAACTTCAATGACAACAAAGTTAATTATTTAAATTTTATCATTTAATTTTTTTTGTGAACTACAGTTACTAAAATATTCTAATAGTACAATAATAAAATAAAGTGTATTAAACAAAAAAATTAATGGACACAACATATTCATGTTTTTTTTTTTTTTTTTTTTTTTTTTTTTTTTTGAGGGAGAGGCAGGGAAAATGCATTACGCACACAGGTGGCCAGCCTGTAGTGTGAGACTCCCCTAAAAACGGGTTTACCCACTAAAAAACCTCCTCTACTCTTTAGGATTCTAACCTGGAATTGTTTATCACATTACGTCAGACTAGGCCTAAATTTGGCTTACGCCCATGGTAAGCCAACCATGAAGCGCCACTTCGTGGCCACTTTGGCCACTTCGTGGTCCAAATCGGTTTTCTTTTCCAGGAGGATGCCCCGGACGAACTGTGACAAACAATCCCAGTTGCCCTCATCCTCCATAATCTTCTGGCAGACTGTGTCCACCGAAAAAACACCGAGGTGTGTTCCGCATCATCGGGAACGCCCGGGCAGTAGACGCAATCCGGTGAACCGGTCTTGCCCATCTGGTTCAGGTACGACTTGAAATAGCCGTGACCTGTCAGGAACTGCGTGATGTAGTAGTCCACCTCGCCATGCCGCCTTTCTAGCCATGGTTGGACCTGCTCGATGAGTCGCGGTCCAACATATCCATGTTGGAATGTAAATGTATAATACTGTCATAACAATTACCTTGCAATGATGGTGCCGTTAGCGTCAAACACCACGTCAGTATTATAGTAGACTGTTTTCTGTTGAGAGTTGTCATAAAATTTTTCTGCAAGGTTTACGACAACATAAGTCACTGTTGCTCGGGCAGCACACGATAGTTGAATCAGCGGCTGCAAAAAATATATAATTTAGATATCATTAAATCTGAAAAATAATAGTTTTTTCAAATGGCTAGAGCTTTAAAACAAAGTTAAAAGTTTCTCACAAACTTACATAGTGACTACTAAAGTTTTACTAAAGTTTAATTGTGGTCCATGGTGCTCTATGGTTGTTACTTTTATTATGCTTTTTATGTAAATATATAAATTTAATAGGTAATTTTATAATCTAATGAATACAATTAAGTTTAAAGAATATATTTTTATATTAGTTGCCCAACTTCACTGATCACATGTCCACCAAACTGAAAGTGGAAGTTATTTTGACTTCAAATCCTGTGAGAGAACAAACTTTAAAAATGTAAAAAACCTTTCATAAAGAAAAAAAAAATTTATTTAGACTTTTTAGTGTTATATTTTTACATTTCTAAGAAAAAGGATGTTTGAAATTTACTGTAACAGCGAACGATTTTCAAATATTGAATGAATTATCTAAATATATTCATAAACAAAATTATTCATAAACATAATTTTCTTAGTTATAATACTTGTTTATTCAAATATTCCCCAAATTGGTTTCTTAATAATGCTATAATATTTTTATACAGTACACTCTCGTTCATCGGACTTGGCGACATCGGAACTGAAAATCTGGATATTATTAATTTTTTTCTTATGAAATAAATAATTTTTCTGTTTTGGCGCCTTCAATTTCCATTCGTTCTATCCGCACAACAGTGAAGTATCACATTTTGCATCAAAAGTCATCAGGCGTTTTCCATAATCTGTACCCATCGATGTGATTTACGAGGCCGTGGAGTAAGAGGAAGGGGGCAGGAAGTGAACATCCGAGTCGACTGTTTCCCAAACTGTCATTCAGTCCGTCGCGACTGCACCTGTGTTTCGTGGAAGTCAGTTGACTGCTGGAATATGAATATGAAATATGAGAATAAAGATTTTAGATCTTTATTTTCCTATAGGTTAGTTGTTACCATGTTCAAAGTTTGAGTGCCTTATTTTCATAAAATCTCTTGTGTTATCTTAAAAACAAGAGTGAATACAATCACGATAGGTCAACGTACGGGCGGAAATGATGACTCACGATGGACTCCGCTTCATCGGAATTTTTTGACATCCGAACAGGCCGTCCGCCACATTAGTTCCGATGAACGAGAGAGTACTGTATTATGGATACCCGTTGCCTCCAACCATTTGGGCAAGATCTGGGGATGGGGGTGGGGTTATAGAGCTTGCTTTTAATCCGAAGTTTGCAGGTTCAATCCTGAGAAAAGTTAGTAGCTGTTTGAGTATTTGATTCTGGACCTAGTTGCCATTTGTCATTAGTAGAACATCTCATCCGACCATGATGGGACTAAGCCGTGGTCAGCAGCCAAAAGATCATATAGCAGGATTATCAATAAATAATGCGAAAAAATCCAGTATTGACGTTAAAAACATAAACTTCCAGTGCAAGATTACAGTCGGAGCACATTTACATCAACAAACATTGCTGGACTGATAGTTTGTAACACAAAACCCAAGCTTAATGTACATTAGATATCACTATTGAGTATGTACACTAATGTGAATAGACCTCTCATCCAATGCATATAGTTTGAGGCAAAGATTTGGAAGTTTTGTGTATGCGACGCCAGAGTCGCTGCCATCGATGTTGTTTTATTTAGCTTAATTTGCAGTGCTGCAAAAACATTTCATCACAACATAAACAAAAAACTCCTTTATAAAATGCTAATCCTTGATTGAGAAGAGTGGTAGTACTGACTTGCCTATCATATGACTCTTATACTTCCATATACGCCGCACGAGATCGCACCACCGTCAATATGTTTCAAACACGCTATGTTCTGAGAAGTCTACTCACGTTAGTGTACATAGTCAATGATATCACTGTCAGGTCTGAACTGGCTCGCAAACAGAACCTTTATGTGCATGATGATGGTCTGATACCAGGTTTGATATCAGGAGGAGTCGGTTAGTTTTTCTACGGTTATGTGGAGGTCGGATGTGAGAGTTTCTTCTGTAAAGATCTATATAACAACAGGTTGACATTAGATAGTATCAAGAAAAGGATTTAACCCGTTCCCCTTCTAAAAAATCCACAGGTGCCACTGTTATAAAACCACTGTTAAAAAATGCCACAGGTGAAACATACCCAAAATAAACGGTATCAGATAACTGACACATACTTTCTCCCAACATAGAAAAAAATGTGTTAAAAGCCTCCACAGAACTCTTGATGGCTCAGTCATATAGCTACCAGAAGAACAGCATTAGTTTGACTCCATGCTCGTCTGTGATGGTTTGCAACGTACTGCGTTTACCGCCAAAAGAAAAATTTAATTTTCTCCGCATCCACTTAATAGAGCAATAATTTAAAATACAGGATTATTTAGTTTTTTGAGCTTGATTTAATAGTAAGTAAAATTTATTTTAATTTCATAACTTTTTAAATCTAAAAAATAGATTTTAAAGCATTTTAAGTTCTATAACTTTTGAACGGAAATTTTCTTGTAGATGCAGGTGGTGTCATTTTATTTGGCTTCTTATCCCTAATAAAGCTCAAAATTTTAATCAAAATCGTTTGAGCCGTTTTTGAGAGATGTTTTGGATATTTTAGGGGAAAGCAGCCCTTAAAAATAAAAAATTTGAAAAATGAAAAAAGTGCCTGGAATTATAGTTGATTGGGACCTACATATCAAATTTCATAAAAATCAGCCCATTGGGGCCTTCTCTAGCTCTGTTAACAATTAGACACACTCACACACACACAGACAGACATCACTCCAAAAACCACTTTTTTGGACTCATGGGGCACCAAAATTGATAAATCCACCAACAAATCAAATTAAAAAATTTTGACGAGAACAATTTTTTTTTTTTAAGAGGTCGGCGTACCTCTTTTTGCCTTACTTTGCCCCGTCCACATAGACTATTGATCTGTGCGTGGATCGTATTAGACAAAGTAAGGGGGTGAGCCGATACAGTACAAGGTGAAAGGTACTGATAAAAGTCACTGGCAGAACGCGGATTCGAACCCACGACATCGCTGCCATGGTCCCGAAGTCTGGCACGCTAACCACTACGCCACCGACTCACCCAAAACTTTTTCCATACACTATGGTATACGGGGAGAAAGTAAAAGTTGATCACAAGATGTAGCCAAGGGCATTCAATCTGATAGCAGTCTTTAAGACAATAATTTTCCTGAGTATGCCAGGAATAGCACCTACAGTTGCTACATTGGTTTCCTTGTATTAATGGTTGCCATTTTAACAATCCACTCACCGCTTCGTAGGAGGTGTTGGTAGCGCAAGGTCGTGCCCGCTCCTCCGGGTCTGGTACTTGCAAGTACTGCTGTTGGTTGCCGTAGCCTATGAGAGCAGCTTCCGGGAATACAATTATGTCTGCCTGTAACAACAGTTCTGTAATATCTATATACCTGGAAAGATTTGAAACTGTAAAAACATTTATTTTTATAGTTTTGCTATCCATTTTGTGCTTTAGTGATTTACATTGTATTTGTAATTTTGTAATCTTGCAATTCACCAAAACGATGTTAAATCAACAATATATCCTGATTGGTGCATATTTTAATAAGCAGAAGCGAATATACAAATATCTTTTATGTCCAGACATATTCGCATTCTGCTTATAGTGTAGTCATTTTAAATCAAAATTTCTCCATCACCTAAAAAAACTCTTATAAGTGTGAAACTTGGTATATATATTGATATTTACATCCGGAATAATATATCAAAAGTCCTCGAAAAATGAACTTGTGCTATGGCCGCCATCTTGGAAAATGGCGCCCGAAAACCAGTTTTTCTCCCATTACTCAAAAACTGTTCATCCTATAAAAAAACCTTAAATGTAAAAAATGTTCGCAAGAAAAAGAGCTACAACTTTAGTCCTTAGCAATATTTTGATATAATTAACCGTTTAGCCATAAAATTCAAAATTAAAAAAATAAATTTGAAAATTCGTTAAAAACGTGATTTGCTATTAAAAATGTTTTTAATACATTATTTAAAAATTTATTTTACTATTGTAATTTAATGATTGGAATGGTCTGAACATTTTCATACCAGTAACATAACATTTACCTTTCCATTTATATATTTTTGTGATTTTTTTTATTTTTCGCTGCTGATGTTTTTGTTGATAAACTACCATAATATTCCCATACTGAGTTCATTATGGTACAAGGATGGGATTTGGTACCTATGTATGTTTTATTTACTGAAATAACATAACAAAACCCTCGCAAAAACATCTTAGTAGGCAGTTTCCTTAGTGAATGGATATTGAATTTTACCTAAGGATTAAGACATTAAAAATTAATAAGTGGATATAGCTTAATATTGTATGTAGGAAAAAACAAACCCCTTTAGTAAAATTAATTACTTTTTACTTAAAATAATTATTATTGTATACTGTTACATAATTGCTCCAATGTAATTCATCAGACTGAAGTTCTACTCTGGGTACCAACATAAATATCAAAACAAAAAATTAATAAAACCAACCATGAATACTAAACAGATTATTGTGGTAGTCCAACAACGACATTTCAAAATATCACAGAAAATATAAATGGAAAGATAAAAGTTATGTTACTGGTATGAAACTGTTCAGAACATTTCATTTTTTACGAAAATAATAAAACAAATGGTAAAATAATTTATTTTAAAAATTTTTAATGGCGATTATTTTTTTTTGCGATTTTTACATATACTTTCGAAATATTGCATTTTATGGCTAAACGGTTAGATATATAGAATTATTGCTTAGGACAAAAATGAGCAATAACTTTTGTTTTTCCTACATACACTATTAAGCTATATCCACTTATTAATTTTTAATGTCTTAATCCTTAGGTAAAATCCAATATCCATTTACTAAGATAACTGTCTACTAAGATGTTTTTGCGAGGGTTTTTTATGTTATTTCAGTAAATAAAACATACGTAGGTACCAAATCCCATCCTTGTACCATAATGAACTCAGTATGGGAATATTATGGTAGTTTATCAACGAAAGCATCAGCAGTGAAAAATAAAAAAAAATCACAAAAATATATAAATGGAAAGGTAAAAGTTATGTTACTGGTATGAACATGTTCAGAACATTCTAATTATTAAATTACAATAGTAAAATAAATTTTAAAATAATGTATTTAAAACATTTTTAATAGCAAATCAGGTTTTTTAACGAATTTTCAAATTTATTTTCTAAATATTGAATTTTATGGCTAAACGGTTAATTATATCAAAATATTGCTAAGGACTAAAGTTGTAGCTCTTTTTCTTGCGAACATTTTTTACATTTAAGGTTTTTTTATAGGATGAACAGTTTTTGAGTAATTGGAGAAAAACTGGTTTTCGGGCGCCATTTTCCAAGATGGCGGCCACAGCACAAGTTTATTTTTCGAGGACTTTTAGTATGTTATTCCGGAAGTAAAATACAGTAAATGTACGAAGTTTTACACTTATAAGAGTTTTTTTAGGTAATTTTGCTAATATGACTGGACTATTATTAAAATATGCACCAATCAGGATATGTTGTTGATTTAACATCATTTTGGTGAATTGCAAGATTATAAAATTACAAATACAATGTAAACCAGTACAGCAGTGGGCCTGGGCCCAGCTTCACCTCACACATAAAGGCTATGTTCTTCCAGTCCCAGGAAAACTTTAAAACTGTTTTATACTAGTTGCGTAGTTGACATTGGGTACAGCAAACGAAGTTGTCATAACACTGTGGTAAGTCTTTTGGCTGTCCACTATGACAATTTCCCTTCCTTCAAACCCCATTCATGTTCAAGACAGCGGAGGGTTAATGCGAACTGCATGGTTAATCCCTAGCTGGAATATATGTAGACGGCAGGGGGTGAGTAGAAATGCTATGGGCATGGAAACCCCTAGCTGGAACATATGTTCAAGGCAGCAAGGAGAGAGGAGTGCGACGGGCATAGAAACTCCTAGCTGGAACATGAGTGGACAGTCTGTCCCTTGCCTCACCCTTTCTCTTCCTTCAATATCCCATCCTTCCGGGGGCCTGCTCAAAATGCCCGTTTTGACATGCTCAACGGTTCGGCCGGGGTCTCCTTATCCACCAATAACAACAACAACAAGGCTGTTCTGGCCTCGAAGTAGTCCATAATACATAAGCAATCAATAGTTTGTTCCATTAATAAACATTGTTTCTACTAATTATATAAAAGTTTGACAAAATAAGACTGGATTTAATTACAGGCTAGATTATGTGTAGAATACAAAAATTTGTGAAATTTCTTAAAATAAAGGTGAAAATTAATTTCAACCGTTCATTAAAAGAAAAAAAAAGAGAAAAAACAGCATGAGAATATTTTTAATGCAAAAGGAAGAAAATAAGTTAATCTATGGTAATTGATCAAGGACCACTTTTTGCAGGAGTAATTTATCAAACTTACCATGTAATTATCACTAGCATAGTTGATGATGTTGACATAGTTCCTGACATTGTTGAGAATATTGGTAGGAGCGTCTACCGTTGGGTCCTGGGTGGAGGAATATTCCACCACGACTGCGCTGTATGTGTCTCCGATGGCTGAGGTATCCTGAAGTAATAAACCAACAATCAATCTCTAAAATAGATTAACAGCAATCCAAAGTTCATCACTAACTAGTTTAAATTTGCTGACAAAGATACCTTCAGAATTCAAAGATGTTAACTATTATATCTTTCTTTGAATTGTGTGTTGTGAGTTTTTTTACTAAACAGAGAAGCAACGTACATATGTCTACACATATTGAAAAACAGAAAATTACTGTAAGGGAGACACAAGATGCAAAACATCAGAAAAAGTCAAGTCTATTTACAATCCACATATATTTAATCGCTGTGATATTTTTTCTAGCAGGGTGGAGAAGTGGAAATCAGACACAAAAACCTTTAATTTCTTGAGCAAAACATCTAAAATTGTTTTCTAAAATACTTGCTGACAAATATAAATTTGGTGTATTGGGTCTTTAGTGTCAATGAATCGTATTTTAAAGAATTTTGTTTTATGTTTTTAATTAAATAATAAAAGTTGTACAAAACATTTGCTGAATCTGGATTGGCAAAGCTTAAAATATTATTAGATTCTCTTTAATAGATATTTTTTCAATTATGCTGTAAATCTAGATAAAACTTGTTAATTGCTACAGTAACTGATTATCATGACAAAACTGAGGTGTCTTTCTTACTGCCCAGTCATTAAAATCTGCTAATAAAACTGCTTAATTTTTTTAGTGGCTCTAGCCTATCGGAATCTTCTTTCCTCCTCCAAAACGGGATTGTAAAATATAGGTAATACAATTAATCTACCTCATTTAAAAACTTATCTGACCGAAAATCTGATCTAATTAAAATAAATATAAATATTATGCTGGCCACAAGAAAATAATTTATTCACAATGATTTTTACTATTAATAAGTTAAATGTTTATTCAATTACAAAACACAACTGTGTGTAAAGTTACTATATACATTAAACTTACTAAAGAGATATGTACATACCTGAAAATGGTTTAAGTAAGCAAAAACAAACAATATCAAGTAGCGGACCATGTTATCTGTTGCACAGTAGCACAGTCACAGTGGGACGGGATGCCTCTTACTCTGACATTGACAGATCAAGTCTGGTTATCTACTGAGTTTTATCTGTTGTTAAGCCTCTCTTCAACTCATCTCTAAGGATTAAATTAATTATTTAGCAGTCATTATACAACAGAACCCTAAAACCTCTGGGGAAATGAGCAAATGATTGGACTTCATGCAAGAAGTATATAAAAGTAGTGGGGTTGTTTACTTTGAGTTTCATGTGGAATCGTGTTTAGGAGTAGTTCAAAGTTCGGTTCTCTTCCTTATACTTGTTTTGTTGACCAGCCAATGAATATAATTTGGCTCTGAGATTTTATATTAGTAACCTAAAAGAAACACTCTTTTTACTAGTGATGATCTCATGAATGATCCTATACATGATATATTTCAACAGTTACATGGAAGTATGGTTTAATAAACTCAGGACATATACTGTACTTTCAAATTAGTTCAATTTGTTTGTTATCTGTCGTACACTGTTTAAAAAGTAAAGAGAATGTACAATTTGAAATTGTAAAATTACTGCAGTGTTCCCGGTTATAATGCTAGTAAATATATTACTATATAAATAAATTGTTAGTAAATTAATAAGTTACTAGAGATCGCTCCCTTGGTCGAAATTCAACCAAAGTGTCAGTTAATCTGGAATCAACAAATAAAAAAAAAAAGTAGGGGACCCCTGCAGCGCAATGCATAACCTTGCTCCATGGTAATTTACCGAGTTACTTTATATGAAAATTTAATTGCATTGAAATCAGGTTACACCATATTAGTATTTCATCAATCGATCTTCATCAATAACTACTGTCCAAATTCCAAATGTGATAGTGTTGAGATTTGGTGGTTGTTATTTTACGTCCAAATTAGCTAGGGTACGTGATGGTTTTTATGCCGATTCGTTTTAGACAGGCCCGGATTATCCACTAGGCCAACCTAGGCCATGGCCTAGGGCGTCAGCCAGGGGGGGGCGTCAAACGGGCCTTTTTTGTACTACATTTCAGTAAAAAAATATTTAACCACAAATATAATTTAATTCTTGTTTTTCACAATTTTATTAAATTCTTTAATAATAAGAGTAAATAGAATATTTGGTAAAATAGAAAAAAGAAAGATCTATCTAGGCGAACTATGTGACCCCCTAAGGTGCCGAGACCCGAGACCTCCTTCGCGGCGGGGACGAGCGGCCCTGATTTGCCGTAAAGAGTGTCCCTACAGTTCCCTGAGTATCACCTGATCAGTGGTAAATAGCGCCCCCGACCAGCAGTAAAAATTCCCCTAATTGACGGCACCCCTTTGCCTTGACCTTGTTCCTTTGCCCTGGTTTTAAATTTATTTTTATATTACAATACATTATGTTTTTTTTTAACTGTGCCACAATTGGGATTTTGTAAACTAAACATCTTACAGTAAAGGGGAACATCCCCTTGTTTTTAAAAAGGTTAAAAATTAAGTAAATAAAATTTTTTTAATGGCCGCCATTTTCCAATATGGCAGTCAGCTCAAAATTTTTAAATATGAACTCCTTTTTTTCGGATTTACCACGCAATTTTAAGACTTTTTTTATATCTTGACATTTTTTTCTAAACGTTTAGGGAGCTACAGGCAATTTAAGTTAATTTTTAGTCCCATAAGAATAACAAGGGGCTAATTTAATTGGTTACATTATCTCTTAAAACATTCAGAAAAATAAAAAATACCCATTTGAAATACTTGAAAATCGGTTGAGAATGGTAGGAAGAGTTCTCTACACAAAAAATGGATGAAACTTGGTATTTAGCTTCATTTTGTTGAGATCCATCCATTTATGGTAAAAAATCTTGGTTTTTGTAATTATCATGGCAGCAAACCTGCATACTCTTTTCCCATGTTAATAATATTCATGGAGAATAGGCAAATTCCTTTATTACCAGACAGATATTAATGAAACAGTATATGGCTTCATATGGTCAAAATAATTTTTTTATGCTAAATATTACCTACTTTTAGTACCCTTGGCAGAAATGGCAGCATACCCTCACACATTAAAACTTTTTAACTAAACATTATTTAACTAGTATCCTCCAAACTTCAAAAAGGTCCTTGGAGGACGTTTGCCGATCATGAGGCACTCAATTTGTGATAGGGTGTACAGACTTCTAAATTCAAATTGTAAAAATGTTATTTTACACAAAAGCAAAACCTGGATAACTGAATAGCGCAAGTGTGATGCTTGATGCACCCAACAAACTTAAAGGCTATTAAAAATTGCCCACATTCGACTTCATCCAATTTGTCTTTTTGAGAATATGTGTAAGATTTCAGCATAAGTAGATTTTTAATAACAATGATGAAGTAAATGGGCTTGGCTCATGAGGTTTTGGGACCACTACAAAGTATTTTTTTTTAACAAACAAAATGTTAGCAAGATGTAAAACCCATTTACTGTCATAACTTTTAGACTTTAAAAACTTATTCTAGTTAATTACTTGCCACTCTAATATAAATGCATATTCTTAACTATAATCAACAATATTGTGAATATGTGCAAAATGCAGTAAGCAAGGTATCACTTCTGCCTGATTTTGAAAATTTTCTTACAGCAAGCAAACCTCAATTACAGTACACTCCCTCTTAACCGGCCATTTTTTACCAGGTCTCCGCTTTAACCGGCCTATCCTGGCACAAAACAACATCTTTTTAAATGTCCATTTTTTATCTCAACATTGCTATAACCGACCATGTTTCGCCGGAAACGTGGTATTCTTATCTACTGAATCTTTTAATTCAACATTATATCATGTTGACGTTCTCAAACCAACTAAAATGTTCTGTCCTGAACAGAAGTGTATGCCACCAAGAGTGAATGCTTTTGGACCTGCTATTCAGTAGACAAAATGAGGAAACTAATTTTTATTTGTTTATTTTAGTGATGGATTTAATGGGTGTCGGATGTTATTTATAAAGTGTATAGAGTAATATATTTTACGTAGTTTTTTTGTCAAGCCCTAATTTCATTTAGGCAATATAAAATTGTAGGTTGGCATTTTTTAATGTATATCGGTTTAACCGGCCAAAATCATTGTCTGGCCGAGGCCTGGTCTCAAGGTGACCGGTTAAGAGGGTGACCCCCCCCCCCCTCTACACCTCCCCTGGAGGGAGAGGGAAGTTTTATTTACTGTAGCCTTCTTTAAAATGTACTGAACATGACCATCCCATGACAATATTTTATTTATCATATTCTGAAGACTTCATTTAAATCATTTCTACGAAAGTAAGTAGAAAATAGATATCCATACTACGTTTATATACTGAAGTGATTCATTGATATTCTTATTAAAACGGTAAAATATAATATTTTAAGAAAGTTGGAAAAATAAAAACACTTTTTAGATAACACAACAAGGTTATATTTCTTCATGTATAAACTAACATAATCTATTATATCAAACCACATCCAAGTAAAAAATATCAGACTTATAAGTAGCACATGTATAAAATTGAATGTACATTCAAATGGTAAATTATTAAACCACACCATTGATAAATTAGGTTAATATTGCAATGTAAACCACTTTCCTTGACGTAATTAATTTCTAGACATTGGTTGTAAAAAATGCATAATACCTTAAAAAATATTTCAACATTTTGTCAGATAATAGTTTTATAAAATGCCTTTAACACGTTGAGTGCTGTTTATGATTAATATTGCTTATGCCAGTGGCTGAAATATAATAATTAATTATTCACCAAGTAAACTATATGAATGTATCCAAAATGTCATCATAAGATCGCCAGGCCTCCATTTTGGTCATTATTTGTGACGTCACTTCCGGTACATCAATTGATGTAGTCCGCCGGTGGCGCCGGTCGCGTTAGTGACCGCAAGGCATTTTTGAGTGGCTGAAATAAAATAACTGATTATACACCGAGTAAATGAGAGGAATGCATAAAAATATTATCAGAGGATCGCCAGGACTCCAATTTTGTCATTATTGATGACATCACTTCCGGTACATCTATTGATGTAGTCCGCCAGCGGTGCCGGTCGCTTAAGTCACCGCAAAGATAAAGTAGTCCGTTTACTGCCACAACTGTTTCTAACGATCCACAAACTTGTTTTTTGACACAACCAGTACTAAAAATAATAGAATAGAAAAATAAAAACAACTATAAACACCAGACAAAAGCATGAAGTTACCACGGTACCGTCCTGAACAGAAACCCTAGAACGGAAAACTATATGCCCCAAAATGGACCTGTGTACTGGCATAACAGGCGGCAAAGGGATAAAACGATCCCGGACAATGGCTGAGCTCATACTGAACTAATAAAGTGGGAGTGGCACGACTATATCAATAGCTGTAGGCCGCTATGAGGGCTAGCGCCGCACTACATCAATAGCTGTAGTCCGCACTCAATGTGTTAATGGCATAAAATATGATGCAAATGGAATGTTTTGTTTAGTAACTTATCATGGAATATTTTTTGACACAGTGAGGATAAAGAAAAAAAAGCACAATACTTTACAAACCATTACTATTAAAATTACTGTAACAAAACAAACAATTTTTTTTAAAGTTCCGATGTATTGAGATGAGGTGTTAGAAATACATTATGAAAAGATTGGCTTTCCATTTTTCAGAATAAACTAGAGAAAAAGTTAATAGAATTGTTCTTAAATAACTCTTGTATATTTTGGGACATATCTGTATCAACAAATGATTCAGCAATGGATATTTTTTTATTATTCCTGATTGGAAGTTACAATAGGCACAAAATGGTACATAACACTTTCGATTATTCGGATCTGTTAAATCCACACACATAAATATCTACAATCCAGAGTCTACTACTCATAGGCATCATTTGGCGGAGGGAGGGGGGAAGGGGCAGATGCACCCTTATAGTAATTTTGAAAAAAAAAATGCTAGGACTTAAACTGGGATTCCCAATGTAGCAAGCATTTAAAGAAAAATGAGGGAAGGTGGTTTCCTACAGTAGTCATCATACAAGTAAAAATCTTTGAAATCTTGCCACCTCACCAATCAAAACACAGAAATTACATTCAAGAGGCTACTGTAAAATAAACAGCCTGAAACATGTGTGAAAGTTTTATTAAGGATATTTCTTGATCAGTAGTCCACTAGAATCTTTCCACTCTGAACACTGAACTCAGAAAATGCCCCTGCCAGAGCTAAATTTGATAAAAGTTTAAAATAAAATAAATTTTTTAAGGGGGCGGTCTACCCCTGGCGCGCACCCAAATGCAAGGGTTTTTTAGAATCGTGTTATCTTCTGCCAAATGAAGCCTAGAGCTATAAATAAGGTGTCATATTAAAGAAGAATAATGGTACTAATTTTCCTCTGTTGCACTTTTGTAATTAGTTCATTAAAACCAATAGAAAACTTCAGTTAAAATCGATAAAAACATATGATTTTATACAGTTATAGCTGAAATTAGAAATTTTATTTTAAAATTCTAAAAAGATAGCCGACTAGATCTTTTTAGCGAATTTCCCTATAGGGAATACGCTATTACGGTAGTAGTCACGGTAAGACCTAAGCCCGGGACCATGATACTTTTTCGTTTTGAGGTCCCTAGAAGCCAAAAACACCGTTCGTTCAAATTGATATATATGTATATATATATATATATATCTATATATATATATATATCTATGTGTCCGTTAACACGATAACTTTTGAACGGAACCTCCGATTTTGATGAAATTTGGTACAGGGGTGTAAGCCAGCATCTACTAGGTTGAGTTCGCGAACCAGAATGATCGGACCATTGGAACGGAGTTTTATGGGGTTTCAAAAGGGTTAAAAATGGGTTTTTGGCATTTTTCGACCTTAATTTTTAAAATTCAACAATTTTAACTGAAACCATTTAAAAGAGCTTAAAAAAACAAACAATTTGGTATTTTGAATTTTTATCTTAGCATAACTGGTTACGAGGAAAATAAAAAAATGTGTTTTCCATGTTATTCTTATGGGAAATCAAGAAAAGCCTATATCTTGCTTATTTATTGACATAACTTAATCAAATTTGGTATGTACATTATCTAAATAAGGTTTAACTTATACTTGCTTACAAAACCCATATGGCGGCAAACCTACATACTCACCCCCATGGGGTTTATGGGGAAAATAAACAGAACACCATAACCTTATAAAATTTGGTATGTACAATCACTAGGTAGGATTTAACTTATATTTACCAACTAAACCCATATTATGGCGGCAAACCTACATATTCTCATCCCCATGGATTTTATGGAGAAATAGAAAATATACCAAAATTCCATTGGAAATTCGCTGAGTACGCAGGTCTGCTGCGACGGGGGTATTTCCCAAGTATGAAGGACAGATGTAATTTAACACATTATAACGTGAAACGTGATGAAAAGTTTTTTAAAATCTCTTTTATAATCCTGCAATCAATGAAATGACCGTTTCTAGGAAAATTTATCTAACAGAATACCAAAACTAATACATTTAAAGTTCTAATTGATATACATTCTTCACTTAGCATGATCATTCAACATTTTTCATTTTTAAATTGTACTAAAACACGTTTTAATGAAAATAAAGTAGGCGTTTCTCAAACAACGATTTATCTCTCATTGCGCCCCTACCACGATCAGAATGTTTTGTTAATGATTTGTATACAAGCTCATTTAGCAAACCAGTAAAATTTTAAGTTTATTCTTACAATTTAAATTTCTATAATGATATTTAAAATCAGCAGTCAATTTGTCAGCTTTGTAAGCTTGGTAACGCTCCAAGTAGAATTTTCAGTCGCTGAAAGCCACAACATGTACAATTACAGTATTACCAATCTATGAAAATTTTTTGTCAATTGGTTATTAATAGTTCTTCACTCAACGTCTCTCATTTAAAAATCAAACCATAACACATGTTTTAATACAGTATACACAAAACAGATGTTTTTTTAATCCCCAAGTTATTCTTATGGAGGACGTTCCTCATTATTTCTTATTTCCTGGTAATTTTATGGACGCGCCGATAACCTTCCCTCGTGCATAGGACCGAGACCTTTAATTTGAGACCCCTACTATCTATCTTCCTACAATTTGTAAAACGCCCACAATTTTGCTCAAAAAATTTAGATTATTGTTTGTAAATAACAGAAATGTAAACACTGCATATTACTTACTTTGTAAAAATAATCCCACAAATACAAATTTAATGGTTAATATTTTTAACGATTTGGATTAAAAGTCTAATTCCGCTTTAGAATAAAAAACGTTGTTTATCAATCGTAGCTAAAGTGTCTTTACGATGCTTAAAATTGCACACCAAAAAGACCCACATTTGCTCCTAGTGATGAACAAAGTTTTTTTTTTTAAAATTTTTTAACAGTATCTAGGTTTTGTTTAATGTTAATTTATTGTTTTAAGGTTATCTTGAAAAATTTATGTTTAATATGTATATGACGTTTGCTATACAATTGTATTGATTGTCACACACAATAAAGGATTTTTAATTTGAATTATCATTTGCAGAATTACACTTTTAATCGTTTAAAATATTAACTACAAAGTTGTATTTTTGAGGTTATCTTTAAAAAGAAAGTAATATACAATGTATCTACATCTCTGTTATAAACAATGATTTAATATAAATAATAATTAAATTCCTATAATTTAAATAAAATATAGTTCAATTCCTGCACATCCAAACTGGCCAAACTAAATACGAACAAAATTTGGAAAACTCCAAAGTTACAAAGTACATCATGGACACATAGTTTACTAAAAACAAAACAATCATTGAATTACTTCATTGGAAACTGTTTATATACAGAAAATTAATTATGGTATTCTTAGAACAAATCTAAAGTATAAGAATATCCCCGAGAAAAAGTGATTGTTTTTCAGCGATCATATTGAGATAATGTAGAAGAATGCAAGGCTCTAACTATCCAGTTACGGTAACTATCAATTAGATAACCTTTTGGCCACTGGGGTTCATAACAAAGATAGGCACCAAACTTCCGACTAAATACATTGGTTGAATACATCCTATTTCGAGCATCTCACAGAAGCATTATAAGAGGATCTAAAAGCTTTCATGAACTGCAATATGATAGTTATCTCAAATCCAATAAGGGCATCTATAAAAAATAAACTTGGTTGAAAGTACAGTAGTGTGATTTCTGAAAACACATTTCAACTAAATGAGGAGGTATTAAATAAAAAAATTCAGAAGCCTCCACTTTTACAAGTTATAGGATTAAACATTTTGCAGTAAGTTGTTATAAAGTAGGGGTAAAATTAATTGTGAGTGATGCTTCATTAAATAATATTAGTACCTGGTTAACCAAGCCATGCTCGATGGTTTAAATTAACTTTATTTCAATGTTATGATATTCAGGCTTTGAATTTTACGCCAATATTTTCACTGCACCTTTCACATCACCTAACAGCGGTTTAAAACCGATGCTTAAAAACATAATTCTTTAATTTTTGTTTATCTTTTATAGTTATTTAGCTGCCTTGATGGCAACCTATAAGACCAATGTAAAAAAAATGTAGTTTTGGACAAAACCCCTCTCAAATGCAAAGTTTAGGCAAAATCTACCCTTCATTATGGATTAGCTACAGGATCATGTAACTTAAATACTGACCAGGATTTTGTTTTTCGTTTGTTTAAATGTACATTGCCGTGTTTCCTTTTTATTTTAATGTGATGTCAACTTAACTACCGAAGGATTAATGTAATTGTAAATACTTGATAAAGGGTCAAAAAGATCTGAAACTAACCCGTGGGGGGGGGGTTGTGAAACTAACCCCTCCAGATCACTAGACAGAGCAGGTATTGTAAAATCTATGCAAGATTTCGAGACCAATGGAAAATACATCGCCACAAACACTCCTTGTCTTGTAGTATTGGTTATGCAAAAATATAACATTGGAGTAGTAATTTTGTCTTAAAAATTAGTAAGCAAGATGTAAATGATGTCGCAGACAAATTTTTTTTTTAGCGAATTTCCCATAGGGAATAAGCTATTACCGTAGGTTTCATGGTAAGACCTAAGCCCGGGACCATGTTACTTTTTCGTTTTTAGGTGCCCAGAGACCAAAAATAATAGTCATTAAAAATTTTATATATATATATATGTATATATGTATATATATATGTATATATGTATATATATATGTATATATGTATGTGTCCCTAGACACGATAACTCTCGTAAAAATGGTCCAATCGACACCAAATTTGGTAGAGATGTGTAATCCTACGTTTATTCGGATGAGTTCGAAAACCAGACATATCGACCTACCGGAAGGGGTAGTTTTGGGGGGTTTTGTACCCCAAAAATGGGTTTTTCGCATTTTTCATATGTAAATTTTAAAAATTTTTAATTTTTATTTTGACCATTGGATTTAGCTCAAAAAAACACACAATTTAGTATTTTGAAGCTTTGCTCTATCTCCATTGGTTACCGAGATATTACAAAGTCTAAAGACAGTACATTGTCTTTTAGGGCTCCAATGTAAATCTTATGGAGAATAAGGATGTGTTAATATTTCACTTATTAACCAATATTTTTGGATGAAACTTGGTATTTAGCTTCATTTTTTTTAGATTCATCCATTTAAGGTAAAAAATCTTGGTTTTTGTACTTATCATGGCAGCAAACCTGCATACTCTTTTCCCATGTTAATCATATGGAGAATAGGCAAACTCTTTTATTTATGGACAGATATTGATGAAACTTACTATATGTCTTTATATGGTCGAAATAAATTTTTTCTATGCTAAAAACCTACTTTTAGTGTCCCCCATGGCAGCATACCTGCATACTCTTTCCCTATATTTTTATCTTAAGGAGAATAGACATTTATTTCCCTATTTATGAGCACGTGATGACATTTTGTTTACAAGTTTAGCTGGTCAAAATTAATATTACTAATTTGGAAATTCGCTGAGTACGCAGGTCTGCTGCGACGGGGGGTATTTTCTACTTCTTAAGCGGTTAGTTTTAAAACACGATCCCCGTAAACCTCTGCATTTACAAAACTAAAAACAGATGATTTTAGACAGTTATTACTGAAATTAGAAATTTTATTTAAAAATTCTAAAAAGATAGCCGACTAGATCCTTTTTTCTACTTTTTGAAAAAGTTAACAGCTAATCTCTATCTTAATCGGTTAATTCTGAAACACGATCCCCGTAAACCTCTGCAGCCATCAAACTCGCCTAGCGCTACGGCCGCGAGGCGGCATTCGGCATTGTTGTTGTTTTGGCTGGGGTAGACCGCACCCTTGATGTTAATTTCCATTTTTTTCTAAAGTTATTATAAAATGTATACAGTAAACTTCCTCTAATCTGGCACGACTGCCAGAAAAGTTATAGATTATTTATGAAGTTGTACTATACTGTTTTTCTCGTTTTTTAAACTGTACTAGGCCCTATAACATGTTTTATTTATAGCTCAATAGTTTAAAAATTTTTTCCTCCACCTTCTATCTAAAGCCGTATTTTACTCATTTAGAATAGAATTTCTATCCCATGTGACTTGAATACTTAATCTTTCTACCTAGGGAAAACTCAAGTTTTTTCGTACCACGGGGCTAAAGTTAGTTACATAAGAATAACATTAAAAGAGAGACTAAAAAGAACATGAGCCACAGTCAGCTGTTACTTGTATTTGTTTCGTTACTCATTGTTGACTAATAGCAGCTGTAGCTGCTGCTCACCCACTGCTGACTGAGTGGTCAGCAGTGGGTGAGCAGCATCTCTAGTACTAGAGATGGCCGTGGCAGTGTAGGTGTTTGTTTACATTTCGCTTGGGTAGGCTATTAACCTAAGAAGTCCAAAACATAAGTGTAAAACTTTTGACTAGGCTTAAATTATATTTTGTTTTTTCGTGTTCTTTAAAATTGATATGGCCTACCTTACCTTGTGTGTTTTTTATGTTGATGTGACTGATCCAGCTTGACGGAGCAGGGGATCATATGTAGGCAAAGTTAAATTATCTACGGTAGTCCTATTAGGCCTAAATTTTATTCGTGTAGGTGGAGGAAAAATGTTGTGTGCTTCAAGGGACTAAAGTACTTTTCTCCCTCAGGGAAATTGTCAGACAACACTTTCCCTTCAGGGAGAAAACATTGTACTTTAGTCCCTAGAAGCACAAATAACTATTAATATGTTTGTAAAGAATTTGATATTTTATTTTCTCTGATTTTAATTTATTTTCTTTAATTTTAGTTCATCAATAACAGTGTATAAATCAATAATTGGTTGCTGAAACAATGAAAAGAATGACTCACAACCAGCTCAGGTTAATCCAAATTTTTTTTTATGTTTGAACAGGCCGTACATTACAATAGTTCAGATGAACAAGAGTGTACCATAGTTCAAATAAAATTAGCCACCAAAAAAAGATAGAACACCTGAGAGATCAAAATTAAAGATGTAAGGTGTTATTATTCCAGTAACTGTAAATAGGAATACTGAAATGATCAACATTGAATAATGAATTAACAGTCCTGTCTAAGGAGAATGTTGGCCTTAGTCAGTAACAAGACTACAAGATCGCGCCACAATCATCCTACACTCATCTCTCATTCATACTTGGCTTTAAACTACCTATTGAGTTAGGTCGCCATTTCAGTAATGGTATTAAGGTATTCAAAAGGAGTTGCAATGATAAATAGTTGCTATTCAGGACAAAAGCCCAGTTACGGCTCACAGCGTACATGTACATTAAAGTTTCGTTAAATTTATTTCAGTATCTATCAACTAAATTTGGATACTAAAATTGTTAACAACTGAACAAGGTTAAAGAGAACTTATTCTAAAGGAAGAACTACTTCTAAACTAATGAACAAGTTATTTCAAGTTTCTGGATTCAGCATAACACATTTCATGTTTGTAACACAATCAATTATAATGCATCTCTGAAATTTATACCTTAATTAATTTGAAAGTGGTTTCAATAATTAAAAAAAATTAAACACCATATTCTAAAACTTATAAAAACTTGCATTACCTCTATATATTTTTAAATGCATTAAGGGTTATTTTATGTATACATATAATCGAGTATTATTGCTATAATTACCCGAAACGCTGATGGAATCAACCTTTAGATAGTTATTTGCATTGCACAAGATGATATGACTTTTAAAGGCCACTTGAGAGCGTATTAAAAAGAAACATAATGAAACAAATAAAAAAAAACCATGTTCATAAAAATAATTTGTTTATTAGATAAAAAATACTACACCAATTAAGTGCAGGTTTAAAATACCGTTAAATTCCTGTGTGTAAATAATATGTAGTAAATTAAATTTTAGATTATGCATAAATTTCTAATACTCATGTCTTTAAACTAATAGTGAATATTTATTTAAGACTGCCAAGAAAGCAAACCAAGTTGTTCATGTAGTTTTTAAACGTATTTATAAAATAATCTTTTTATAAGCACAGGACAGCAGTAAGTAGTTGTGCTCACATACTAAAGTAGGATTCACGAAAAATAGTCCGATGAGAGTCGATACATTGTTGCCAAATTTATTCTGAAACACATTTTATACTGGTATAACACATGACAATCATAACCAGAAATGGCAACATTGCAGGGCGAGAGGGGGTGAGGGGGACACAGCTGTTTAAATTTCCATCGGACTATTTTCGTGCATCTTACTATAGAGTGTAAATGGAATGTTTGAAACGTAACAAATAAATTGACAAAGTGAATATTTTTATTAATTTTTTCTTATTGTCTATTTCAACAACAAATTAACACATTTGTATGAAATAATCACTTGAACAACATGTATATAAAATATTTTGTATAAAATATATAGCTAAAATATTACATAAAATAACTGATATATCCAAGATATTTTTTAACAATATTTACAATATTTCACAAGTGTATGATCTTTGGCACAAAAATGTTTGAAACAATCGATTAACGGAAAAAGCTACGAGCGTATAGGTGTAAAAAAACATCCCAATGAATTGGAAGTTTTATCCTACCTTTTAAACAATTCATACTGCCAAAAAATCATAAAAAATTATATTTGAATTAGAAATGTTAGATTTTTATAGCTCAATTCCCTTAGTTAAATTAATTGCCACAAAGAGAGCAATACCTAACACAACTAAAACTAAACATTGTCAAAGTAAAGTGCTACAATACAAGAGTCAAGAAAAATTATGTATAAAAGTAAATTGTTTCTTGTCTTTTGATCTTCACTCCTAAAAGAAAATCACAGACAATTAAAGCCCGGCCTTTTGGCAAGAATCGTTTCTAGTTAAAGCTACTTATTGCTGGGAGATAAAAATGCTAAAGATTGAGCTACAATGAAAATGAGCAATAAAAAACTCCTTACTAGGTATCGTACAAACTGGAATGTTTTATCAGTCTTTGATTACTGAGTTCCGTCTAAAAATTGGAACCGCTACAAATCACTGCTAAGGTTTAACACTACACCAATGCACTAATCAGGTAACTGAAGAGTAGAAACTCAAATATAGAACTAGCCAACAGATATTTCCCAACAAATATTCTGTAAAAAAAGTACTTCTCAAGTTTCAATAATATACTTTTTTTAGGATTTGGAAAGGAACATGATGGTAAGCTAGTTTTTACCACTTTTGTCGTGTTTAGACAATGTACTAAGCTACGCAACAAATACAGTTCAATAATTCAAATATACTAGATCCTTGATCAGGAGTTTGTAGAAGGAACACATAGGTACTTTATGCTTCTTGTAGTTCCCGATGAAGAACATAGTGTATTTGAAATAGTGAACTTTATTTATTGTGCAATGTTTTGTGCACTTTTTCAGCATCACTATCATTTCTAATGTTTTTATTTCCAAATTCTTAAAAAGTATTTTGGACAGTAACTCCCTGAGATTATCTAAGTTTTACTAACAGTTTTTTTTTAAATAATTTTGTTTGAAAATTTATCTGCAAAATATATAACAGCATGTAAGGAATGTACTCAGTGTATTTTTTCAGAATAAGATTTCAGGCTAGTTCCAACCCTGTTTCGACCCTTACGGGGACACCTCCTAACCTCAAACCTGTTTTAGATCACACTTGAGCGTACGCTTCCAGAAGGGCTTTTCCAAAGTGAGTGATGACGTAGTCGTGGTAGTACATCATGATGCAGAGTGGCTGCCCCACGATGAGAGAGGACCACACAATTATGTTACCCCACCGGGCCCCGTACTTCACTTCTATCTTGCGGCAAATTATGGACAGCGGAATCTGTAATGTCACACGACTTTTTTAATTGGTGTTGTACTGTAGATTAACAAGACATATTTTACAAATTTTAAATTATGTAATTAACGTACACATTTTACTTATTATTAACTTAAATTGCAGATATGCATTGATTAAAAATTAAATTCTATTATGTTCCTAGAGCACACATCCACTAAACTGGACAAAGTCTATATCGTCTTTGAAGGAACAATACTGCCTATCTGACAAATTACAAATTTTACAGAAGAGAAGAAAAACTTTTACTTTAATAATTGACTGTACAAATTTTACAGAAGAGAAGAAAAAAATGTTACTTTAATAATTGACTATAACATCATGTGAATGTTGTACAGTGAATGTTATATTATACAAATATACTCGCCTACGGCTCGATGGGGGCTCCGCCCCCATGCCCCCTTAGGGGTTGCCCAGAAATTCGTTAATTGTTGTTTAAGTCGCATATAATGAACAGAATACATATAAATATAAGAGTTTGTAAATGAGCAAAATAGCAAAATAAATGAGTTTGTAAGTTTATAACATAAATTAACTCCCACGACTGCAGAAATAACCTAAATTTGAACTTATGCAACTAACTCAATCTAAGGAATGAAAATATATTCGCCTACGGCTCGTTTTCAGAGACTCTTTCCCCAAACCCCCTTCCCTAATTCCCCCGAATTCTATAAAGGTTAATGGAGTTGTGAATAAATTTATTATGTAGGTATTGTATAGGGTCTAAGTATTTACTTAAAATTATAAAATACGTATAAATAAATATATGAAAAAATTAAATGGATAAACTGCATAAAAATGTGCAGTATATCATCGAAAACAATGAAAAATTCCATTAAAACAAAATAATTGGAAATCTTAACAAAGTGGATAAAACTTGCCAAAAACCCCTTTTATTTACAAAAATACTATTCAGTTACTATCCTTCAATTAGTTGTGTTGAAATTCCAGGGAATAACATAACGATCCAGTAATATTGAACATACAATGATAAATACATAATGTAGACTAATATTGGCATTCATTACAATTCCTTCATTTCAGTTTTTAATGATGTAAAACTTTAAATTTGCCTAATTTCCTAAAAAATTACTGTCAAGGCAAATAAAAAACTTCAAGTTTCTAAATACAATAATACAGTAGTTACTAACAAAAGTATGTTAAATAATGGTTAAAATATTAAAATTACCATACACATCAAAGGACGTATGTTTTAGCCGTAGGACCAGGTCAGTAAATAACAATCAAAGTAAAACAATCAGTTGCTTGATATAGCAATTCGTTCCGACTCACAGTCAAAAGAAGAATACGTGATATTGAAAATCATCATGATAATTTTTAAGTTTGATAATTTAATTGATATTGGTACTGTGCAAGATATGTCTATGTGCAAAGTGAAGGTTCTGAGTAAAATATTATAGTATTTGTAATATTACGTCTACATGGGGTAAATTTCCACGCAAAAATAAATAAACATTTAATTATGTTTAATTGTGTGGACTGGGGGGCAAAAATTCATAGAACCAAACTTGTAGTAACTTGAAAGATGTTCGCGAGGATTGCCTCAGATGTTATAATTTGGCCGCTAGAGTAGAAAAAATAATATCATATTTATTTTGGGTAAAAATGTTTGGTCGCTAAATTTTGAAATCAGATAGTTTTCTGGGACAGGAAATAAAAAAGCTTTTTTATTTTAAATCAAAATACTGTACTGCACCTTTTTAAATTAAACATTAACTTAGTACGCACTAAAAGATAAATCAATTATGCAATCTGCTATTTTAGTTAAAATTTTTTGTTGAATTGTAAAATTTAAATTAGCATGCTATCAGGTAAAGTCAATGATGTACTTCCTAATGAGTTCGTTAGAAATTAAGTGCCATCCCAAATAAAGAACCAATTTTTGGGAGGACTATCGTGCAAATATGATACTGTCTTACCGGGTGTCCCAACCTTGCACCTCTTTTAAAATTGTACAAAAAAAAAACAAATTGTGCCGTTGTAGGTAAACACATTTTGCTCTGTTGATTGACACTGATTTCAATACAGAGAGGACCAGACGTAATTTAAATATCATGACATTATTTTTTTAACTGGGGAAAATTTAACATATATTATGTCTGAACATTTTACATATAACAGAACTTACCAAACATGTAAATGTCTAAGAACCTCATTTAAAATAATATACCATCATAAAACATCAATTATCATGTGATTAGTTTTACTAAACATTTAAATACATGTTCATTAATCTCCGCCATGTTGTAAATTTAATAAAAAAACATTTTGGACCAAACTGACAATTTTTGTTGGAAGCGTATTTAAAAGAGTCTAAGACATTTTTGTGCCGAGACATTTTTGCTTAACCTAAAATGCTCAGAGAAGAATGAGGAAAATCTAAATTTCAACCTCAAATATTCAATAAACTGCTAAAATTACGCGTACAAGATCAAATTGTAAGATTTCTTAAAAACCGTGTAAAACTAAAAAAAATTATTTAAAGTGAGAGTTTGTATTTGACATCAGTGACTTCCAGTCTAGAGAGGTAATTTCAGATACACCCTGTACATTGAAATTACTCTCGGTGGATAGACCGCTTTACCTATAAAGTGATTAGTTTTACTAAACATTTAAATACATGTTCATTAATCTCCGTCATGTTGTAAATTTAATAAAAAAACATTTTGGACCAAACTGACAATTTTTGTTGGAAACGTATTTAAAAGAGGCTAAGACATTTTTGTGCCGAGACATTTTTGCTTAACCTAAAATGCTCAGAGAAGAATGAGGAAAATCTAAATTTCAACCTCAAATATTCAATAAACTGCTAAAATTACGCGTACAAGATCAAATTGTAAAGTTTTCTTAAAAACCGTGTAAAACTAAAAAAATTATTTAAAGTGAGAGTTTGTATTTGACATCAGTGACTTCCAGTCTGGAGAGGTAATTTCAGATACACCCTGTACATTGAAATTACTCTCGGTGGATAGACCGCTTTACCTATAAAGTGATTAGTTTTACTAAACATTTAAATACATGTTCATTAATCTCCGTCATGTTGTAAATTTAATAAAAAAAACATTTTGGACCAAACTGACAATTTTTGTTGGAAACGTATTTAAAAGAGTCTAAGACATTTTTGTGCCGAGACATTTTTGCTTAACCTAAAATGCTCAGAGAAGAATGAGGAAAATCTAAATTTCAACCTCAAATATTCAATAAACTGCTAAAATTACGCGTACAAGATCAAATTGTAAAGTTTTCTTAAAAACCGTGTAAAACTAAAAAAATTATTTAAAGTGAGAGTTTGTATTTGACATCAGTGACTTCCAGTCTGGAGAGGTAATTTCAGATACACCCTGTACATTGAAATTACTCTCGGTGGATGGACCGCTTTACCTATAAAGGCACAATTGGTTAATGTTATAAAATTTCTTAAAAAGAGTGTTTCGGTAATCCGCGACTCCCAGTATGTTGGCAATTTTCTCAATAATACAGGTCGGTAAGTTTAGTTCTCGCTTGGGAATCACTCTGTAGTAAGTAATATATAGGAGATCTACTTTACCGACCTTTGACGAATTTCTGATACCCCGATGAGTGAGTCAGTCAGTTACACATTCGGGAGTATATAATTTAGATACTCACAAATGCATTTTTAACGTTTTATTGCTTAACATCATATTATGGATTTATTTGGAGTGTGTATACACAATTTTTACATACACATATACATGTACTTGGGCATTATTGATCCTTAGATTTTGCAGTTTCATTCAGATAGGTGGTAATACACTGGTAGTTGGGCGGTATTACCTTAAAATAAATTATGATAATTTTTTTGAATATTTGTACACATGTTATAAGTAAAGAACTTATAGTTTTGAATTATTACATCATAAGATAACTTGATAAACCACATTTTAAATGAAAATAAAATACGTATATCATGTAACCAGGGTATCTAGCAATTGTTACAAACTTATTTTATAGGCTTTTTCAAGACTTTTCAAGACTTTTATCAAAATTTCAAGACCTTGCATTTTATATAAAAACTAGTGATGGGTCGGTTGCAAAATTTATCGGTTCTGTTTCGGTTCGGTTTTTCACTCGAACCGGTTGTCGGTTGTCAGTTTATCTTAGATGTAAACATGAAACAACTCAAGGTTACCATCTAATATTAGGCTGATGCCTATTTAAAATCCCACGGGAGCGGCAGCTCGGTGGTAGAGCTCTGGCCTCACAAGCCAGCGGTCCCCGGTTCGATCCCGGGCGACGACATTACATGCACAAACATGAGCGGTCACCTCTAGCTAGCCTATGTGACTTAATGCCGTGACCGTACCTTGCTGTCTTTAGATCACCGCACAGGCCTATTGGCCCATGGTGACAGGCAGTGAAGGTTAAAAAAAAAAATCCGCCTTTTACACATTTATGCTTTTTTTAAATAAGACCAGTTAGTTATTGCAAGAAAATATATAAATATTAAATGTCTATCCTACTATAACCCTCACCACGTAACTTGACGAATGAATTTGCACTACTATTCAGTTAAAATTATTAGATAATCAGCTGTTCTATGAAAATTTGCATGTAACGTAAGCTCGATGTTTTTGGAAAAGTACCCTCTCCCCCCCCCTCACGTTTCCCACCTGTTTTTGGCCATTCGTCAACTTATGTGAGGAGACTTATGTATAACTGGCCTTATATTTTATCTGAAAGTGTCAAACAAGCAATTTTAGTGGGCAAATTTTCAATGTTAATCAAAAACTAAAACTAAAAGATCAAAACTTTGACTATTGTATTTTTGTAGGAATTGATGAAATATGTGGGAGAATGGAATAAAATCCATCCATTTAAAAAAAGTTTAGAAAACCCATTAAATTATGGCTTAAGGAATGTTTTATTATTCCATGTCTAATATTTTTTTATTACTAGCTATTATGAGTAATACAAATGTATTTTGTTAAGATAATTATTTTTAGCTTCAATTCAGTAAAATAATAATTTTATACAGTATATTTATAAAAAATAAGGACTGTTGTAGAATTTTTTTAGTTCACTATTGAAAACAACATAATAATAACATTAATTTACCTATATCGGTTGAACCATAAGTCGTACAGATTTGATTAAAGTTTTATTCAATTTATGAAAATCAGACGAAAAAAATGAGCTATATTTTGTTTTTGTATGACAATTAGATCAAAAACCAAATATATTGTACTAGGGAACTGATAAGGTCGTAAAACAGATAAGCGGATCGCCGGCTGGCCGGATGTCAAAACAATAGAGCGCTTATCAGCAGATGTTCTTCCATCTATTGTCTCCTAATATACAGTAGACTCCCTCTTAACCGGCCATCTTGGGACTAGGCCTCTGCCGGTTAATGATTTGGCCGATTAAACCGATGTACATTTAAAAATTCCAAACTACAATTTCATATGGACTAAATGCAATTATGGCTTGAAAAAAACCAACTATAAATATATTACTCTATATAATTTATAGCTAACATCCGACACCAATGAATAAATCAGTGACCAAAAAAACTAATAATAATTCGTTTCCTATATTATCTATTGGATAGCAGTTCCACATTCACTTCCAGTGGTGGCATACACTTCCGTCCAGGACAGTACATTTAGGTGGTTTGAGAACATCATGATATAATGTGGAATTGAATGATACATTAGATAAAAAAACAAAGATTCCCATGAAACATGGCCGGTTAAAGCAATGTTGAGATAAAAAATGGCCGGTTAAAAAGATGATGTTTTTGTGCCAGGTTAGGCCGGTTAAAGCGGAGACCGGTTAAAAGGTGGCCGGTTGAGAGGAAGTCTACTGTAATTGTCTTGTTATCTTCCTAGAACCAGACGTCCTTTCCTTTGTGATTGAATTCTGTTCAACTTTTTATCTTTAGTTTGTTTATTACTTAATTTTCCCGATCTTTGTTATGATTTATATGTTTATTCCCGACCTTTCCCGACTTTATTTAATTTCTATGCTAATTCCCGACTTCCCGACTTTTCCCGACTGCTAGACACCCTGTGTAACATATATAAAATTGTTGGAACTGTTGAAATTTATACCTGTGCCATCATCCCGAGGAAGGCCCAGATTTTGAAAGTTCTTAGAGGCACGCTGACGAGGTATTCGTGGAAGAAAGCGCTTGTGAAGAACACCATCGTACTGGCTATGTTCTTGTTGTAGCCCAGTCCCACCATTGGAAGGTACAAGTGTCTGGAACACAAGAAAGTTGTAGAGGAACTGATCCAATAATAGGTCTAAACATTTTTTTTATATTTTCAGTGTAACAAAATGAAACATTTATCCATGAGTCTTCTTTGAAGCTTGTGGAGAAAAGAAATATATAAAAGGGGGAGATGTGCATGGAAGTTTGAAATGCTGCTTTTGTAAAAAGAATTGATGTCATCAACCAGCAGTCTGATAGCTTATTTCTACACTGTCAGTATTAATGGTTTATAATGTTGATAATTCTTTTAATCCCTAAATCGATAGCTATTTTATTGTAGAACACGCCTAAAACCTATGATATACTGATCACTTGATCAGTTGCCAAAGGATCGACCCACGGTTAATTACTCGTACAGCTTGTATTGTGGTGTCAAAATTAAGTTTTTCCTAAACCATTTTCACCGATTGTCAGCAATCTGCATCCAATAGCTTATGCTACTGGCGTTGACAACTACGTCTACATACTCTCATTATCTGGCTGGCGCAGATACTTCAACACCTAATGAGAGCCCATCCCTACAACTCAACAACTTCCAGGGCCCAGTGTTCAACGCAAAATTCATCAACAGTTCTCAAGAGATAGTTGCTTCCCCCGATTTATATATTTTAAACAAATAACAAACCCTGGGAGAGTGATACTTAATCCGAAGTATCTTTTGACTTTATTATAAAAAACTTTTAGTTGCGGATTTTGAGAAACAGTTTGGGAATAATTAAATTTAAACTATGACAAACCTGACAGCCCAGAGATGAACAGGAGTGTTCCAGCTCCTCCAGAACACATCAATGTTGTTTGCGTTCCACCAATCGCTGTAAAAGTTGCGATCAGCGAAATGCAGAACTTCTCCAACCAGATTCAGAAATGAATGAAACATGAGGTAGAAAAATATCAGCCAAAGCAAGTGATTAGGAATCTGAAAGCAGAAAAAATACATTTAACAGACGGTTTATATATATATATATATATATAGTATATATATATATTATATATACAGTATATATATATATGTTGTATATATATATATATATATGTTGTATATATATATATATATATTAGTTTGAAAGAGTCAAGAGTTTCACAATTTACAATCAAGAAAATTTCATCATCAGACATTGAACCACACGTTGTACATCCGTGTACGGTTACACCGTGTGGCCGTTATGGGAGCTCCCCGAATTCTTTATTTGTGCGTGTATAATTCAATGTCTGTTTTTAATAAACTTAACGATCCGCAAGGTGATATTTATGTGTGTGTAATGTACTATTAGTTCAAGTGTGTTTATGAAGTCTGAGGATGCCGTAAACGGCGAAACGCGTCACAAACCAAAAAACGAAGATTGCTTCAGGCTGTAAGTATCAATAATCTGATATTATAAAGCAATCTAGGACCAGATTTTCCACAATAAAATCTAAGATCTAAAAAATGTGATGAACGGTATTCTCAATGGTCAAGGACCATACACTAAGGCAGAGTAAATTTTATTTTGAAATTCCAAGGTTTTTTAGTGTGAAAAAAAAACTGCACCAGTGATATATAAATTCATAAACATTAATTCATATTTTCCCTCAAGTTCAATATTTGCCAGCAAAAACAATATCTCACTGCCCTCTTTGTTGGTTTCTTAAAACCAAACCCTACCGACTGGGACGGTGGCGACGTCCTGTAATCAAGCTACTTGGAGGTCACAAATTGTGGATGGTTATAAACGATGGCTTGTGGATGCGATATTCCCTAGTGGCAATTAACGTTCGCACTAGTGAATACTAGTTCATCCATAAAGACCATCCTCATAATTAGACCAATTCGTATATATGAGGTTGAAATTGTGATTCGGATCCCACGATAAACTGTAGGTCCCAAGATATCATAGGCTGTTGGGCGATTAATTAACAGTCCTTCCTGAGGAGAAGGTCGGCCTTGGTCAGTAACAAGACTACAAGATCGCGCCGCAATCATCCTACATTCATCTCTCATTCATATTCAGGTTAAAATACCCACTATGTGAGGTCCCTGTCTCAAAATAGTGATATACAGATAACTATTTTGTATTTAGTACGAAAGTGATCTTACCGCAAGTTTAAGAAGTCGTTCAGTAGCTTTTGCAACATCCATATTCTGGAAAAAGTACATCAATCATTATAACATTTCATCCAGTGCAGCGAATAAAATGAGAATCAAATATTCTCTGAAAAGGAATGATATCTTATATCATTGCCTATGGACAAGGTGACTATGCCTCACAAAGAATAGCCATGTTTGAAAAATATATTCGATGGTAGGACCTTTTTCAGCGTCATAAAGTAACAATTACATGATAACTAAAACAGTTCTACCACTTTCCTCAACCTTTCAATTAGCATTTACTAGGTTGGTAAATTTGTTCAGCAATTTACAGTTCTGAAAATACACCTAAAAATCATAAGGACCATTGATGAACGTGTCCAAATTTAGCTATCCATAAAATATATTGGATGAGAATTCTATTTACATGATGTATACAGTCAATACACCTTAAATACAGTTGAATGGTATATTCTCTTATATCCAATGCAATAGAAATATATTTTTTATTAATTAAATTTTTAGCCTAAGTGCTAATAAACTGCATTTGATCAGATTAAATACCTCTGTAATACAACCCCAAAAGGGATTAAGGAATGGAGTAAAAAAAATTATTGCCTGATAAAGGAGAAAAACAATTTCAAATCAGACAAATATTTGTATGATGGAAGTACCAATTTAGATTTAAATATTTCCATGCTTATAAAGGAATCGCCTAGTAGTTCTTTTGTTTATTACAAACGTGAGTGAAAACAATTTTAAAATCTGTATCTAGGTTTATATAAAACACTAGTCTTTACTATTTAAAACTTCAAGAGGAAAATAGAAACTTGGGGTTGACTATAGATAATTTTGCTACATGTAAAAAAATCCTAATATACGAGGTATATTCGGAAAGTAAGTTCCGTTTTTAAATAAAAAAAGAACAAGTACAGATACAGCAAAAAAATTTATTGCATTCAAATCTACAACTCTTACATTATTTTTCAACATAACTCCCGTGATTTTCCAGGCATTTGTCATAGCGTGGCACAAGTTTTTGTAAACCCTCTTCGTAGAATTTTGCCGCCTGTGTAGTCAACCATGATGTAACACGTTCTTTCAGCTCTTCGTCGCTGTTTAACCGCTGACCGCCAAGGAAAGACTTCAATCAATAAAGATGTTTATTGCGAAACGCTCAAGAAACTGCGCCGCCATTGACTATGTACACTAACGTAGTGTACAAAGTCAATGGCGCCGCGCAATACAGAACAAGCGCCGAGGAATGCTGACAAAAGGCGTGGTTTTCATTCATGATAATGCTCGACCACACACTGCCAATGTGACAAAATCACTCCTTCAGGGCTTTGGCTGGGACGTGTTTGACCATCCGCCGTACAGCCCCGACCTCGCTCCTAGCGACTTTCATTTGTTTCTCCATCTGAAGTCTTTCCTTGGCGGTCAGCGGTTAAACAGCGACGAAGAGCTGAAAGAACGTGTTTGTGTTACATCATGGTTGACTACACAGGCGGCAAAATTCTACGAAAAGGGTATACAAAAACTTGTGCCACGCTATGACAAATGCCTGGAAAATGACGGGAGTTATGTCGAAAAATAATGTAAGAGTTGTAGATTTGAATGCAATAAATTTTTTTGCTGTATCTGTACTTGTTCTTTTTTTATTTAAAAACGGAACTTACTTTCCGAATATACCTCGTATTATGATGTAGAAGTCCACAGTTTCTATGCTTGCTGTAATAGTAAGACAGTGACATACAAATCTTACTGAACACAATTCATAGTAACAATTCAGGTTTTTTAACTACGGTAACTTGCATCCTTATCCCCAGAAATTTGTATCTTAATAATACCCCACTGAAACTTTGATAATAAAACGTTTAGTTATAAAAAGGGGTTTTGCAAATAATTTGAAGCATACTGCTCACTTGCATAATAAAATTGAAGAAGAAATAATAATAAATGAAGAAACTCACAGAAAATGGTATGAGGGAATGTTTGACACAGGGGACAATCCACTGCTGGAACAGAGACAACATGACCTGGCACAACATCAACACCTCGAAGAGCCTCTTAAGGAGGAACCTGAAAAAAACAAATGACTAACTATAGTTTTTAATAACTTAAAATTAAATTAACAACTATCAACACAGTTAACCAGTTCAAGTCATACGTTAGATGACATATATTCTACTTTTGAGTGATCAGTAGATATGATCACTGGCTGGGTAGCTGAGTGGTTAAACAGCTCGCCTTAGAATCTGAAGGTAGCCGGTTCGATCCTGAGAAAAGTTAGTGCTTTTTGATGGTTCGATACTGGACCCAGCTGCCTTTGGTCATTGGGCTATTAATTAATGATCCTGACAAATAAAACAGCTGATATTTGTCAGTAACAAAGCTACACCTCATCTGATCCATCACAATCATCACACTCACCCCTTCAGTCATACTCACCTTAAGATACGCACCACAGAGTGCATCGGTGTTTCAAATAAAGTATCTAAAGTAAAGTATCTAAAGTATGAATTTTCATTCAGTGTTCCAGCTTCTTCTTTTGACTCCTTGAAAATATTTTTACTGAACAATAAATAACAAAGCCCTAATCCTTAGCTTAGATTCTCGTTACACAAATGTTGAAAATAATGAATAAATGTGCAATGACAATTAATTGTCATATTAGATTTAATTAATTTATTTCCATTTAAATTATTAAAAACATATTTCATTTGTTGAGAAATTACGTTCAATTTATTGCGGACCGCATACTGTGTACCGGTCAAAATTCAACTATTTTGCTTTGAAATATTGTGGCTGTAAGGGTGCATATATCTAGAATATTGTTCAGCTAAATCAGCCAATTGTTCAACTTAGTTGAAAGTTTCATTTCAGAGAGATTAATTTTAAAATTTATTAGGAGTACTACCATTGGTTAAGAAATTTATTTCTTTAGTTTTCATTTAACACATCCTCCTTTTATTTTAATGCATGTAACTTTAAAAGATACCAAACAATTGTATATAACTTTAAAAGAATTAATTGATTCTGTTTCAGGCTCTCCACAGCCTGTGTGTTCACTAATTTCAAAATTGACACTGTTTATAAATTTGAGTTGTTCAATCTAAGACAATGTTTCAAGGAGGAGTCTATGAATCATATTGATAAAGACAGTCAAATCTCTTTCTTATCTCTATTATCAGTGACCTTCATTTCTATTTTAAGGTAAATCATAGGTGGTTATTTTCTTTACCTAAGTGCTTTGTAGCATACCTTGTAAGAAAATAAGTTATATGACTGACCTTCAGTAAAATTATTAATTTTTAGGTCCTTCAAATTGTGAACCAATTCAAAAATATAATTAAAAACAATAAAATAATATGCTAACACTTTTATAAAAGATTCATTGGCAGGACAAGAAGCCTTTAAAAGAATAATGTGTTCAACTAAATTATTGTTGAAATTTCATGTTTTTTTTTTTGTTTTTTATATAAACATTATAACGATAACTAAATTAAACTTGCTGTAATCAAGTAAGACATTTTTGCCTAAAAACACAATAGGTCTAATATTCATACCTTTTTCTTATCCTGTCTGTTCTTGGGAAGTTGAGTTCATAGCATAATGTAGGAGCAGCAATGAAGTAGAATAGATCTTTCAAGTTTAGATTGTTAGGGTACTCAACTAGATTTAGTTTTCCTAAATCTTCCTCGTCATTATTGTGGTTGTATGCATCTAAAAGCATAAAGCATGTTAGAACGAGAGAATGAATTTCACCATTAAAACTTTTAAGATTGTAAGATTCTGAAGATCTAAGCCAAGTTGCAGATTAAGGAAAAAATGAGGGCATCATCAGAGAATTTACAAACAGAATTCCACTATACCGGGTGTCCCGAAACTCTCTGGAACCCTTTTTTGTATTTCTTCCTTGCATCGAGACAAGAAAAAAATCATCATACAAATAGGGGTCTAAAATCCATCGTTTAGCTGATAGCCGCCATTTTGTTTTTTCATGTAATAATTCTTATTTCACAACGGAATGTTGTATTCAGTTCATATTTGGTATGAATCTTTATCATACTAATGTACATTTTCAGGAAAAAAAAAATTTATTCCACTGTGTATTTTAAAAATGGCGGCCATTTTTAATTTTCAAACTCAAATATCTCAAATTCGGTAAATTAAAAAAAAATTTACTTTGTACAAAAAAGTTGCCAAATTTAATTATGTAACCAAAGGTACCAAGTTTGTAAGGATTTAATAATAAATAACGGAGTTATTGCGATTTTTCTGTGAAAATGGCCATAATTTGCATTAATTATAATGCAAAATCAATGTTTTTTGGATAAAAATCATACATCATTTGTATGTTTTTTTTTCTTGTCTCGATGCAAGGAACAAATATACAACAGGGTTCCAGAGAGTTCCGGGACACCCTGTATAAACTATAGTTGAGTAGTAGATGGACATACCAAATTTTATCAAGTTTTGTCAATAAATAAGTGAGATAGGGGGATTTGTTGATTCCCATAAGAAAAACATTGAACACGTATTTTTGGATTTTCTCTGTTATCTGTTAAGCTAGGTTAAAAATTCTACTTGCTAACTTGCTTTTTTTCGAGCTCTTTCAAATGGTTTGGTTTTAAATTGTTGAATTATAAAAAAAAAATTGAGAGAAAAAAATGCCTAAAACCCATTTTTGACCCTTTTGGAAACCTATAAAACCCCGTTCCCATGGATTGATCATGCTGGTTTTCAAACTTAACATGATGAACGCTGCCTTACAACACCTCACAATACCAATTTCATCAAAATCGGAGGTTCCGTTTAAGAGTTATCGTGTTAACTAACATATATATATACATATATAAAAATTTTAACAAATGCTGTTTGGAGCTTCTAGCAAAACCAAAAATTATTATGGTCCCGGGCTTAGGTCTTACCTTGACTACTACCGTAATAGCGTCACATTCCCTAAAGGGAAATTCGCTACAAAATCCATGTTTGTAAGACAGAATGAATTTTGTTTTTACAATTTAAAGATTCTGCAACTACTGATTTTAGTTTACTTTCAAATAGCTAAAGTAAGAATTGAAACGTTTAGGTTGAAGAGAAAGACACTCACTGAGGGTGCTCTTGGCCGATAGGCTCTGCCGTCTCAGCTGCGGTTTGCCGTTGGAGAGCAGCGCGTGCCGGCACCAGAGGTTGACTTGGACGTACGACCACAGCTTGAGGAACAGAATCGAGTACAGTGAACACACGGTGGTTGCTCCCACTGAAACACCGGGACAGACTTTAAAAAATTGTACTAAACAGTTTCAAATAGTAGGCCTAACTGTTATTTCCCATTAGTAACATTTTTTTAAAAACGTTTTTTTCAGAAAAATCTCTCTTCTAACGTTTACATATTCCTTTATTGAAAGAGATATTACAAAAATAAAGTAATGGATGAGTAAAAAATGACTTTACAAATTTGAATATTCACAAATTAATTTGTAGAGAACCTTAACAGATGATTTTGGTGCAATTTTGTAAAGAAATATACTATGTTTTACTACACAAAGTTTCCTAGTGAAGAATGTTGTGTTTGTGGCAGTTGTATAGAAAAGCAGCTCATGGTATTCGAACGTTGCTTTGCCGAATCACAGTTCTACAAAATCCACTCATAACAAAAGTTGGCCTGCTATTAGGATATTTAGAGTGTGCGGTACAGAAATTATGATGAACTGAGTAGCCGTCATTGTTGATTCTTCAAAGCAAAACACACAGCGAGTTCGAGTGTACAGTGAAGGCAGTTGTTTTAATATAACTGTTACCAGATCTCCTGTTGGCGTAATTCTGCATTTAAGAACTACATGTGATAAGTGTTTCTCTACAAATGAACACAGCATTATCCTATGTAGATTATTTCAAAGAATTTATATGACTTTTGAAAGGTGTAAGGTTCTTTTGGCTCACCCAGTGTATATGATTACTCTCTGCTTTTTTCCATATTAAACAAAAATAACAGAGATTAACTGTTATTTTGAATGCCTGATCAGGAAAGGAAAGAAATATTGTTACAAAAATTCAATCTATTGTTGGTAAAAAAAAAAATTATAATTTTTTTGGTGTTTCAGATAAGCCGGAGGCCTGGCTAAGTCCGAGTGTCATATAACTCGGAACTCGGAACATACTACACTTGTAATCGTTTTGCTTTTAAATAATTTTTTTTTAATTAGTTTCAGTTTTCTTTCCATTAGTATAACTTTTTAATCAATTGCAGGCTTAAAATATTTTACACACTTACAAAAATATTTGAAGACCTCAAAATTTCCAATGTATACATTTTTATAAACGATTAACAAACTCATTACTTCAGGGTTGCCACAGAATTTTGGAGGCCATTTTTCCTGACTTTTCCTGACTTTTACTGACCAATCTAAGAGATTTTTCCTGACTTTTTGGAACCGCGGGGTTTTACAAATAAAGACTCGTTTTTTGTTTTTAGTCAATTTTCTTTTGAATATTTTTTTAATGCAATCTCCTCCATTCCCTAAGTTGCCCATCGCTAAAATTTTTTTTGAAATATCCCACAGCGAAATACTCAGTGAATTTCCAATGGTTTAGTTAATTAACTAAAGAAAAAAAATTATTTACATATAGCATTAATTAAGCCTTTTGAGATTTTTATTGGGAAATGTTAAAAAATAAGCAATATACCAGGTTTTATTGGTTTCCCATAAAAATTAAATGGAAAACTTGTTTTTTTTTTTTTTTTAAATTTTCTCTGTAACCAGTGAATCTAAGTAAATGATTCAAAATACAAAATTATTTGGTTTTTTTTTTAAAGTTCTTTTGAATAGTCTCTTTGAAAATTGATGATTTAAAATTTTTAGGGTAAAAAATACCAAAAACCCCTAATTTGACCTTTTTGAAACCTCATAAAACCCTGTTCCGAATGTCCTATCAACCTGGTTTTCGAACCTAACCTGAAGAACGCTGTCTTACACCTTACCAATTTTCATCGAAATAAAAGGTGTATTTCAAAATTTATTGTGTAAACGGACACATATATATGAATTTTAACAAACGGTGTTTTTGGCTCCTATGGACGTCAAAACAAAAAAGTAATATGGTCCCGGCCTTAGGTCTTATCATGAGTATTATCGTAATAGCGTATTCCCTAGAGGGAAATTCGCTAATATTCCCTGTAGAGAAATTGGCTAAAAATAATAAAGAAATTGGCTAAAAATAAAACAAAGTGTTCCAACAATAAAGTAAAATCTAACATTATAACAATGAAAAACACAATAGAAATATACATTATAAATAGGAAATTAATGTATAAAATTAATACATTCTACCCACTACTTAGTAATTCTGATTTATGAGAGGAGTCAAAAATCGAGACGGTCGGATTGTGCCAATGCAAATTTTCCTGACTTTTGGCACTTTTCCCCTATTTTTTCCTGACTTTCGGCATTTTTTCAAACTTTTTCCTGACTTTTCCTGACCAAAACCCAAAAATCCTGACTATTCCTGACTTTTCCTGACTTTTAATGTCTGTGGCAACCCTGTACTTTCATTCTTTGGTTTTTCCAATATTACTCCCAAATTATCTTCAAATGTATTGTTTACAGGTTGTTTTATTGTAGTTATTTTTAAAATTAAGAGTAAACAAATAAAATAAAACGTGAATAAAAACTTACCTAAACTAAATCCTCCTGCGTTAACATGTATGACCACCATCGGTAGGAGGACAAGAGCTGCAAGGTTGATGACGTGAGCAACGAGTCCGGGAGTGGCAGCGATGACTTCCTACAAACATCATCCAGAGAGAAGCACTGTAAGATCAGTCACAAGAGGGAAGTGGCTTGGTCTAGTGGTAAAAATCATCAATGAATACAAAAAATAAAAAATAAATAAAGAAGGTCACACCTTAAGGATAAAATGGTGAAAACATTTTTTTCTGGTGTAGTAGCGCACTCCACCATGGGAGCACGCACAAGACAACAACCTATTAGTCAGTTTACATTCTGATTTTGTTGCAGATGGTGCTCAAATCATACATAACCTATGACATGACGGTTTTCCATAGCTGGACTTATTCTTATGTAGGAACACTTTCTTTCTCCACCTACTTTAGTGCTCATTTTCAACCCTGAGTAAACAAATTTGAAAATAGATACGATGATGACATTAATCTCTTCTAACGTATAGTTTATTTTTGTAAACATATGCTTAAATCAAATATCTACATTAATAATAACATTAGAAATTTGAAAGCCCACAGGACGAAGCCATAACAATAAAAAGATTTCAGACTTAAAATAACGATTCTCCTTGAAATAGCTTTCCAATGATATAAAGAAATCGGGGAAACTTATGTTTAAAGGGGTGTTTTTAACGACACGATATCAAATAAGAAATTTAATATCTCCATTGCACTATGTTTACTTACTATGTTTACGTTGCTGGCGCCATCTTTATACAATAGAAGCTCTCTTAACGACCCCTATGGGACCGGTCTATGGTCTGATAACAAAAAAAGGGGTTATAAACCGAATAATACCAGAAATATGCGTTAAAATCAATAAAAACAGTGAAAAATGTTTAAAATTTTTGTTCCTAGTGCAATCAATTTGTCAATGAAGTAAACAGACAATTATGCAATATACAAAACTTTTAAATAACAAAATTATACAGCAAACACTGTTAGCACAGTAAAAACTGTCTACAAGAAATATTTAGAGCAACTGACTGAATTTGACTTGCTACAGATATATATCTTGAGCAACAAGCGTACGTGACTTTGTTGAAACATGAGTTATTTTTAGATCATTATCACAACATCGGCTCGCAGGGGGGATGGTTTTATATTCTCCTCGAAAATGGTCGGTTAATCAAAGGCCGGTTAAGAGAGCTTCAACTGTATACAGTGCTCAATTTTGTTTACAGCGCTCCCATTAAAAAAATTGGCCACTTTTTAACATGGGATGTGAACTTTATTTATTTATTTTTTATTAATTGATGATACTACTTTTTGAACTTAGCTAAAAGCAGAATAGTAGTTTTCATCACTAGGAGCAAAAGTGGGTCTTTTTGGTGCGCAATCTTGTTTTTAAAAACGATTAAGCATCAAAAAGACACTTTTGCTCAGAGTGATGAACAAAGTTTTTTATCATAATGCAAAATTAGACTTTTGATCATTAAAAATATTAACTATTAAGATTTTGAGGTTATATTTACAAAGTAAGTAATATGCAGTGTTTACATTTCTGTTATTTACAAACAATGCTCTTTATAACGTTTGAATTCCAAAATTCTACTCCTCAACATTAATAAATTAATAATAATATACTTAGCAAACAGCTGACTTTTCAGTACTAGGACCTAAAAAATTCTCCAGATGATTTTTCAGTACTAGGACAAGAAAGAATCGGTTTTGGTACTTTTGAGAGAACAAAAAACAGGCTGATTTCGTGCAGAATGATAAAAAATGTGATTAATTGCAGTAATATTTATGAATGTTTCTTTTTAAAACATACTACTGAATTTATTTAGTATAAATAGTAGTTTACAAAATGATTTAAAGAATACTCTGTAATGTAAATAAAAGACCGTAATAAATACATTAACATTCCTGATAAGTAAACTTGGGACTTTGCCAATGAATGATCTATTTATATCTGGTCCACTATTGCAGCTACTACTTGACAATGACCTTAGGAAATTGGAAAATCAGTATGTTCGTTATTCTATAATGTAGCATATAAGTTACTAAAAAATGATCTCTATTGATATAAGATGGATAAAAATGTTTGGAAAAGTTAAAAGTCAAAATAAAATTCCCAAATAGGCCTACTATTTTAAGTTTGTTTAGTTTGCTCTTAAAATTTGTCATTATTTATATGGATCAGATTCCCGGTATTAATATTTTATTTTTCATAGGTGTAATGACTCAGCATATAAATGATATAAATATTTATATCTCCATTTGGTTTGTTATAATTATTTATCACAATGAGATGAGAACCCTTTTTATGGACTTACTTATGCAAATATTTACTAAACATTTATCACTTGATTTCTCAAAATTTTATTTTTAACCATAATACGAGTATGTCCAGAGAAAGTTCTGTTTCCGTTACCCTCCACGATATCGCTGTGATCGCAGTTCCGTGCACGCATCGTAGTCTCTCCGTGTCAAGCAGAACAAAATGGTGTCATTTGGAGCTCGCTGTCTCTTGTGTTACTTTGTTTGTAATGACAGAGTTGATTAGAAATCCCGCCTCTAGTGAAATTTGATTGGTGATACGTTTTCTGAATGCAAGAAACGTAAAACATTTTATTGTAGGTATTTTTTTTTGTTTTTTTGCCGTGTATAGATTATTTTTGCTACATATCGATGTGTCATACACATCCCAGCCAAAACCCTGAAGGAGTGGTTTTGTGACATTGACAGTGTGGTTGGGCATTATCCTGAATGAAAACCATGCCTTTTGCCAGCATTTATCGGCACTTGTTCCGTATGGCGCGGCACAGTTTCTTCAGTGTCTCGCAATAAACTTCAATCGTGGCAAAAAACCAATCAACAAAATGAATCAAACAAAATGTTTTACGTTTCTTGCATTCAGAAAACGAATCACCAATCAAATTTCACAAGAGATGGGATTTCTAATCAACTATATCATTACAAATAAGCGCTACAAATTACACACAAGAGACATTGAGTTCCAAATGGCACGATTTTGTTTTGCTTCACATAGAGACTATAACGCATGCAAGGTACTGTTATCACAGCCCTATCATGGAGAATAACGGATACGGAACTTACTTTCCGAACGTACTTTGTGTATAGCATGAACCTATTTTTTTTTTTTTTTAATGACTGAATAATGTATTTTGTAACTGTGAATTAAAGAAATAATGCTATATAATAGTTTATTTAGCAAATTGTTTTATTGATCACTGTAGATCATGCAAATTTCTACAAATAAGTGAATGCATGTGATAAACTTACTGATGCCAATCCTTTTTCAATTAAAAGGCACAATACAACAGGCACAACAGAATCTGAAAACAAAAAAAAATATCATCAATAATATTCAAGTGGCATTTTTATGTAGCCATGCCTCCTTGGTTTTTTACTTCAACGTACCATATCCTTTACGATTTTTGCATGCTGGCTTGCTAAGAAATTAAGAATAACTGCTACAATTTAAACATAATTAGTGTCAACACTACGGAAAAATAATTATACTAGAGATCACTTCTTGTCAAAATTTGACCAAATTGTGAGTTGATCCGGACCCAATTAGTTAAAAATATGTTTTATACCTAAAACATATATTCTTTCTGATTTGTTATTACAACTGACTAATGATTCAATCAATTACCCTTCTTCCTTAAGATTAACATTGAAACTTTGAAAGCCTTTAGGGTCTGTTGGCTCTGGGGGCCAATGAGAATTACAATGGGATTCTGCTCATCTACAGGACTCTACATTTCTATTGGTACATGCGATAGACAACGAACTACTTTGTTTTACTATTTTTTATTCTTGGGCAGCACCATTGAAGAATTTTATGTGATGCTTGTCACAAATTTGCCTTTAATAATTATTTGATTTGGTGGTCTCCTAAATGAGGACCTGTGCGTAAAGCATGTTTATACATAAAATATTAAAGTTGTACGTACAAATGATGAGGATGATGGAGGGGTGTTCTGGTCCTCCCTCGTGTTTGCCCGTGAGCACGATGAACCATTGCTCCGGGTCCACCCTCACGCCGTATCTGCACAAACAGGATGACACTTTAAACGACTGCTACGGCATTAACAACATTCTGGAACATCAAAACTACGACAAAAATTATGGCATTTATCACTGACTATTGAGTTGAGTGATGCAAATTAGAAACCTTGAAATAGTCAATAAAGTTGATGTATTTTACAATACTATAATTTTCAGCCGTAAAATGCTGAATATGGTTTGAAAATGTAAAAAATTGATGTGTCTAAGTGTAAAATAAAAAATTAATTGACAGATTGAGAAAAGCGCTATTAACATTTCATCTCTGACTAATTAGCAGTTAGTCAAAAGGAATAGGCTAAACGACTCTACTGCTACTGGTACATCATTCTGTTCTGCATCAGTGGCAACTGTGAACTTTCACTTACAGTGCATTAGTTGTTGGTCACCTAATTCGAATAAATATTACTCCATATCTTCATTCTTCACTTTGCCTAAGGTGTAGCATTTGATGTTACCTCAATCACTTAATCAGTATCCAGCAACTGTTAAATACATGCAGCCAGCGAATGTACATCAGGATCATATTATTTCCAAGATTGGCCAATATATTTTTATTCTTCTTTTATTTTTATTCCTATTTATTTGTATAGTTATTTAAGTAATGCATTCTTTAGTAAAATCATGGTAATTTTTTTAATATAGCCAACTTGTATTTTTCTATGTATATTGATGTTCTATTAACCAAGCAATTGCATTCCTCATATGTTCTTTTAGAGCCATAAATAAAAACTAACTTTATAAGATTTTCCAGGAGCAGACGAACTCCCCCCATGAAAAGAAGAAGAAAGCCCCAATTCACAAAGCCAGTGAAGTTGTTGAACCCTGATGACCAGGTGAACAAAGAATCTCTTGGTTTGTGACATCTGAAACACAAGCACATCAATGAAAAAAATCCCACAGCCCAGTTTTAAAGCACATAAACAAATACGTTTTAAAATTGTTAAAATCTGTTCATGCATATTAAATTGTACAAATAAAACACAAACAAATATTACATAGGCCTAATTTAATTTTAAAGTAAATTTAAGTTCATTAGGCACAGTAGGCAGGGCCAGTTCAAGAATCAAATATGTACTGAAGTAATTAAAACCAGTTTGTCAGAATTTTACTTGCAATTAAGAAGATTGTTATTCAGTGAAAAGAGGATTTTATAATTAGTTTAGTCTTTTACTGATTCAAAAAAAAATAGTTTGAAATTTAAAAATATACAGGGTGTCCAGCTTCCACCTTTACAAACTTTTCCAGGTTATTAAGCACGCCAAAACAAACAGAAAAATCATGTAAACATATGTCCGGAAATACTTCGTTAAGCCGCTAGCCGCCATTTTGTTTTTTACACTTAAGAATTTTTATTTCCGTAACGGGTTGTTGTATGGAGTTTATATTTGGCATATACCTTACTCACACCAATGCTCATTTTTAGAAAAAATATTATTTTTTTCCGATCAATATTTTTAAAATGGCGGCCATTTTAAATTTTTAATCTCAAATATCTTAAAAACCGTAAATTTTATAAAAATTTTACAAGACACAAAATAGTTGGCAAATTAAATTATCTAAACAGTGATATCAAGTTTGTAAGGATCCGACAACAAATAACGGAGTTATTGAGATTTTTCTCTTAAAATAACCTAAATTGGCATTAATCATAGTGCAAAATCAGTGTTTTTCTACAGGAAAACCACCATAACTCCGTTATTTGTCATTGGATCCTTACAAACTTGGTATCACTGTTTAGATATATATCACTGTTTGTGTGTAGTAAAATTTTTATAAAATTTGCGGTTTTTTAGATATTTAAGTTTAAAAACTTAAAATGGCCGCCATTTTGAAAATATACATCGGAAAAAAATAATATTTTTTCAAAAAATGCGCATTGGTGTGATTAAGGTACATGCCAAATATGAACTCCATACAACAACCCGTTACGGAAATAAAAATTCTTAAGTGTAAAAAACAAAATGGCGGCTAGCGGCTTAACGAAGCATGAGCGGACATATGTTTATATGATTTTTCTCTTTGTTTTGGCATGCTTAATAACCTGGAAAAGTTTGTAAAGGTGGAAGCTGGACACCCTGTATAGTTTGCATTTATTTAAACTTTTGAAGTTAGTAGCCAAATTTTTATAAATTGCCCTTTTTTATTTGGTGAAGTTCAAACTTCCATTAGTCACAACATTAAAAATGGTACTTCCATCACATAAGTATGATAGGAATTTAAAGGTGGTAAAAAATAATAATTATCTCAAAATCGGAAAAGGACTAACCAGAAAGATTACCTTCTCTTACAAGACAAACAGCAAAATATGATTTGATGTGTTAAGAAGCATTTTAATTTTTGTTAAGGTACTTACTATCCTGTTTCTTTATACATTTTTTATTTATTTATTTTTTTATATCTAACATTGTTATTAAAAATTTTTGTGTCAATTCTTTGTATGCACATAATTGTATTTTGATGGCGAAGAGTCTTATTATTATAAGAAGGCGTTCCTACTTGTTTTTCTTCTCACACATCTAGTTAACATTAAAAGAAAAACTTTAAAATAAAAATAAAACTGTAAGAGACAAAGCCCTTCAAAAGACCATTGAATATGATACATTGATCTTCGGCATGATTTGTCACATTAATCTCAAGACTCTACCAATGATTTAATGCCGGAGTTGCCGGTAAATAATCACACGTTGACATAACTGTTCAAAATAAGATAGGTTCAAATTTCATTTTAAATCCATGACTTGCATTCATGACTCATCCTGAAACAATGGATTCATTCCAAACTACTGGAAATCTTCTAGGACTATCTGAGCTTGACCTTGTGGCCTGCTTTATCAAGTCACTTATTGATGGAGTAGAAAGTTAAAAACACCAATAAAGAGCTTGTTTGTACCAGAAGTAATTAATTACAAATAATATAATTGAAAATCATGAATGAACACTTAAATAGAGAAAGGTGTTTAGTAATAAGCAAACACTTTGCATAAACCATCATGTTGCTTTTTTCAAAATAAACTTAGTTTCAAAAATATTTGTCTTACTAATTCAGGCTAAAAAATCAAGATAACAAATGTCAACCAGATATTAAGTTTTCCTCATAAAACTTAGTGAGACATAAAAACTGGTTTCTTTATTGTATAATATTTAAAATAATATTTTACTATGCCATGAATTAATAAAACTATTGGACGGTCTAGTAAAACCATTTGCTCACTCTTTAGCAAACACTTAAAAAGCTTATTTTTATAGGTTATTCCATTTCTTAATTTGGAATTCCTGATTTGTGGTGTGTTACATATTTGGTCCTGATAGTCGAAACAAGTGAGTCTTGGAAGGTGTTATAAGGTAACTTAAACCTGTTTATATCCGCCAACCGGGGCGATCGTGTCACCCAAATCCGTGGACATGTCTGCCTACCAGTAAAATATCCAATTACTGTAATAATTATTTTTAACTTTTGTAGAGGATAAAACATTTTGTTCATGAATTTATTATTACAACTATTTTTTATCTATACAATTAATTATAGCTTTAAGATATTTTGACTTATAACCAGTCAATTTATTGATGTAATGTGATGTATTTTGAAAAAATAAAATAAATACCAGGTTGATTTGGTCTGTTGATCTGAGGCGATGATGACCGCCAACCAGAGCACATCTAATGGTCTTAACAATTAAGACATGCACTTAGAAACCTACGTAAGCATTTATTTTGTTCATTGAAGAAGTTCACATACTGGTCATGTCATGGCTTAAAATAAAATTTTAAAAATACGGGGCAGCGCGGGGCCTCTCCAGGCGCGGGGTTCTGTATCCCCGCACCTGTCGCACACCCCTAAGGACGGCACTGATGGCTCCCTACACCACGTTGATCTTGAAATGCTAAAAAATTGTTGTAACACAACCAATTGTTTCTAACATAATCAATTAGAAAATAAAATAACAGCAAATTACTACCAACTAATTTATGGTACATTTCTGTTTAAGTGTACTATAAAGGTTTTACACAGTTATGGTATAAAAAACTGTTAAGTATCAAAATAAGCAAACACAGAACAGCAAACACTGCCACCATGAAATATCATAAGCAACTTTCGCATATGATTTGCTACGGTAACAAATGATCAACCTCTAATAATATACATTTATATTTATTAGATCGTTATCGCAAAATCCGCTTGCACGGCGGAAGCTAATTTGTATATTCCTGTAAAAGGGTCGGTTAATCCAACGGGCAGTTGATGGGAGGTCAGTTAAAAAAGATTCTACTACAATAAGCTACCTATTTGTATTTTTTTAATTACCTACCTTTTTCATTTTAGGCTACCTAACATACTTATTAATGGCTAACAATACTTGTAAGCCCATAGTAAACTATTTTAAGTAGCCTAAAAAAATCAAATAAAACAGTAGGGAAAAAGCTAAACCTAACCAAAACGAATAATTAAGTGTCTTCAGTCATTGACTTTTTTAGTGAAATTTCAATATTTGGCATATTGAAAAAATCTGGAACTTTGATAGGCAACTCCTTTATTACAGTAGGCCATCCATGGTTAACATTCCAAATTTAAAGTTAGGCTATAAATTGCTTTCCACAGTAAAAATGAATACATTTGAAACACGTTATTAGTACAACAAAAATTAGTAAAACAAATTTATACGTATAAATAAATACCAATAAAATGAAGGGTTTATAGAAACATGCATAGGCCTAACACATTTTTCCTTAACACAATAGGAAAGAGGAACTTTTTCATTTGTATTTGGCAGGATGTAGGCTGTGTGGCGCTGGGGATAATGAAGACTGCATCTTCTCACAATTCCCCAGAGATGCAAAGCAAAAATTTGTAACATAGGTCTGAGACCTAAAAACTAAACTAAATTTATTGTGATGTTCTGTGATAATGTTATTTTATGTATGTTACACTGACCACCTGTAAAACTACTGACCACAGGGTCAGTAGTTGACGCGCAACTTTTCACCACAGACCGCCTTCAACTATAGTTGACATGTGGGCTGAATCCAGGGACCAACGTCAACTATAATTGGCGCAAACATCAAATTTATTATAGATCCTCATAGGAACAGTTTATTTTATCGACTAGATTGTAAGGCGTCAGTCTTGAGGGTTAGGCCCTACCTAGTAGGCCTACCATAGGCCCTATGCTGGAATCGTGGTGTCCACATGAGTAAACTTATATATTTTTAAGTAAATTTGGCAGCATTTTAGTTTCCGTTGATCTGTGGTTAAGTTTAATTCAATAAGCTTAGTCTCAGGAGGATGTGAGGTCCACAGGTTACGACTATTAAAGACAATCTCGCGTCAACTATATCGTTGACGATTGGTAATGTGTTAACGGGAAATTTCGTTGGTGTTTCACGGACCGCGACTGAGACTTTAAAATGTCAGTGAATTGCTGCTATCCTCCACTCTAACTTTAGTTTATAGGCAGAGGGACCTACTCAGGATAATTGGTTTAACATCAGGTTATCTTTCACTTTTAGGTACAGTATAGTAGCAACACAGCAACAGTCTCCCCCATCTCAATAATTTGTGACAACTAGGAATGGATGTCTCTTAAACTTATGCTGAAATAAATTGGTTGAAAAATATAGTATATTAACACTACTAAGTTGGCCAAACATGTCTGAGACATGGATCCTCATTAAAACTTAATTTATTTCGCTTATATAAACTGTTATTGGCTTGCATCATGCCAATGTTTATGATCTATAACAAACTCACGGTTTATCTGGTTGAGATTTTCTTTTCTTGGCTTCAAAGTTTTTTATTTCCTCTGCCCTTGTCACACTTTTAGCTCTCCTCCTCACATGATTTTGACTTTCACTTGATGTCATTTTGAGTTAACCTAAATTAGACCTATCACACTTGAAACAAAAAATAAATCGAGTAGGCCTACTTTGAAAGTTATGGTAACCAGATTGCAAACTTCACCAAATTTAGCTTGAATTTGAATGTTTCATTTGAATCAAAAGAAAAGCAGGAATTACTTTGCCCTTGCGAAGTGCTAATAGGTTTGAACATGCCTAACTAGTGTTTATCATCAAAGACCTTTGGTCTTTTCCTTTTGACACTTATCAGCAGCAGTAAGCCAGGATTTCAGTTAATTTTTGTAACACAAATTTTACCTATGAGTATAAAATAAAATAAAAATACCCTCAATTATGCCATTGATTATTAATTGTAAGCCAAATTAGACGAAGTAAATAAATGAGTTTATGAATATGGCTTTTGTATGAGTTATTTACTTGACTGTAATCGCAATCCTACCAAAAATATATTTTAAAATTTAAAATGACTAACATTAATAAAACAAATTAAATTCCTTCCTTTCCACCACTAATTATCTATAAAATGTCAGCCCAATTGGTAGGCAACCATAAAAAATATTAAGTACAACCAACAATTTGTAATGTTGTCATTCGTTTTTTAAATCAAGTTAAAATATCAGACTAACTCTAAGTCTATTAATAATTCATTTAATTTTTATCATAAACTCAACAAATACATTTATTTCACATTTATAATTAATTGTAGACCCATTTTCATAAAAATTCAAAAGACTCTATGGAATTCTTTTTTCAGACTTGTATTCAGAAAGAAAAAGAATTATGAAGTATATGAGGAAGTAACACGGGCTCGAAGAAGGGGGTGTCAGACGCAGCGACATAATCGTCATCAATAGAAATCAAGAGTGGGGACTGATACTAGACCCGACAGTCTGTTTTCAACAGAATGAAGACCAAGCATTGGAAATTCATAAAGAAAAAACAAAAATTTACAATAAAACAACTCAATATTATCGAGATAAATACAACATTAAAAAAATTGAAGTATCTGGATTATTAATCGGCGCTCGAGGCACTGTTCCTAAATTCACACAAGACTTTTGGAATAAATTTATATTGGAAAAAATATTCTCTAAAATGAATAGCATTGACAGCAATCAAATTCCCAATTAGAATATTAAGAAACCACATATACAACAATTAGACTTTTATATAATATCAAAATTTGTATTAGTATTCTTTGTTGTTATAGCAAGTTACGATGTGTAATAAAATTATAATTAATAAATTATATTTATATCAACATAATGAAGTTGAAAGGAAAGTTTGAATTTAGACCATTTACCATTTACCAAGTCCTATTCGCCATGGTCTTGAAGATCGGGTAGACGTCAGTCATCCTGTGAGCCTTTTGGGGCCTAATGGGGATTGTGCCATAAGACAAACATAGAAAAATTTAAGACAAACAAAAGTTAATGATTAATCATTTTAATAATTGATTTTGTTTTATTTATTTTATTTTATTTGATCACCAATGGTATACACCAGTTTACATAATATAGTTTGGATAGAAATTGGCCAACAAATCAAGATAATGCAATTAATTAATTAATTAACGATAATAATAAGCAATCAAGTTATACAATAACGAGCAATTCATTGTGGAAGAAATAAACAGTACTGTCAAAGTACATAACTAGATTAGACTAAGAAAATAACAACAATAACAAGTTATAATAACACAAAAATATAATAAACGAGATATAAATGTTTACAAACATTAAAAATATATATATCAACAAGCTATACAAAAATAAATAATTAATTACTGCTAACAAAAATCGTCCATTTATATATATTTTTTTCATTTTCATATAAAAAATTAACGCCTACTGTATTATAATTTATCAGGGCTCTTCTTGTTGGCTAACCTGCAAGTTCACTGAATGAAAAGTCAAACTCTTTCTTTTGGAGTCGTCTGCGGTAGACGTCAGATGGGTTTTAGGAATTCGTATTAATTAAATTAGTAGTGAAGTGATCATTCTTTATTTTATTAAGTGTGTAGTGTTAAAATTTAAAACATGAAAATCTGGACTTCTGAACATACATTTAAGTAAGTCTTTTGTTAATAATTTTAATAGCTCTAATAATATTCCCAAAACGTAGGGACTCCTAGGTTTAGATTGTGTAACTTACTTACTTGCAACCCCTGCCATTTCAATATACTTGTTAGGCCTATAATATTTCAAAGGAATATCGAATTTTGTTTACGAAGTTATATCTTATCTATTATAAGGCTACAACCAAGTTACTATAATCTTGATTATCATTGTTCTAGCCTAGGCCTCTAGCCTAATAAAACTCCAGTGTCATCTTTACATCATTGGAGCAGGTTTTGGAATTTATTTCCTATGTTAGTACTAGCCAACTTGAAGACAAAAAAGACCTTAAAATAATAAAATTTACAATAGTATTTTTTATTTTTTAGCCACCCATGGGAGACAGTGGCTCAAGCGGCGTGGCGCAAATATCCCAACCCTATGAACCCGGCTGTGCTGGGAACTGATGTTGTTGAGCGTCAAGTGGTCAATGGTGTCCTTCATACTCATAGGCTTGTCAGTTCCAAGTGGGGTATACCAGGATGGGCTCAAAGAGTAAGTTGTGACAGTCATTTATGGTGTGCAACATTAAGTCACTTATGTTTGTAAAAATTTACAACCGGTAACTTAAACTTATCTATGACTAATCTCAAGAATCAAGAAGTTTATCATTCCATAAATCATCGTTTTGGTACACTGGAAATCCGAGAATATGCCACCTTAAATATGCAAGTATTCATTGTTGCCTCTTAGCTCCAAACAAAAATTAATTTGTATAGGCCTAAACCTATTTTGAAAAATTTCTTCTGTCTTTTCGTCTGGTTTTAATATGAGTTTGAAATACAGTTAATAAAAGTAAAATATTAAATTTTATTTTCATGCTTAACAAAAACAGAAATCTTTAAAAATTATTATTGAATCTTACCATCATCCATCAGACTTACTTGTGTTTATTTTCTTTGGGTAGTTATGAAATACCCGTTCAAATTTCCATTTCTCTGAATAATACTTATTACTTTGATTAAACTCTTTTTGTAATGTTCAATAAGATTAAATTCCTAAAAAAATATAAGTACCCAGGAGCTGGGATTTATGTTGAACTAGCACCAAAGTAGTGCTAGTAGCAAGTGAGGACCATATGAAAATTTTTGAAACACACTTTATCATCATTTTAGCCTTTTTACAGTATCATAATCACCAAATCCTTCAGTATCCATAATCAGTATCCTTCACCTGGGTATTTATGTCAATCAAGCACCAAAGTAAAATGCTAGTGAGGACCGTATGAAAATTTTTTAAACACATTTTACCATCATTGTAGCATCTTTACATTATAATAATTGCAAAAAGACAAGTCTATCATTTCTGAATTTAATAAAATTACTGGGTATTTATTTGGGCCTCGGGTAAATACCCAGGTAAATACCCAAATTATATTTACCTACCCACTGGGTATTTACTTGGCCCACATCACTAGCTTCATAGTGTGATTTGTGTAAAATGTTTCTGTAGACCCAAATAGGCGAAACTTCGTTATCCGTCTCCACCGTTATTAACGATGTGGATATTTCGATATTGCACTAATATTATCGATGATACAATTAATTACACGATACGATTACGATTTTACCACCTGATTTAGTTTCTCGTTCTAATATAATGAAATAAACCTTTTGACAATAAAACAAATACCATATATATTCAAAACAAGTAACTTAAAATAACAACAACAGGAAAAGTAAAAATTGTAGCTAATGTAACCTGTAACAAAGAATAACACAAAATAAACTAACCAAGTTTGTCGTGTAGCTGTATCTAAATTCAAATTGTGAGAAGAAGCAGACTTTGTTAGATATAAAATGACGTCACACAAATGCTGCCAAATACAAATCAGAAAGGTATTTTTTTTTATTTATTTATTTTTTTTTGCTATTGCATTGAGGGAATATGCATTTTAATTAAATGTTTCCAAACACCATTGATTTTTGTGTTATAAACATCGCTGTCAATTAAAGTGATGGAGGTTTACGGTTACACTGTTAGGTTAGATTATAATTATGATACATATCTTTTCTTAGTATCGTTGTTGATTAGATTGTTTTCATCGCTCAATTTGAGTACGCTATTATGCTATTAGTCATGGTAAGACCTAAGCCCCAGAAAATGATAAGTTGCTTTTTTGTTTTGAGGTCCCTTCAAGACAAAAACACCGTTTGTTTAAAGTGATATATTTATGTATATATATATGTGTCCGTGACACATTAACTTTTGAATGAAATCTCAGATTTTGATGAAATTTGGTACCTAGGGGTAACCATCTTCTTGGATGAGTTTGTGAACCAGAATGATTGGACCATAGGAACGGGTCAAAAATGGGTTTTTGGCTTTTTTGACCTTACTTTTTAGAGTTTAACAGTTTTATTTAAAAGAGCTCAAAACAAACAATCTAGTACTTTGAATTTTTTACTTAGCTTGAACAGCTATTGAGAACAACCAAAAGTATGTTTTCAATGTTATTCTTATAACAATCAACAAAACCTTCTATCTTGCTTATTTATTGACATATCTTGATAAAATTTGGTATGTACATTCATTAGGAAGGGTTTAACTTGTATTTGCTTACTAAATCTATACGGCCGCAAACTTACGTACTCACCCCCATGGTTGTTATGGAGAAATAGAAAATATACTAAAATTCTGTTGGAAATTCACTGAGTACGCAGGTCTCAGCGTACAAGATGGTGTATTTAAGATTTCAATTGTGTTTTTATGTTGCCATGATTAATTAAAGAAATAAACATTTGTATTAAGTGGTTAGGTTGTTGTTTGTGACCCGTTTGAACAGTTTTTAGCTCACTAGCTGAGGTTAGCCTATTTATCATTACTTAAATGATACCTTCAGTAATTCTCTCTATTCCAACAGATTCCTGGTTCATTGTGTCGGATTATTGAGTGTCTATTTTAGTTTGTAGCCTACTGTATTTAATTATTTAATGGCTTCACCAATAAATTTTCGAGAAAAATCCCGTTCTTGAAATCAAAATACAAAATTTAAAATTTAAGTGTGATTGGTCTTATGTTTGGAGCACGAGGAACTTTAACCTCAAACTATGTGCAATTTAGAAAACAATTCAAAATTCCAAAATCAACAGACAAAATTTTAGTTATTACAATTCAGAAAAATTCCGTCTATATCTTAAGAAATCATTTGTATAACAAAAATACTTTGGAAATTATGAAATAAAGTACAAGAAGCTATAGACCATACATTTAATGGTCAAATAATTAATTATAACAAAATTTTGTATTCAACAACATTACCTTTACACAATTTTACCAACCAAATTTATCTGTATTACACTGTGTCATTCGGCAAACCATTTTTGGTATGGTCAGTTAACAGTTTTTTTTTTCTCAGTAGACTCCCTCTTAACCGGCCACCTTTTAACAGGTCTCGGCTTTAACCCCTCACAACGGCTACCCCTCAGCTACCCTGACACAAAAACAATATATTTTTAACCGGTCATATTATTTTTTATCTTAACACCACTTTAGTAGGCTGTGTTTCGCCGGAAACGTAGTTTTCTTATCTACTGTATTATTCACTTAAACGTTAATTCATATTGACGTTCTCAAACCAATTCAAATGTAATGTCCTGGATGGAAGTCAATGCATTTGGACCTACTATCCAGTAGACCACAATAAAGAAAGGAATTATTATTAGATTAGGTTTGTTGTGGATTTCATGGGTGTCGGATGTGACCTATAAATCATATACAGTAATATATTTAAAGTTGTTTTACAAGTGATAATTATATTTAGGCCATATTAAATTTTAGGTTGGCATTCTTAAATGTACATCGGTTTAACCGGCCAATTCATTTGCCGGCCGCAGCCTGGTTCCGAGGTGGCCGGTTAAGAGGGAGTCTACTGTAGTTTTGGTCTTTTGTTAACATTTCAAAACTTGCAAAAATATTTGTTATTAATTTGGTTGTTAATCTTTATTCTTAAAATTTGTTAATGCCAACCACTTGTTTTTTATCTTTTAAAAGCTAATCTTTATATTAATAGGCAAGCACAAACTTTACCTCCGTTAGGAAGGTAACAAGTTAAGCAGTATAATTTACATCTGTCCTCAGGGCTACACTTTTTATCTATTAAGGTTTCAATGTTAATAATTTGGAAGAACGGTAATTGTTTAATTGATTAAGGTGATCAAATACAAAAAGGTCACTCTGCTCAAATGATGAATTAAATATTGATCAATCAAATCAATCAATAAACTTTTTATGGAATGATTGATCAATTGAATACCGGTAATTAATTTATATTTTGACTGTTGTAATAAAAAATTAAAGCAAGCTACAACAAATGTTTCAGTTAGGTTTATATATTTTTAATTTCAGTGTGTCCAGATTGAACCAGATCAACTAAATTTTTTGTTGAATTTCCTTCAGTGGTCAATCTCTAGAATTCTTTAAAATGCACAATTTTAAAGAAGCATATGTACCGGTACCCAAATTTTAACTCCGCATTGTCTATGCTACTTTAATAAGTAAAGGGGAGGTATGTTATGAAATAATAATGTTCTGTTAATAATTCATGCAAAGCCTGTGACCTCTCCCACCCTAACCGTCAAACCTTGTCCAATATTAAAAAGTTGTAAGTACTAAACTTTCACACAACTTAATATTTTAGGCAAGGTATAGGTATCACGAATCACCCAAATTATAACTTAAAAATATATTTTTGACATTGGTTTATAAAGTTTAATCATAATAATGTATATTGAAAACATTGGCCTTAAGTAACTTAACCTTGTATGTTTTCTAAGTAGGCCTATCTAGCTGCTAATGCAAACTTTAAGATTCTCCAAATTTTAAGTTTTCATGAAATGATTCAGCATTTGTAAATATTCGCAACTGTAGAAGGACAGTGATTTTTATCGTTTTGGTTAATATGTATAAAAATGCTGTGGAGATAAGTATTTTAAAAAATAAATGAAGATGACTGTTTTTTCCTTTCATTTTGCTTTTTTTATATTTGTTGTAATTTTAGTTGTTTTGGTATTTTGTTTGGCAGACTTTGGTGAGCAGATGACGGAAAATTCTCCAATACGCTACTCCCATCCTTTGACCTTTTTGAATTTTACAAGCTGTATTTTCACTAATGTTTTCCTATTACTGTATACATAATTAAACTTAAACCTAAAAAGACTTTCGGAAAGCTTTTTTTAAAATTGAGGATATGGGATGTAAAATTGTATTAAACCTTTGTTATAACATAATAAAGCAATAAAATATCATCAAATAAGAAATTCCATATTGAGTTGGCTATTCCCATAGCAGCTGCGTTTGGAGTAAAAAATGTGTTTAAAATTTTCTAACTTTTCTTTACTTTTTACCAAAATGATTTAATGTTAAAAGCTACTGAAGTTGTTGAGCAAGAAGATAATATTAACTTATTTTGCCACACTCAAAGCTGGAAGTAATTAAATCTCTTAATAATTTATTAATGGTATGCCTAATGACTGTTTAATGTTTTTGTTATCAAAAGACTGCCGTAGCAACAACTTTCATGCATACAATCTAAAGTCTCGTTTCCAATTGATTTTATTGTTTTGCATTTTGACTGCTGATTCATTCATTACCTTTGAAAAATTTGTATAAAGAAACTAAAAAAAACTTAGTTAAAAATATGAAATAATTTCAAGAAAATATAAATTTTGGTCCTGTTTTAGGGTTTAGAATTAAAAACATTTCTCTACAAAAATTACTTTAAATCAGCTAATATTTACTCTATAAGTTCCTTTTTTTCCAATCTTCAGTTCCGGTTTTAATAAAAACTTGAGGGCTGTAAGTATTTTAATTGGTGTTCTGTGGAAGGTTATTAATACCCTAAAAATGAATAAATGTTTTCACTAACCTGTTTATAAGTAATTTTTTTTTTTTTATTTGTGGTGTGATTTATTTAATGAACTCAAAACTAACTTATTAAGTAGATGTTTGTTGATTATTTTGCAGTAGGCTACAACAATAAACTAAACTTAGAAAACTAACCTGGAGACCAATCTTAAAAAAGCAAATTAAAAGATTTAATCTAAAGGTTTTAGAAAATTAATTGAAAAAGTTTAATTGAATTAAACCCAATTTAATTCATTGATCTTGCGTCGGAATTTTTGTGACCATGATATAGAAAAAGTGCAAAAATAAGTCTTCATAGTTCAGCAAAATAAATCGCACAACCGTAGTAAAGAAATGGCCTTCAGACGGTTCGACTTGGTATCTAATCAACGAAAGGGCAAATGTAGTTTCATTAGTGTCAGTTGTCGGCTGACAGTCCAGTCTATCTTCTGGTGTGCGAAAGTTATGTGGACACAGCTGAGGGGGCAAAGTCTCCTATTAGTTATTAGTTCATTCTCACGTTGATAAAGTCATCAAACCATTGACCCCTTTTCCATTGTTAAAATTGTGAGTCATTGAAGTAGATCTCTTGTGTGTAAATGCTACTGACCTTCGGAAAACATTTTTGTAAATCAAGAGTGATTTGTAATTTGAAGAATATTCTTTTCAAGGCCAAGAAAGGCTGATTCCATCTGTTGAAGTAAAAAATGGCCTAAGCTAGTATTTATCAAGTTATGTGGTCGCATGAAAGGCAATTATGTAAATTTAATAATGTAATCCACTACCTACCAAATTAGTCTCAAGTTTTATACGTTTGTATCCTGGTACAAATTATTTTATGGAGTATTTTAATTAGTTCAAAATTAACACTAGAATAAAGTGAAATGCATGGAAATAGTTCAGTGAAAGCTATGCATTGTTGCCAAATCTGTGATCATTTATCCAGAATTGTATTGTGTATTTGGTAGGTAAATGACAGTGTCATATGTTTTAAAATTAAAAAAAATAATGCATCTGATATAAAAAATTATAGGAAAATTCCTCATTTTTCTCCTTTAGCAAATAGAAAAACTGAAATTGGGCAGAATTTTTAAGTTAATCACCTAATTTTAATTTACGATGAGTCAGCAACTAAGGAGAGTTTTTAAATTTAAATCAGGCCATTCAAACGTTGACTATCAGCACATTACATTAGGATGTTGTTGGAAAGTGTAAGAGCAAAAGAGAGGAAGCAGGAAGCCAAGGTGGAATTGTTTCAGCTCAAGGCCACCTGCAAGGTGGCTTGCCTCAGTCTATTCTGACTGTTCACACATGGATCATGTGGCATGTGCACTTTGGCAATCTCGGCTCCCCAGTTTGCCAGACATGTTATGCCAAACTTCTTCTTTCATTTTGGCATTTGTGTCAAAAGTGCACTTGGCTGAAGGGTTGTATTTGGACGATAAAAAAAATTGTTATTTAAAGGATTAGTTGAAAATGATGTGTGGCTAAAATGAATTGTGATATTAGTTATTTACAAAATTAGTTACGGTACATAAAATATTTGAATTCTAGCTTTGTTATTATGGATGTTTTTAGATTGCATCAAGAATAATTTGGTCCAGTTAGTAAAACACACAAATCTTTGCTATGATAAGCAGAAAAGTTTTATTAAAAGTTAAAGACAAATAATTAAAACCTTGATTTTTGTTTTATTTTGACATTTTTATCAATAATAATACCATAAAAAAATTGTTTACTGTGAGTCTTTTTAAAATAGTCAATATCTTATGTTCTATATTTAGCACGCTCATTAAAATTTAATAGGTGTTACATCACATGATTGAAATAACTTTAGGCATATTTGAAATTTTTTTTCTCTTACAAATTAATTGTTATTTTGATATGTTTTACAATTTAATCTTAGTACTATTTTCAAGAATTCTTACCCTGTCTGAAGTTTAAACAATACTTAACAATAATTAAAATTTTTCAACACTAGTATCGAATGACAAAAGATAACAACATCAAGTCAGTAAACATTATCAGCCATACTTTTGAACATGCCCAAGAGACTCTGATACCACATTATAAATGATGATTTGAAATCAAACTTAGTAATAACTACCAAAAATTATAGCTCAAAAATTTTCAATTTAGCTTTAAAAACCAATATGCATGTTTATATTCGATTTTCAATTGTAATAGTTTGTCAGATTAGAGAGCATGTTTTTGTTTTTAGTTTTAGTTTTAGTAAACTCTAAATAATGTTTAAGATCCAGGTACAAAATTTGTAGCGATTGCATTGATGTTTGTTCAGTCTGTTCTTGTTCCTTATCATTGTCACATTGAATAACACTGCTTCATTGAAACTAACATTGAACATTTGTTTTAAATTGCATAGCAGCCATATTAGTATTATTTCTTAAAATGTGTTTAACTTTTAAAAAATTTAACTTTATTTTGAGAAATGAATCGTCAAACTTGAAATTTATGATTGTAATATAAATGAAAAATATTTAGCTGCTAAAAACCATTTTTATTAATACAATACTTTTTTTAAATAATGTAATAAAAAACAGTTAACCTTCTTAAGTACACAAACTAATGATGCTTTGAAGGTCTATTGAAGTAGAGGCCTTTGGAATACTATCTAATTGGCACTACATTTCTGGGAAAAAAATTATTTGATGTTATTTTATTATTATTATTATTTTAAGAATCCTTATAAATACTTTAACAAAAGATGTAACATTAGATACAATTTATCTTAATGTTTTAACTCTAGCCCCTAAAGCAAATTTTTGTTACATTGAACTCTGATCATCAGGCCATAATTGCATTTTTACCAACCGGTGTTAACAGCAGAGTAGAATCATCAATTAAAAACACCTTCCGTAGCCTAAGCAATGAAAACCTCCGTGAATTGAGAATTAGGCTTACTCGAGAAGAATGGGATGATGTTCTATTGGTTAATGATGTCAATCAAAAATACAATAATTTCATTTACACACTTCAGTATTACATAAACATTGCCTGCCCTGAAAAAGAACTTAGAAAAAAATTGACCAGCAAACCGGATTGGATTTCAGATGAAATAATTCAATTTAAAAGAGAAGTTGTAAAAGCCTACGACACTTGGAAATTCCTCAAATCGGAAGCTTCAAAAAATGCTTATAATTCGATAAAACGGGATTACAGAAAACTCATCAAACAGACAAAATCTGATCATTACGGCACATTCATCCAAAACTCAGCTAACCAGGTCTGCGGAGCTTGGCAAGTCATCAATAAAAACAGACCTTGCAAAAAAATATACAACAATGATAACCTCAGCCTAAAACTTGACAATATTGAAACCGATGATCCAGTCTTTGTTTCAAATAGTTTTAATAAGTTCTTTGTTGAAATTGCCAACGTTTCCACCTCTAATCATGACGCTAAATCTTGGTCAGGTTTCCCACTTAACCACAAGCCCGACAATCCAGACAATATGTTGACTTCTTTTGGGGAGGTATCGATTTCTGAAATAAAAGACGTTGTAAGGAAAATTGCAACTAAAAATTCATCAGGTCATGATAGAATATCGACAAAAATTATCAAGAATTGTATCAATGAAATTGCCGTCCCAATTATGGATATAATTAATAACTCCTTTTCCCAGGCAACTTTTCCAGAAATGGGTAAACTAGCCTTAGTTAAACCTTTATTTAAAAAGGGTTGCAAGAATGAAATGAAGAACTATCGCCCCATATCGTTGCTTCCAGCTGTAACAAAGGTCATCGAGAAAATAGTATGCAATAGAATAGTCAATTTTCTGGAATGTAAAAATTTTTTCTCACCTCAACAATTTGGTTTTCGTCAGAATAAGTCCACAAAACTTGCCCTTGTCAATTTAGTGAATAGATTAATAGATCATTTAGAAAATGGAGAGACTGCCTTGGGAACTTTCATTGACCTTACGAAGGCGTTTGATTGTGTCGACATTCACATCTTAATAGAGAAATTGGCTGCTGCAGGCATCACTGGAGCTGCACTAGGATGGTTGGTATCTTATCTTTCCAACAGGAAGCAAAGTACAGTCATCATAGTACACAACAGACATGGTTTTAAAGAAGAACATCGATCTGAAGTCATGGATGTGGAGAGGGGCGTGCCGCAAGGCTCAACCCTAGGACCAATCCTCTTCCTCGTCTATGTTAATGACATCAGTGACTTTGTTGATGGAAATAGTTTAATAACTTTTGCTGACGATACCACTTTGATTACATCAGACAAACAATTAGACAACCTTCAAATCTCCACATTTTTAAGTATCAATAGTTTAGCACAGTATTTCACCGATATGAGGTTATCAATAAATGAAGAAAAAACCAAATTTGTCCATTTTTCAACTAGGCAGCTTCAGCACAGAAACCCTTCAATGGGCGTGGATGTCATGCTTGGCGAAGACGGAATTGGGGAGGTATGCAGTACAGAATGCCTTGGAGCCACTCTCGACAACAATTTATGCTGGTCTTTACAAGTAGAAGAAGTTTTTTCCAAATTGTCAAAAAACCTATTTGTAATAAGAAGCCTTGTAAATGTACTAGACTTAAAGTTTTTAAAAATGGCCTACCATAGTCTCTTTGAAAGTCACATAAGATATTCAATTATCCTTTGGGGTTCCTCCAGCAAGAAAAATCTCGACAAAATTTTCAAATTACAAAAAAGAGCAATTAGATCCATAGCCAAACAACCACCTAGAAGTTCATGTGTACCGTTTTTTAAAGAATTTAATATTATGACAGTACCATCCATCTACATATTTGAAACAGTTTTATACATTAAGAGCCAGAACATATTTCAAGAACCGGCACATAACTACAATACCAGATTTAGAAACAATTTTGCCATTTCCCATAGACTAACACTTACAGAAACAAAACCTGACTATATGGGACAGAAGTTCTATCATGGCCTACCTGAAGACATCAAGAGAATTGTAAGTTTCCAGAAGTTTAAAATCAAGCTAAAAGAGTATCTGATTGACAAATGTTTTTATGACCTGCCAACCGAGTTTTAGTATACTCCACAAACATTGGAAGTAATTCAATTTAAATTAGAAGAGACATGACTCGCCACATGCTCCTACAAGAGTCTACGTGGTTCAAGAGGAGTAAGTAAGTAAGTAAGTAAGAACTATTAATTTTTTGTGAGATGTTTCAAAATTGTTCATATAGACAATAAGTTAGCTTACAGTCATTTTATTGTTCTAATGTTGGATGTAGTATATCTACTTTGTTTTCCCTAAAAAATTGTTTTTATCATTATGCACGAAATCAGCCTGTTTTTTGTTCTCTTAATAGCACAAAAAACATTTATTTTTTGTCTTAGAACTGAAAAAAAACAGTTTGAATATTTTGTAGGTCCTAGGACTGAAAATTCAGCTGTTTGCTAAGTATATTATTATTCATCTATTAATTTCGAGATGTAGAATTTTGAAACTCAAACGTTATAAAGAGCATTGTTTGTAAATAACAGAAATGTAAACACTGCATATTACCATTGACTATGTACACTAACGTGAATAGACCTCTCATCCAATGCATTTAGTTTGAGGCAAAAATTTGAAAGTTCGGTGGACGCCGCACCAGAGTCGCTGCCATCGATGTTGTTATTATTCAGCTGAATTTACATGCTGCCAAAACATTTTACCAAAACATAAACATAACTTTTAGTTATAAAATGTTTCATCCTTGGTTAAAAAAAATTAACAAAATTAAATTAAAATAATTAAAGTGGTAATACTGATTTATCTATCATGCGTTACGTGTACTTCGATGGACGCCGCATGAGATCGCACCACCGTCAATATGCTTCACACACGCCTATGCTATGAGAAGTCTACTCACGTAGTGTACAAAGTCAATGATAATACTTACTTTGTAAATATAACCTCTAAAATAAAACTTTATAGTTAATATTTTTAACGGTTAAAAGTAAAATTACGCATTATGATAAAAAATGTTGTTCATCACTTGTAGTAAAAGTGTCTTTTTGATGCTTAATTATTTTTAAAAATTCGATTGCGCACCAAAAGGACCCACTTTTGCTCCTAGTGATGAAAACCAAGGCAATTAGAATCCTACTAGGTAGCGGACATCTGCAGACGATACTTACAATCCACGCCAGTGACGTCATCTTTGTTTACTTTTACTTTCTCCCTCTATACCATAGTATATGGAGAAAGTATTGTTTTCGTCAAAATTTTCGAATTTGAGTTGTTGGTGGATTTATCCATTTTGGTTCCCCCTGAGCCCAAAAAAGTGGTTTTCGGAGTGATGTCTGTCTGTGTGTGTGTGTGTGTGTCAGGATGTAAACAGAGCTAGAGAATGCCCTAATGGTCCGATTTTAATTAAATTTGGTACATAGGTCCAAATCCACGATAATTCCAGGCGTTTTTTTCATTTTTTTGAATTTTTGATTTTTAAGGGTATTTTACCCCCCAAAACCCTCAAAAATCATCAAAAATCAAAATTTCTCAAAAACGGCTCTAACGATTTTGATTAAAATTTTGTGGTTTATTAAGCTTAAAATGGTGAATAAAATGACACCACCCGCATCTCCGGGAAAACTCGCGTTCAAAAGTTATAGAGTAAAAAGTGTTTCAAAAATCAATTTTTTGGATTTTCAAAATAGCTGTTGTCTCGAAATAAATTTTACTTATCACCATTAAATCAAGCTCAAAAAACTAAATAATCCAGTATTTTAAATTATTGCTCTACGTCAAGTGGTTGCGGAGAAAATTCAATTTTTCGTTTAGCGGTAAACGCAGTACGTTGTTAAAAGTCACATACGCGCGTAGGGTCAAACGAGCGCTGCTCAGCCGGTAGCTATCCGACTGAGTCATCAAGACATTAATGTTTGAGGCTTTTAACATCTTTTTTACATTGTTGGGAGAAAGTATGTGTCAGTTAACTGATACCGTTTATTTTGAAAACTCAAAACTAAATAGGTTAAAAGTATTTTTATCAGTATCGTTATGAATAATCTTAAAATTCAGGCAAATTTAGAAAGTTAGCTGTTTTAAATTAGAGCAATTTGCTGTTATGTGTGTCTTATAATTGGGTAAATGCAACAAATTATTCTAAATAGTGAAGAATTTATGACAATGTTACCGTATTCATGTGTGAAAGAAAGATTGGAAGAGGGGAAGATTCTTCACGAAGGAACACTGAGTTTTGTGTGGTTATTTTCAAACAACTCGACAGAACTATAAGAATTTTAATTTTACAATAGGGGTCTATATATACCTACTCTTAATTGTGATTGTAATTATTTCAGTATAGGCCTACCCGATGTATTGTACATGATACATTTTTATTGAGTTAGTCCTTGTGTAGTGCCAAATTTTATTTCATAAATTTCATCTTAAATAAATAGTTACATAAGTTCCATCATATTGTTTCAATTCATTGTCGGTACCATACTTTAAAAAGTAGACTAGATTTTCTTTAAAAAAACAATATATTTGATAGACCTACTTTATGCTTACTTATAGCTTACTTTAGTAGGCAATGAACTGTTGTTAGGCCAATATTTATTCCCATGGTCTATTATTTAGGCTGGTAGTGGTAAATTGTATGTCCAACATCTCATTCACTTCCATTGAAATCACTATTTCTCTTCAGTCTTTATGGCATTTAAATACATTAATTTCAAATGCAGATACTGATAGGCTATGCCTATACTTTGAAACCTAGGGCCTAATTTATAAATTTTTGTTCTTCATTATGGATTGGCCACTGGATCACGTACTTATAGCAAAAGAATGGTTTACAATACCTGCTTGTCTAGTGATCCGGAGGGGTTAGTTTACACTACTACGGTTTCGGATCTTTTTGACCTATTATCAAGTGTTTACAGTTACAGTTCACATTAATCCTTCATGTTGAAATAGTCAGTATATTAAAATTAACAATATACTAATAATTTTGGTTCACCACCTATCAGTGGTTCATTGTAATTTCCTTTAACCTTGAACATTTTGTAGTCTATCACAAGCACTGTAATAGCCTAAAGCATTAATAAACATAGCCTATAATAGAGTTTTTACAAAACACGATAGATCTTACGGTAATCACTAAACACTTTCATCTTAAAATTTTAGAATAATAATTTATGAAGCATGGTTTAACTGAATAAAAACTTGTAATACTTGCCATTTTCTTTGCCAATTTTCAATGAGTTTTTGTAACTTTATGGAGTAAATGGCAAAATCCACCATTAGCCTGTTTAAATAGTGTTTAGCGTTTACCGTTGTGCAAAAACTCTCTTAACTAGCCTAATATAATTGTTAGTGTCACACATGCCAATTTTCATTTTCTACTACAATAATTATATTATTAAGTAACAAATAGACCCAGGGCCTAGAGATTTATTTTACACAAAGATTTAGGGACAGGTGAACTTTGAAGTCCCAACTATAACTCCGGCCACAATTGGAGGCACTACCCACCAATCTACAAGTACAATGTGGTTATGCCTCAAACAAACTTTTGTGTTTTAAATACAGAAACATATATTCTCAAACTAAAACAAGCTTATCTGAGGCAAACTGTTAAGGAGCTTGATAAGCTATAGTATGATTATAACATTTTTTTCTGTTTAAGACAACAAGAGTTTTCTGTCAAAACTTACACTCATCAGTTTTTTAGGTTTAGGCCTACCAAATGACTAAAGTTTCTAGTCAGCCTTAGGCTACTAGAGTAAAGGCGGGTTTACACACAACAATAAATTGAACGACAAGTCGGTACGTTTTGTCGGATATTGGACGTTCGTTTACACGTAAAGATTAAACGTAACGATTTGTCTGAACGTTATGATGGTGCAAGCACACGCAAGTCTGACATTTCTGTTCCTTCACCAAAATAAGCTTAAAAACACTGGTAAGCCACAAAACTTCAAAACTTAAACAACAAATGGAACTTACACAGTAATCACTCAAAAATAAGAGACGATATATGAGATGACGACGACAAAACTGCGGTAAAATAAGGTGTATCGATTTACACGCTACGACTTGTTGATGCCAGCTAGCCAAGCAACGACTTGTCGTTGCAAACCTGTGAGATTTGTGCAATTTTCCACAAACCTTCCAATCTGGCTTCAACTCAGACAAGTCGTAACGACTTGTGGTTTACACGGTCCGTCTTGCATGCACCGTCATTTCTTTCAGACAAATCGTTACCGGTACGTTTTATCGTAACGTATAAACCCGTCTTAAAGGGAAATTATTATACAGTGGCAACTAGAACGGTTTCATTATTTTGTCATAACATTTTTAAAATAGGCCTATGTTTTCTTTCAAAAGTAAGAAAAATGAATTCTTAACTATACATTTCCTGTGATATTGGTATTTTCGATTATGAGTATAAATATGTCAGGCATCATGCTATCTTAAAATATCACATGTTAACACCTTCCAGGTATCTATAGGCAACTATATAAGTGCATTTAGATAGGTCTTACTGATGAATTCATGACATTACAACCTAGAATGTGTTTCTTCAAAATACGCCAGAAATCGCTCTATAAATCTCACATTTAGCTAATTTTTAACATTTTTATCAGTTACAGAGTTATAATATGATATGTTTCCAATCCTATAGTATTAATAGTTTAGAAAAATACAGAGATTGCAACTCTATGGATATCTATGCACCTTTAAAAAGTGATTACACGTGTCGGAATCTGTTACGGCTGAAGATTTGCAACATGTGATATTACTCTACGTGTAAGTGTATTCTGATAGGTTTAAGGGCACGAATGGTATCTAAACATGAAATAGATGACTATATTGATGGATTGCAACAATTATCATAACAAATTTTACAAATAACTTCATACTATGAGTTAAAATAATGTAAATTCCGAGCAAATCCGACGGGGAATTTCGTAAATTCACATCTGGCTGTGAAATTAATAACATATGTCATGTAAACTATACATACACCACCATATACATTAATGACAAGTAAAACTAATGTCATACATCTCATAGAAAAGAAAAATAAACGATATGTATGACAATCGCACTGCCGGTAAAGTCGCCAAGTGGAAATTTTGCGGCCCGTAATAAAACTACCATTATTCCAATACTTACACAACCTTACCTCTTATCTTACTTACAAGTAATCACTACCGTATCCAATATATATTACCTACCTAAGGTAGTTTTTAAAATCGACCATTCACCATATAGCTGTGATCCATCGCCGCTATGAGTCATTCGGTCATCTGAGAGTGACTAATGTTGTGATAACAGCCATGAGTCACTACTTCAGAAGGATCATACTACTGGCGAGTCATAAATTTGTCTATTCCTATCTTATATACAGGTAGTTAACCTGTATAAAATAAAAAAAAAAATCAAATATAATAGTGAAATCTAAATTTAATGGAATTTCTTTTAATATTTTTTTTTTAAAAGCTGAGAGAACAACCCCTAATAAATCATACCAATTCTGCCTCGCTTCTGTGTTTCGCTGGAGAAGGGATCATGTGCAGGCCAGCACAGGACAGGCAGAATTGGTTTCAAGAAAGGGCAAGGCACCGTGTTTCTGAGTCGATGATATTCGCCAACGTTTCGGAGACATTGCAGTCTTCCATCTTCAGGGCCATCCACATAGTTTACACCACAGCCCAAACTACTCGAAAGGTACCTGCTAACTACTTGAAACGTTGGCGAACATCATTGACTCAGAAACACTACACGCCTTCCAGAGGCCATCTCAACAGGTAATGATATCGTCCGTGGAAGCCTCAACTCTCCAATAAGTAAGAACATTATTTAAAGGAATGCCTCATTAGCCTATTCAGTGAAGCAAATCCTGTGGCTTAGGCCTAATCAGAACATCATTTTTCTTTAATTTGCTTTTTAAAAAGTAGGCCAATATAACAACACAATACTGTTAACTTAATTTGTGTTTCATTTGACCAAATTTCATAAGGCCTAAGGCCTATTTTAAATCATTAGCCTACTAAAATAAAAAAAAAAACCTATAAGTAATCCAAAAGAATGTCACACACTAGGCTACATTGATCTAAATAGACCTATGGTCATTTCGTCATTTCCCACCCTTTAAATCATATTTAATTAGTTTTGGAAGAGAAAATATTTTATTTTTCAACTTATATTTTGCAATCGGAAGAAATTTCGCATAGGTAGGCTATGCCTCTCAGATGAGTTTGCAGGTTTATTTCTTTAGACACTAAGACACACTATTTGTTTGGACACTAGATTGGCAATATTTTTTAGTAATGATGATTTGTCATGAGAAAAAATAGTAATGCTATCCAATTGGTGAGTTAGAGGAATTTTGCAGTGAAATGCATCTGGACAAGTTAAATTTCACCAAACACTCTGAATGATTGAATATTTTATATTCAAAACATCATATTAGTCTTTACAGTAAATTTAATTACTGGAAACAGGATTTCATAAAAAAAGTAATGTTAAAAATATGTATTTGTTAAAAAAAAAACGTAAAGTTAATATTGTTCAAATTCTCAACCTTTTCTTTTCGGTAAGGTTAAAGTGTTGTACGAAATGTAAACAAAATTGCAAAAAGTAAACAAAGGTGACGTCACTGGCGTGGATTGTAAGTATCGTCTGCAGATGTTCGCTACCTGGTAGGATTCTAATTGCCTTGATGAAAACTACTATTAATATTATTGATGAGACTTGTTGTTATTTTCAGCTTGTTGGACCCTCAAACATCTGTTATGCCAGTGAACAATCAGAAGTGAACCCATCGAAGAGGCACATGGAACTGAAAACCCGAAACGTAAGTGATGTGGTATCAATATGAAGGATTCAGAGTACCCTAAGTAATAATTTGAATTTTCATTCACATTTCAGTTAATTTCTGAATGGGATTAAAATATATATATTTATATAATATATACATAAATAAATAGATTGTTGACATTTTTATAGCGGCTTGTGTTTACGCGCAGGCGTTCTCCCTTGCCTACGTAGGCACTATTTCCATTATTGAATATTTTATTTTAGTAGAAATTATTGTTAATTTTATAATAGTGAGCACTATTATATTCAGTTGTAATGTGTTAAGGAAAATAAATAAATTTGATTTGATTTGATTTGAAATTGGTAACACAGGAAATATAAAGTTATATAGTAATAATTCTAAGAAAAAATTAATTTGAATCAGTGATTTTTGTTTTGTCGGTATGGGAGAAACAAGTCACTGTTTCATTATTGTAATAAAGTAATCTAGAACCAGTCTCTGGTTCAGGCCCTGATAGAGATAATAGACTGAAAGCTGTGCATGTGAGCTGTCAGCTGATTCGATACAACTGTCTTTTTATATCCATCATAAATCCGTCTTGACAACAAATAATTGAGCACTTGCTTGACTGGGAACTTGTGTCTGTATAGGCGGAAATGCAATTGATTACCAACTTAAAAAAATATTTAATAGAAAATAGTGAATTCTTTATTTGATTTTCATATCAGGCCCAAACAAATAAGTGGTTTTCTCTTGAATCGTATAACAGTAAATAAATAAATAAATTAATAAATAAATAAGAATTTTATTGTCGTTAAGCATGTACATGGCAAATAGACAAAGTCAGACAGATATGGATCAGTGCAAAACATACAGCATTTATAGTTCATTTTCATTACATTCAAAAAATTCCTGGATGGAATAATACCCCCGTCGCAGCAGACCTGCGTACTCAGCGAATTTCCAGTGGAATTTCAGATTATTTACTTTCCCCGTAAAAACACCATAGGATCGAGTATGTAGGTTTGCTGCCATGGGGTGTTGTTAGAAAATCTAAGTTAATCAATAATTGGTGAATGTAAACACAAAATTGTATTAAGCTCTGGCAATTTTTTATTTTCCCTATAAACCCCATGGGGGTGAGTATGTAGGTTTGCCGCCATAAGGGTTTTGTAAGCAATTATAAGTTAAGCCCTATCTAGATAATGTACATACCAAATTTGATTAAGTTATGTCAATAAATAAGCAAGATATAGGGTTATTTTGATTTCCCATAAGAATAACATGGAAAACACATTTTTGGATTTTCCCCGTAACCAGTTATGCTAAGATGAAAATTCAAAATACCAAATTGTTTGTTTTTTTAAGCTCTTTAAAATGGTTTCAGTTAAAATTGATGAATTTTGAAAATTGCGGTCGAAAAATGCCAAAAGCCCATTTTTGACCCCTTTGAAACCCCATAAAACCCCGTTCCCATAACCCGACAATGCTGGTTCGCGAACTCATGAAAATAGACCTGGTCTTACACCTTCATACCAAATTTCATCAAAATCGGAGGTTCCCTTCAAAAGTTATCGGTACCACGGACACATATATATATAGATAGATAGATAGATAGATAGATAGATAGATAGATATATATATACATATATATGAAAATGAACGAATGGTGTTTTTGGCTTCTGGGGACCTCAAAATGAAAAAGTAAAGTGGTCCCGGGCTTAGGTCTTACCATGACTACTACCGTAATAGCGTATTCCCTATAGGGAAATTCGCTAAAATGGAATGTTCACCAAAAGGCTATACAATCTATGTTTGAATAAATTTAATGGTACAGTACACTCTCGTTCATCGGACTCGGTGACATCGGAACTCCGCTTCATCGGAACTGAAAATCTGGATATCATTAATTTTTTTTCTTACGAAATAAATAATTTCTTTTTAATTTAGCGCCTTCAATTTCCATTCGTTCTATCCGCACAACAGTGAAGTATCACATTTTGCATCAAACGTCATTAGGCGTTTTCCATAATCTGTACCCATCGATGTGATTTACGAGGCCGTGGAGTATTCGCACAAAAATAGAAAGAGGAAGGGGGCCGGAAGTGAACATCCGTTTCGACCGCTTCCCAAACTTAAACTGTCATTCAGTCTGTCTCGCGTCGCGACTGCACCTGTGGAAGTCAGACGACTGCTAGAATATGGGTAGAATATGAATATGGAATATGAGAATAAAGATTTTGCATCTTTATTTGCTGCGTTGTTTTTATTCCTATAGGTTCATTGTTGCCATGTTCAAAGTTTGAGTGCCTTATTTTCATAAAATCTCTTGTGTTATCTTAAAAACAAAAGTGAATACAATCACGATAGGTCACCGTACGGGCGGAAATGATGACTCACGACGGACTCCGCTTCATCGGAATTTTTTGACATCCAAACCGGCCGTCCGCCACATTAGTTCCGATGAACGAGAGTGTACTGTAGTGCTTTTAATTCAGGAAGGAGTTTGTTGTACATTTTCAAGCCTAAGACTTTGTAACTATTTTGAGATTTTGTCAATCTGCTGAAAGGTATCTCAATACATTTTCTATTCCTTGTACTATAACTATGAATATCTTTTCTTAATACATGAGTGGATAAGTTGTTCTTAGTAAATAAAAGTACATGAAAAATATATAGATTTATGACAGTTAAACATTGAAATTTTTTAAAAAGAGGTTTGCAATGGTTTAATTTGTGGGCATCCAGCATTATTCTAATGACTTTCTTGTGAAGTAGCAAAATCCTTTCAATATGACTACTGTTACCCCAGAGTAAGATGCCGTAAGCGATAATACTCTGGAAAAAAGCAAAATAAGCAGATCTAACATAGTTACCAGGAACACAACTTTGTAAACTTTTAAGCAAAAATATTACTCTAGACAGCTTGCCGGGGATGTCCCAGGACAACTTTAAAACTGGTTTATACTAGTTGCGAAGTTGACATTGGGTACAGCAAACGAAGTTGTCATAACACTGTGGTAAGTTTTTTGGCTGTCCACTATGACAATTTCCCTTCCTTCATAATCCATTCATGTTCAAGATAGTGGGGGGTTAATGCGAACTGCATGTAAACCCCTAGCTGGAACTTATGTAGACAGCAGGGGGTGAGGAGAAATGCTATGGGCATGGAAACCTCTAGCTGGAACATATGTTCAAGGCAGCAGGGGGTGAAGAATGCGACGGGCATAGAAACCCCTAACTGGAACATGAGTGGACAGTCCCTTGTCTCACCCTTTCTCTTCCTTCAATATCCCATCCTTCCGGGGGCTTGCGCAAAATGCCCATTTTGAGGCAGACGTGCTCAACGGTTCGGCCGGGGTCTCCTTATCCACGAATAACAACAACAACAACAACAACTTGCCGGAGATGTACGTAATATGAGATTCCCATGACAAATTATGATCGATGTAAACCCCCAAAAATTTTACACTTTCTACAGTGACTGGTTCCGGGAAATCTCTAAGACTGAAAAATATATCTTGAGTTTTACTTTCATTCATTAAAACCCGTTTGCTTGAAACCACGTTGATACCTCTGAGAGGGTAGTTTGTGTTAAGTTCTGGAGAATTTTAAAATCGGAACTACTATGGAAAAAAGTTGTGTCATCAGCATAAAGTATTGTGTGACTGTTTACAGCAAAAGGAAGATCATTAATCATCAAAGTAAACAATAATGGCCCCAAAACAGAACCCTGCGGTACCCCATATTTAATATTGGCTATGTCTGATCTTTCCTTACCGACACAAACGACTTGTTGGTGATTTTCGAGAAAAGATTTTATCAAGTCTATAGCAACCCCATGAAAGCCATAATAAACCAACTTATCGAGTAATATTGAATGATCGACAACATTAAACGCTCTACTCAAGTCGCAAAATGTTGCCTGGGCAAAGTGTTTAGATTCAAAAGACTGAAATACCCCGTTAATTAAAGATTCAATGGCATCCACGGTAGATCTGCACTTTCTAAAACCAAATTGTTGACCACAAATTATACCAAAACTTTCAAGATAGATTGACATCTATTTATACATAACAGTTTCTAAAACTTTTGAAAAAAACAGGGGTCAAAGAGATTGGCAGGAGATGTTTTCTCCCCCTTCTTAAAAATAGGAACAACCCTAGACAGTTTTAACACATTTGGAAACTCCCCTTCCCCTAAACACCTGTTAATACAATATGTCAGTGGTTCAATAATGCTGTTGATGATAAATTTTAATAGATTACATGAAAAGTCATATACATCGGTACTATCAGAGGGCTTAAATCTATTAATAATACTTAAAACTCCATCAGTTGTTACCTCTTGAAAATTAAACCTGCTCATATCAGTTTGACATGGACTATAGTTTTTATTCAGAAAGGAAGAAGCAGTTTCATTAGGTTGACAGATTTTATCAACTATTTCCTCTACAGATTTAACACAAAAGGCATTAAATTCATTCGGAGAGACCCCAACAACGTCCTTTGAAGAATTCTTCGCAACACCATTAATTATTTTCCAAGCACCTTTACATTTATTTTTTGATTTCTCTATCTTATCCACATTATATGAATACTTCACATTATGAATATAGTCAAACGAGATGGCCCGTGCGCAAATTGCGCATTTATGATTCTGTGTGAGAGAAACTAACCTAAAGTACATGTATGTTGGTTATGAAGTGACAGAGATCTATTTATGTTTACTATTTGGCTTTAAAATTCATCTGAAAGTAAACAGCTGTTAAGTTACAGTTCACATTTATAAACATCGTATACAATGAAAGTTGGTCAACATTTTTAAAGCGCCCTCTAGAAATAAATCAAAGGCGAGGGGGGCGAAGCCCGAAATGATATGACCTTTTTAATTACGATTCGTCACTGCGCTATATCCTAAGCTTTAAAATGACACCTCAATCTTAAAAATCGGTTCAGTAGGTCGCGAGAAAAAGGGACGTAACAGACGAACCCCTTATAGAAATAAGAAGATAGATATGATATCAATAAAATTTAGTTATTTAACATTTTTTCAGTTGGACTAATACTAAATACTATAAATTCAAGGGCTGTGCACAAGTTACATTATCAAACCCTCCAAAGTGAAGAAAATTTTAATTAGACAAAATGTTTGCATGGACATTTTGTAAAAATATTTTGAAATTTCAAATATTTGTAACATTGGACTAGTTTTTTAGCAATTTTGATTAAACTTCAATAAATCATAAAAGAGATGTGGGCTGTCACTAATCTGACAAATATCAAATGAGGGAGTTGCCAGATCAATGAATGTGTGATGTGTAGGTTCATAACTCTAATTACCTTCATAGACCTTTCTCTTCAACTGCATTGTTGAGTTGGAACTGTGATTAAACATTTATTTGTGACAGTTAAATGATTTTTATGACTATTATTATTGTATTATGTGGTAATGTCTCCCTAGTAAAAGCACATATAAACTTACTAAATATGAACAAAATCTGTTTTATTTAACCTAAATACGTAAAACAACATTTGCATTGGTCAAAAGTTCACAGTAGACTTGTTCGGCGAACACAAAAAAATCAACAAACTGAATGATAAAATGCTGTCTATGTGTTTTACAATCTACAAAATAACCAGATTTTACCATAAGCCATTTTGTTACTTACCCAAATGTGCCAGACCTCTTTTGCCGATTTCACGGTAAAAAATATTAAAAAACTATTTTGTGATATTTTTATGTCTTTCGACTCAATTTTGTGAAATGGAAGAAAAAGATCCGAGTACTTGTTAAACTGCTATGAAGACTTATCGATCCAAGTCGATGAAATCGACTGCTGGTAGTTTTCTTGTCAAATTATGGAGCCGATTACATCAGTTTCGGGCAGTTCTCGTAATGGAATAATGAGCCCATGTAATCGGTTCCTGGCAGCTACAGGGTTAAAATAGCAGACTAATGTTCGAGTTAAAATAGCAGACTAATGATCTACCTGTGTTGTATTAAAACGAAGTTGTCATTAAAAATTCTACATCAAAGAAACACCAAGAACTGACCAGATGTACTCTTATTTGTGGATGATTATGAATGACTCTAAGCCAGGCTTGATTCTTTAGTCGGGATCAGCTACTAACAGCCACACGATTAATACACGATATATTCAACTGCTACACCAATCCATAACAAACTTGTAGATTTAATCCAAACTAAATCATTTCACTGTAAATTTTCTGTTAATCTTTCTGTAAATTTCTGTTAATTACTTTTTTGTAATTTTATCTTTGAAATTGGCTAGACTTGCACACCTATGCCGTGCTACCTTCGCGACAGCCACACGCAACTTAATTTACTGCAACTTATTCTTTTATTTGGGTTAGCCGAGTGTTGAAGAGGTTAGCGTATGAGGGGGCCATTCGTGTACCCATAGCTGTACCTTTAATTTGCAAAAAAGTTTTTATCCATGAATTTAAAATTATTCATAGTCAAAATTCAGGAAATTCACATGATTCTGACTATGAATAATTTTAAATTCATGGATAAAAACTTTTTGCAAATTAAAGGTACAGCTATGACATCCGACCAACCCAATATTGTGAATATCAGTAATCACTAAAAACTACAGCTGTGTGTTAACAGGTGTTTAAAATGCTCAAACCTATCTAAATATTATTCAAATGAGAAAATTTCAAATTTAATTTGTGGATAGCGTCCTTATTTTACCTCCAATTCTCATTGATTTTTTATGGAAACAACTACAGACCAAGCCCTATCCAACGACACCAAAAACTCGAAACCCTGTTGAGAATTGTAGGAAGAGTTCTTTACACAAAAAAACCCTTAGCGTATTAAAATAAGTATAGATATGAAGAAAAATAAATATTCTATTGTGTGTGGGGTACGGTGAGTAATCACTGGCTTAGCCTGCCATATCGGTTTGGTGACGTCACCTTCTGTAACAGTAGTTGGTGTCATCAGTTACTATTGTCACTGAACTGAGCCAACAAGCATGTTTTTGCAAACTAACAATAATGTAATTTAATGAAATACAATTAAAACTAAAGTATTTAAATTCATAGCATATGCATAGTCAATTCAGTAGCTAAATTAAGAAGTAAAACACACGAGTTACAGCTACAGTTTCAAATTAGTTTTAAGCGAATTAAAACCAGAGTGTAGCACCCTAATGCGTATAATGCAACATTCTGAAACGTTTTTCAGTTGACGTTCGGCAGTTTTATCGCAGTGGACGAGAAGCTCAGCTACCAACCGCATCCGGAAGACAAGAATAAAACACTGCTGAAGCAGGAGGCGGTGGTCACCGTGCAGGGAATCCCTCTCAACAGCTACATGGAGGACATACTCACTAAAACTATCATGCTCAATGCTAACAAGGTGTGTAAAGTGTACAGTATATATAGTGTGTACAGCGGTAGCTCTCAAGGCAGCGGTCCCCTTTCCAATCCCAGGCATAAACAAGTGCAGTAACCTCTGTGCAGCCTATGTGACATTGCCGTAACGGTACCTTGCTGTCAATAGTTCACCACACAGGCTTATTTACCCATCTTTACAGGGAGTGGAAGGATATTTTTTATTTAAAATTGTGTTGTGAGGGAATGCATGCTCTGCAACATCGGCAAGGCATCACTCCCAGAGCGATAGTATAAAGAGGGGCTTTGCGGGGATGGAAAATATAGGACAGCCAGTCTGCCTTGCTCCGGAAAGGAGATAGGATCCTTCCCAACCCCAGGACTTAATCTGAAAACCCCAGTGGAATCTCCCTTATCGCAATACTGCCACACAAGGACCAGGACAAGGCTTGTCACGGTGGACGGGTCATGGCAGCTATAATCTGAGCAGCTGGCTGATCAAACTGTTATTTGGCATAATTTTCTCATGGAGTGTGCTATTCGGGGATAGCCAGAGAATTTGGCTACCGATTGGTTACCAAGCCCTGTCGCCACACTAGTCGCCAATGGCTGGTAACTCTGCGGTTTTGTGTTCAGAGCCACACAAACACAAACCACACACACACTACAATAATTATAACACACTACATAATTATTGGTCTGTGTACACTAGGTTGCCAGTCACATTAATTGGTTATTTCATCCGTTATCATCCCTGGCAACTAAAACAACTTTATTTCAACAGCAGTGCCTTATAGCGGCAAAAGCCCCTAAATTAACATAATATAGACCTTTGTGGATTACCACTACTTAGATAATTTCCAGAAGATTTGCTCATTAACAATAATATTTTGGCAATATTGTTTGTATATACTACTGCTTGGAAAGCACTATTTACAATGTTGAGACCCAAGTCATGACTACGTTATGTTAATTTTTCATCTTAGCTCAAGGACTATGATTTTTTTTTTAAATCATTCTTTAGATCGATATGTGCTTTAACGATAGAAAAGATTAAGCATATATCGATCTAAAGAATTATTAAAAAAAAAAAAAAATAAATCATAGTCCTTGAGCTAAGATGAAAAATTAACATAACGCAGAAAAGTGTCATAAGAAAAAAAGTGACGGATGCTCAGCACCCATTTCAGGAGTATTACAAATTCAATAGTGTTCATCAGATACAATCCTTTTTTCAAACTTTGAATTATCTCATTTGTCCATATGTTGAATTAATAAATTTTCGTTCCTGTAAGATTTTCTTATTTTTAAGACACAAAATTTTAAGACACCACCTCAAAGTAGACTGTCTTCACTGACTGTTAATTTTCGGCTCTCCTAATCAAAACACATTTTTTTTTGTATGAATAAAGTAAACTTTTCTTTATATCATCCCCTACATTCTATGCAGAATTTTCTCTGTTCTTTCTTATTTATTTCTAAGATTTTGGGCACGTTGCTGTTTTTCATAGACTTCTGAACAATGATGATGTAAAATCAGCTGTAAAGTTATGATAATTTGTAGGACTAGTAACCCTCCTAGAGGATTACGTAGTCGTTCGATGCAAAAACAATTTTGTTACAGTATTGCCACTGTAGGTGATTAGTGTAATATAGATATTCTTCACTCATGTCTTTCCTCTGGCTCTCTTTTTAAAATCAAATCAAAGCTCATGTTCTAATGTACACAAAGCAGACGTTTTTTCGAATCCCTATGCTAATCTTGTAGAGGACTTTTACATTATTTCTCATTTCCTGGTAACATTGTGAACACACCAATATTTTTCCCTCCTTCATGGGACCAAAACCTTTAATTTGAGACCACTCCCATCTTCATGCAGTTTGTAAAAGGCTCAAATTTTGCTATATAATTTCGCTTTCAGAATTATATATGTATGGATACCCAAGTAATTGAAAAATCTATTTTTATGTGCACAGAGATCAACAGTATAAACTATGCTTGTGCTCTCTCTTATAGAACACTTTGGAACTTGTATTAATTTATCCCAGACATGGCACTTACATTTGCATTGGTTATATTTAGTATTTCACAACTTGAACTTGAAACTGAATTTTTAGCTCAGCACAGTTTTCATTTCTACTCTCAAATTTGAGCTCAACATGAGTTTCAGAAGCAATGGACTCAATATTTCAGTGTATGTTACTGAGACTACAACTACAACAATATCATGCAAAATAATCTATTTCTTAGTCTCTACAGATACTAATTAATAAGTAACTTTCGCTTCCTTTAGTATTAAGATCACTTAGTTTAGTTATTTATTATGAAACAATCAACACGTTCGCTACCAGCCGCCGCAGATATGCGGTAGTCAGGTCACTCCCTCAGCCCACCAACAAAATCATGGACTTCCCTGTAGACCGGCCCGATGGCTGTGACTTATACCACAGAGCACGAATAGAATCAATAGAATCTGTCCACAAGTGGTTACCAACTGGCCAGTGACGTCAGTGATCGTCCTAGGCACAGACCAAGTGCCGCACATATGCGGCGGACAATCTTGAAGACCGTGCCTAAGCTATCTAACCTTTAAAATAGACCGTACTGAAGAATGTAGTATTTAGTATCATGGAACCATCACCGCAGATCTATTTTAATGAGCCCAACCACCGCAGATCTGCAGCTGTGGGCTGTGAGTAGAACTCGCCCGGGGCCGCAAAATTGCGGCGGCAGTCTGTGGTTACAATTTTTTTAATATTGTGGTAGCGAACATGTTAAAAATATTCTAATACCAATTTTAATTTTCAGGGCAGGCAAGCTATTGAGTGGGTCATTGACATCATCGATAAGGAAGTCACAGACCTGAAGTTGAGCGCAGTGAAGAGCACCGATGAACTGAAGAAGTCATTTGAGAGCGCTCGCAGGTCCATGGACGAGTTCTCGACAACGGCGAAGAAAACCTTTGACGATATCCACAACTTCACCAGCAGCTCCAATATTCCCGAGTTTTAGCAGAACTCTGTAAGACGCTTCTTAAGTCTCGACACGATCAAGAAATTCTTAATTGTGATACATCTAAGTCATCTCTCAGTATTGATTCTGATGTTAGTTTTCCGACGTTTTTAATTCAGTTAGTATTCCTCTGTTGTCTTGTTAGAATAAATAATTATTTATTACGTCCGCTTCATGATTCACGGCCCACTATACGAGTGATAGTCTTACCTGTAGAGTAGGCGCGCAATATATTGTTAACAGCATCACCTTGTGCTGGCTAATGTTTCCTTTGTAAGGACGGATGTACGGTTTTATTCAGCTTGTCCGTTAGGATGAGGGGATCGCCTTAAGAATGTTCTGTATATAAGAAGGTTTAAATATATTTTTGAAAGCCCAAGTTGTATTGGGGAGACGTCTTTAGGGAAATGAGCGGTTAACAGTCTGAACCAAAGAAATTCCTATACAGTAAATTGTACCTTATTTTACGCTTTGATCTATTACAGTGTTTCCATTTATGTAACCAGGCTCATTGGAAAAAAACATTTGGTCATATTCAAAACCATTTATTGACATATCAAAACTGTGAACTTTTATCATGACGTTTTTTTTTTTTTTAAGTATTATTCAGGATAAATAAAATTGTTGTCTTATAAATTATTTGGACTTTGTTTGGTTTGTAAAATTAATCATTACTACACCGATGTTTCTAGTTATAGAAAGTAATGCGTTTGACAGAATTTTTCAGGGCATGAAATCTGAAACGGTTTTTAATGACTGACTTTTTACCAATAATTCTTTCCAAACTTGTTGCATAACAAGTATATTTGTTTTGCAAATACTCTAAACATATTCTAAATAAACATTTCACTTATCAATTGATTTCATTATCAAATATATTAATTTACCTGTAGTTTTAAGAACTTACATTCCTATAATTAAGGCAACCGATTTAATAAAATTACAAATTTTGTTTGTTACTCCACAAAAGATCTTTAAATCTGTCAGTGCTATTGATATTATGTATTTATTTTTTGTGTTTGTTTAATGTTTATTGCTTTTAGTATTGTTATGTAAAAAATAATTTAACATTAGATGAGAAGCTAAATGGAGTATATTGCCTTTAACAATTGTTTATACTCAGGTATGATGTAGTTATAATTTTAATTACTAAATTAATCTATACATTGTCAAAATTTTTATAGAACAAAGAGGTGAAAAACATAAGTAGAATTATGTAATAATCTTCATTTAAAAGAATTTAAAAATGATTCATTACAAGACTGATAGACCAGCTATCAAAAATAACATAAGCTTCTGTAAAGGTGTTAGGCACATCAATATTTGTTGTTTGATAAGATGTACTTTTAACACATTTTTGTTTTATGAAATTGGTTAAACCACAGCTACACATATGGTAAATTTTTATAGCTAATTAATACTTTGAAAATAATTTTATGTAAAAATCATAGTTTTTTGGACAAAAAAATGTATAGCACTGAAATTATGTTAATTTGTGCCATTTTATGTTAATAAATCCTCAATAGTTTTGGCATTACATTTATACTTTTATTCCTACAAGGTCTTTCTACCACTATTAGTTGTTGTCTGTGATATTAAAGGTAATCTAGTAAAATTTGCAGTCTAGTTTAAAGAGTTTTAACAGGATGACTACAATTCCTTTTTCTGAGATGAAATGGTAGATTCGTCCAAAACAAATAAAAACAGCCATATCATCAGGATCTCCCAATGAAATTATTAAACACAATGTTTTTTATGTGTTAAAATTGGCATTGAAAGCAGAATCTATCTATCTATTCTATATATATAATACGTGAAGCCACTTTTTGTAAACACTACTCCTCCCTTATGTAAGGTATTTTTGGGGGTCGTAGAAAATTTCGAAGTTTCTGTAATTTCGGGGGTCGTTAACCTGAATAGTTCAGCTAGCGTGGGATTTTCCAAGGTAAGTTTCAAAGGAAATTTCGTGGTCGTCTTAGGTTCACGGGATAACGAAGGGTGGCAGAGATCAGGTATGGGATATTAGAGGTGGACTCAGATTCTGCAGCTGTTCTCTTAACAAAGAGTCAGAACAAGGTGTTGCTGCGTTTTGAGTCATCACCGTCCACGATCAAGGAAATAATATCGGAAAAGGATCGTCCAAGGATGGTGAACAGGTGAAGCAGGGTTCAGCCAGCTGGACCGGATCCTACGTCGATTAATTAGTCTCCAAAATACTAAGCTAGACTTTAAGACTTAGTAAAACTCGTTCATAAGTCGAGGTAGATATCAAGGAATAGCTTGGTTCAACAGGGATCAATGTTCGGGTTCGCAGGTTGTAAGCAATTTATAGAGCAAAACGCTTATTTTATTTTCGCTAGCACTGTGGAATCTGGTTTGGTTGATTTAAGGATCGTCCCCAAATCAAAGTATCAAGGAATTGCTTAGGCCAACAAGGAACGTGGTGAGGTTCGCAGGTGGCGAGCAATTTAATTAAAAATCAAAACTGTTTTATTTTCGCTAGTGCTGTGGAATCGGGATTGGTTGATTTAAGGATCGTCCTCAAATCAGAGTACCAAGGAATTGCTTGGACCAACAAGGAACGTGGTGAGGTTCGCAGGTGGCGAGCAATTTAATCAGAAAGCGAATCTATTTTATTTTCGCTAGCGCTATAGAGTCGGGGTTGTATGATTTATGGATCGTCCACAAATTGGAGTATCAAGGAATTGCTTGGGCCAACAAGGAACGTGGTGAGGTTTGCAGGTGGCGAGCAATTTAATAAAAAAGCGAATATATTTATTTTCGCTAGCGCTCTGGAGTCGGGGTTGTATGGTAGTACGCAAAAATGGAAAGGATTGGCTTGTTATTCTCGGATAATATTCTGGTGAAATAAGGTTAGTCGTGCCGGATTAATTAAATGAGTTATTTAGACAAAACCAAATGGCAGTTCTACTCTAATTAAATGTAATCGTTTGTCTTAAACTATTTTGCAAGGACTGACAGGCACAGGCTTGCACAGCTCCAGGGAAAGTGGGAAAGACAGGTGGTACAAATGGTTTGTGGGATACAACAGCTAATTCTAATAAAAGCAAAGCAAAGCAATGTGCATCTACTAACGAAAAGCGTACGTGAAACAATCTCCAATAATGCAAAGCTAAGTACAAATGAAGCTGGAAACAGTATGGTCGAGCTCCTACCTTATTCGTCGTCTTCACTAATGGCTGTCTCGAATCGAACTGACAAACCTTCTTGGCTGATCGTGTTCGCCCCGTGAGCAGGGCTCGAGTGCGCATGCCCGTAGCGCCGGCGCGGGGGCGGCCGTGCCGCTGCTGACTTTTCCCGGCCGCGCAGCCCGGGCGGCGAGCGGGAAATTCAAACTGACTAAACTCTTGTTTTTCGTTTTGGAGCCTTCCACAATGAATTTAAAACAAAAAATTTTACCTCAAAATTCAGCACGTTACATCCCCCCACTTACTTCGGGATTAAAAAAAAGAAAAGAATAAAAGAAAAAAATCTGTATTCTTCCAGATCAACAACAAAACAAAACAAAACAATTAAATCAACGTGTAAACAACGAATAAAATATCACAGCTCAATAGGAACTAAAAATGACTTTTTATAAAAACAAAATAGGAACTTTTCTCAACATCTTAATTGCTATAAAATCTCTTGTACTTCACTAAAAAATAATACTGTTTCTTGGATTTATTATACAAAACTAAAATGAAACTTCTTGAAAGAAAAAAAAATCTGAAAACGAGCTATTTACTCCAACAAATAATATATATGAGTATTTTCTCTCTTGCGTTTCCTGGGTTTGACTGAGGAGTGTATGGAGCGGTGAGTTGATGTCGAATTCGCCAATCTTGTGTTATCTGATGAAAGATCTTAGATGTGTATTGAGTCCCATTGTCCGTGATGACAACTTCGGGGGCTCCATGCCTAAGAAGAATCAGATCAACGAAGTGTTGTTGACACCGACTGGGCGGTGGCACTTTTTAGTGCTACTAGTTCCACCCATTTGGTGAAGGTGTCTTGAAACAACAGAATGAACCGGTTGCCACGTTTAGAGTGGGGCAACGGTCCCATCAAATCCGATGTCACAACCATCCATGGTCCTCGGGGTTGTCGGAAGTACATCTTTCCTACGGGTTGCTTTTGTTCCACTTTATGTTTTTGACATGAGTCGCAGGTCCTCACGTATCTCCTTACATCCTTTCTCCATCCAGGCCAATAATACCTGTCAGACACCCGCTTAATGGTTTTATTTATTCCCAAATGTCCTGCGGTTGGGGCATCATGACATTCAATCATTACATCATTCATTAAAGTTGCAGGAACGCACATTTTCCATTCCGTAGATTCATCTTGTATTTTGTTACCTTTAGCGGTGATTCTCCTCAGTAGTTTATCTTCTCGAATTACATAATCTTTATATTTTGCAGGTTCTTTGGAAACGTCATTAAATCTTTTCTCATACCAGGTAACATGATTTTTGGTGGGGTTTTCCTCGTTTAAGACTGGGGTTCTCTCGTCTGTGGCCATCGTAAACTGGACGGGATTGGTCGTAGTTATCACCGATGAATTCCCTTCCGTAGGGTACCGGGACAATGCGTCTGCAACCTTATTCAGGGATCCTTTCCTATACCGTATTTCAAAATCCATTTGTTGTAACTCCAAAATCCACCTTGCAAGTCTTCCAGATGGTTTTTCTAAGCCCATTAGCCATTTCAAGGCCTGATGATCCGTAATAGCTATAAATTTGTAACCTTCAAGATACATCCTGAATTTTTGCACAGCCCACACGAGACTCAAACATTCCTTTTCGGTGACTGTAAATTTTTGTTCACCTTCGGATAACATTCGGCTTGCGTAAGCAATCACGACTTCTTTTCCATTTTGGATTTGATTAAGTGTTGCACCTAATCCGCTGTTTGAAGCATCCACTTGAAGGATAAATGTACAATTGAAGTCTGGACAAGCAAGTACAGGGGCTGTGGTCAGCTTCGCTTTCAGTCTATTAAAGGCTTCTTCTTCTTTGCAAGTCCATTGCCACCTCGCATTCTTTCTTAATAATTTGGTTAGCGGAGCGGTAATTTCAGAGAAGTTTTCTACAAATTTTCGATACCAGGATGCTAAGCCAATAAAACTGCGAAGATGTCGTACTGTCGTGGGGGTTGGAAAATCTACTATGGCTTTCACTTTTTCCGGATCAGTATGTATTCCAGAGCTGTTCACGATGTGCCCTAAATACTTTATCTCTCTTTTGCAAAAGTGACACTTATCTGCGTTCAAGACTAAGCCAGCTTGTCGGAGCCTAGAAAATACATCCTTTAACACTTCCAAATGTTCTTCAAAAGTGGTGGTTACGACAATAATATCATCCAAGTACGCAAAAGCCTTAGGCTCGAGTTCTGGTCCTATGACTCTGTCCAATAATCTCTGAAACGTTGCTGGAGCCGAATGTAGTCCAAACGGCATAACTTTAAAATGATATAACCCACGGCCGGGTATAGTGAAGGCTGTTATGGGTCGGCTTTCCTTTTCTAGTGGCACTTGCCAATAGCCATTCTTCAAGTCGATCGTAGATATGTATCTGGCTTCTCGGAGTTTATCTAATATGGCATTTATTTGGGAAGTGGGTAGGCATCCTTTTCGTAACACAATTTACTTTTCTGAAGTCTACACAAAAACGATACTTTCCAGAGGGCTTTTTGACTAAGACTACTGGGGAACTCCAAGCTGAATCAGAAGGTTCAATTACATCGTCAGCAAGCATTTTATCAACCTCCTCAATTGATGATGTTTTGGCATAACGGGGTTCCGTGGATAAAATCTTTGCTTGATCGGAGAATCTGTTTTTCAATTTAATTCGGTGTTCTACAAATGAAGTACGTCCAGGCATATTATTAAATAGTTGTAGTTCATCCTTTAGAAATTGTTCTAAGATAGTCGTTTCCTTTCTAGTAACATTAGTGATTCCACTAACATCAACTGTGAAATTTGTAAACTCAGACAGGTTGGGGTTATCGTTTTGGAAACAGGGCGGTATGCTTATTAAGCCTAATAATTTTATTACATCCATGCCAAGCAATATTGGTGTAGTAAGTGAAGGTACACATAACGCACGGACAGTTTGTTCCTGGCCTGCAATTTGACATTGGAAATATAACGCTTGGTTTACGGCAGTAGTAGCTCCATTTGCCATACATAAGTCAACTTTCACAATCGTTGGGTAGATGTTATTCTGTCCAAGTAATTTGACTACTTCATTGCCTACAATAGTCACTGTAGAACCTGTGTCAATTAAAGCATGAAACATTTTTCCAAATATTATTACTTCGATGTAAGGGCGTGAATCATTCTCCTTAAGACCTATACATTGTAGATTACTAGGATCCTCTTGCGGTGAAATTATTTGGAGTTGTCTTGAAGAGGGAGTAGCTGAATGGAGTAGCTGGAGGTGGTCTGTGGTTTGGGGTCCGGAGTACCTCCTTCCTTCCGAGCCCATGACCCGTTTCCCTTCCTACAGTCACAGTGAATTGTCCGTATACCTTCCTTCTTACAATTGAAACATTTTATAACTCTTGGCTTTTTACACTCGTGATATCGGTGACCTTTACTGTCGCAATTCCAACAGAAGACCTCTTGTGAGTTCTGTACATTTCGGGCTCGATTGTTCGCAGATATCACACTCCGCTCATGACTGTTTTTCGCCTGATATTGAATTGTGGAAGTATTTTGTCTCGAAAATTGTCCATTCCGATCATCTCTTTTGCCTGAAAATCTATGTGGGTTTCGCCACAACTCATTGTTGGCTTTCCAGCTGTCCATCCTATTTCTGCTCTGTGTATGTGGGTCATAATCGTGGTTGGTTGCTTCCACACCTGATGTTCGGGATTTGTCTGAAGATCGATAGGAGGCCGTTTCTGGAATAAAAGATTGGGCTGGGTTAGGAGGTGACCTGTAGTTCTGTTTTTCTCTTAGGTATGTTTCATAGTTCTCGGCATGTCTCAACGCCTCTGATATAGTTGTGAAATGTTCACGATGAATAGTGAGTTTGTAGTCGGGGCGCATGTTAGTGTATATCTGATCCATTTCTTCGGTTTGGGTGTATCCTCCTCTTCGGCGTATCAGAGTACTCAATGCTATCACATAGCTGCGAAAGCTTTCGTTCTCTCCCTGAGTGCGGTTCCTAATTTCCTGTGTCAAGGTCCTTTTATATCCCAGAGGAAGGAACTGTGTTCTGAGATCTGACATAAAATCTTCGTAAGTCATCCATCTATCTTTGCTATTTCGGTACCATAAAAGAGCTTGGCCTTTAAGGAGTTCTGGCATCGCTTTCAAAAGATGGTGTCGATTAATTCCGTAAGCCTCAACTAATTCTTCAAGTCTTTCTAAAAAGGAAATAATGTCCTTGCCACCATCGTACTTTAGATTCCATTTTCGAATTACATTGCATGTGGATGAAATGTCATTCAGGTTGCCACGGGTATTGCCCTGAAAATTTTGATTTGAAATTGGGATTTGTCGTTCGTTTATCTGAAAATTCGGGTTTCTAGTGGCATGGTCTTCAGAACAACCTTCTGATATTAAGGTTTTATTCAACAACTCAGAAATAGCTACCTGTACGTGGTCATCATGAGCCGAAGGTGGTAGACCTAACATTTCCTTAATTACGTCTATACCAGGTCGGGGTTTCCTGCCTGTCTCGAATTCTTGAGCGGATACCAGTGGTTTTTGATAGCTATACGACATAGTAGAGGTACCCATAGTAGATATTGGCAAACCAGCATAATCTAATAGATTTCTCTCGTCAATAGTTTTTATCACTTCCGATAATGGTGTTCTTCTTTGCATGCGTGTGTAAGTTGCGAGACGTCTTCGTAGGTCTTCAACTTTTCCTTCCGAGGGTAGGCTTATATTGTCCAGTTCCATAATCAACTGATCTTTTGTTAACTTATAAATCCAACCAACTTTTGGGTCCATTTCAGTGGGGGACTTGTCGGTTTTGACGTGTGGTACAGTTAGATTGTTGAAGTCGTCCTTCCGAATTGCTCCTGTCGAAGTAAATTCCGTCCCAAATGAGGTACAAACTGGAAGTTGCAGGTGTAGTTCTCCGGCTGGGCTAGTAGAAATCGTTGGTTGACTTGCCGATGTGCTAGGACTCTCCGTTACTGAAGTTTTTTTCTCCGTATCACCTTTCCCTTTATCCTTTAATTGCTGATCTTTCTCTCCCTTTGGTGCCTTTGCTGGCAAAATGTATAACGGTGAAAGCAAAAGCCAAAATAGCCGCAAAAACAACGTAATCAGACCCATTTTGCAAACACAAAATACTGTGAAAAATGTTCAAATTGATAATACAGACAAAATCTAAACCAAATGTAAGATATTTTCCTTTAAATTGTCAACTGTTCGGGCGCCATGATTTGTAAGGTATTTTTGGGGGTCGTAGAAAATTTCGAAGTTTCTGTAATTTCGGGGGTCGTTAACCTGAATAGTTCAGCTAGCGTGGGATTTTCCAAGGTAAGTTTCAAAGGAAATTTCGTGGTCGTCTTAGGTTCACGGGATAACGAAGGGTGGCAGAGATCAGGTATGGGATATTAGAGGTGGACTCAGATTCTGCAGCTGTTCTCTTAACAAAGAGTCAGAACAAGGTGTTGCTGCGTTTGAGTCATCACCGTCCACGATCAAGGAAATAATATCGGAAAAGGATCGTCCAAGGATGGTGAACAGGTGAAGCAGGGTTCAGCCAGCTGGACCGGATCCTACGTCGATTAATTAGTCTCCAAAATACTAAGCTAGACTTTAAGACTTAGTAAAACTCGTTCATAAGTCGAGGTAGATATCAAGGAATAGCTTGGTTCAACAGGGATCAATGTTCGGGTTCGCAGGTTGTAAGCAATTTATAGAGCAAAACGCTTATTTTATTTTCGCTAGCACTGTGGAATCTGGTTTGGTTGATTTAAGGATCGTCCCCAAATCAAAGTATCAAGGAATTGCTTAGGCCAACAAGGAACGTGGTGAGGTTCGCAGGTGGCGAGCAATTTAATTAAAAATCAAAACTGTTTTATTTTCGCTAGTGCTGTGGAATCGGGATTGGTTGATTTAAGGATCGTCCTCAAATCAGAGTACCAAGGAATTGCTTGGACCAACAAGGAACGTGGTGAGGTTCGCAGGTGGCGAGCAATTTAATCAGAAAGCGAATCTATTTTATTTTCGCTAGCGCTATAGAGTCGGGGTTGTATGATTTATGGATCGTCCACAAATTGGAGTATCAAGGAATTGCTTGGGCCAACAAGGAACGTGGTGAGGTTTGCAGGTGGCGAGCAATTTAATCAAAAAGCGAATATATTTATTTTCGCTAGCGCTCTGGAGTCGGGGTTGTATGGTAGTACGCAAAAATGGAAAGGATTGGCTTGTTATTCTCGGATAATATTCTGGTGAAATAAGGTTAGTCGTGCCGGATTAATTAAATGAGTTATTTAGACAAAACCAAATGGCAGTTCTACTCTAATTAAATGTAATCGTTTGTCTTAAACTATTTTGCAAGGACTGACAGGCACAGGCTTGCACAGCTCCAGGGAAAGTGGGAAAGACAGGTGGTACAAATGGTTTGTGGGATACAACAGCTAATTCTAATAAAAGCAAAGCAAAGCAATGTGCATCTACTAACGAAAAGCGTACGTGAAACAATCTCCAATAATGCAAAGCTAAGTACAAATGAAGCTGGAACAGTATGGTCGAGCTCCTACCTTATTCGTCGTCTTCACTAATGGCTGTCTCGAATCGAACTGACAAACCTTCTTGGCTGATCGTGTTCGCCCCGTGAGCAGGGCTCGAGTGCGCATGCCCGTGCGCCGGCGCGGGGGCGGCCGTGCCGCTGCTGACTTTTCCCCGGCCGCGCAGCCCCGGGCGGCGAGCGGGAAATTCAAACTGACTAAACTCTTGTTTTTCGTTTTGGAGCCTTCCACAATGAATTTAAAACAAAAAATTTTACCTCAAAATTCAGCACGTTACACTTATTTCTGGACAAAATTCAATGTTTGAGATGTCATAAGATTCGTCTCAGTTCGTAGTTTTGCAATAAGGTATTATTTTTTGATATTTGTACCCTGAAGGGCATGGGAAGTCCTTAAAGTTAGTTTTTTGTCCATAGGGCTAACATGGGGATAATCTATATATATAATTCCGTAAGCGAATTGGTCCCCACGAAATATCTCGAGTTAGGAGATAGATAGGCCAACGTATTATGGCTCATTTTAAAGCTTGAGGGCCAAGGACGCAAGGAAAAATACCAGAATTATCAAAAGTTACCTGGGCTTTGCCCCATTGGTCCGTGAAGTTCCAATGTTAATCTTAGGGGGAGGAGATTTTTAGATCACACGTGTGATTAAGCAGATGTTCCAGTGAATATTTTATATTAACTGGACAACTCAGCTGTTTACTTTGAGTTAAGATAACCTTAATTAAAACTTTTTAAAATCGGCAATCTACTATATATTTGTCAAATACCACTCACTCACGTATCAGAGTATCTCCAAAACTATAAGGCCTAAAGGGTTAAAACTGTGCATGTACGTTCATCTTTGCTCAAAAACGCTCACTAAGAAACGGTTTTGCAAACTTCCGCCAGGGCTCCGCCCCACAACACTTGAAAATTTTGTTACAATGTTATTCTTATGGGGGATTTTTAATACAAATCAAAGCAACAACGAATCTCAAAAACTAGCCAACCTGAAGGGTTTAAATTTGGTATAGACGTTCCTTTCTACCCATTGATGCTCACTAAGAAACGGTTTTACAAAATTCCTGCAAGGCTCCGCCCCACACGACTTCAAAATTTTGTTACAATGTTATTCTTATGGAACACTTAAAATACGAATCTAGGAAACAACGAATCTCCAAAACTATAGGACCTACAGGGTTGAAATTTGGAATGGATGTTCCTCTTTGCCTATATGTGCTCACTAAGAAACGGTTTTGCGAAATTCCTTCAGGGCTCCGCCCCACATGACTTCAAATATTTGATGTAATTATCTGTTGAAGATTCAAAGCTATCAGCTGTTAGCGAAATGATACATTTAAAGGATGACATAACCATATGACAATATTTTTATCTTTGTAAACAATTTAACCGGTGTAAAAATGTTTATTAGTTAAGAGTTTAGGTTAGGTTCGGTTTAATCTACTTTGTCAAACACCACTCTCTCAGTATCATCGAATCTTTATAACCATATTGTATAGGGGGTTGAAATTAGCCATGGACGTTCCTCTGTGTTAAAAAATGCTCAGTAAGAAACGGTTTTACAAAATTCTTTCAGGTCTCTACCCCACAGGACTTAAAATTTCCATTTAATATTATTCTTATGGCCAATATTTAATACAAATCAAGGCCACAACGAATCTGAAAAACTATAGCACCTACGATGTTAAAATTTGGCATGGGCGTTCTTCTTTGATCATAGAAGCTCACTAAGAAATGGTTTTGCAAAATTCCATAAGGGCTCCGCCACATAGGACTTCAAAATATCTATCTAATGGTTATTCATAGCTAATTTTTAGTTAAAATCTAGGAAACAATGAATCTGAAAAACTATAGGATCTATGATGATGAAATTTGACGTGGACGTTCCTCTCTGCTCATATGTACGTGCTCACTACGAAAGTGTTTTGCCAAATTTATCAGGGCTCTACCACACACGATTTCAATTTTGGTCTAATGTTATTCTTATGACCAATATGAATCTAGGGAACAACGAGTATGAAAAGAGATAATCTAAGGGGTTGAAATTTGACACTTTGCCCATAGGTGCTCACTAAGAATAGCTTTTGTAAAGCGTCTTTAGGGCTTCGCCCCACGGGACAAAAAATTACTTTTGGGGCCTACAGGGTTGAATTTTGGCATGGACGTTCCTCTTTGCTCATAGGTGTTCACAAAGAAACTCTTTCACAAAAATCCCTTCAGGGCTCCACCACACATGTCTTCGAAATTTCAATATAATGTTACAATTAGGGCCAATTACAATACGAATTGAAAGAAACAACGAATCTATAAACTATAGGGCGTGCAAGGTTGAAATTTGGAATCTCTTTGGTCATAGGTGCTCAATAAAAAGTTGTTTACACATTCCCTTCAGGGCTCTGCCCCAAATACAGTAACCTCAAAATTACTATAGAGCCTACAGGGTTACTTTTTTTGCATAGACGGTCATCTTTGTTCATAGGTATTAACTAAAATACTAGATACTGGAGAGGAACTAATAAAAATCCTCGAAGGACCTGAGGTAAACTATTAAAAAGAAATTAAGACCTTGAAAAGAGAGATGAGATGGAGATATATTCAATAGTAAGAAAAACAAGAATAAAGAACGTTATAAACAGTGACATGTGAGTTAAAATACAAATATTGTAAAGATATGATAATGAAAGTAAATTTTTAAAATAATGGGGTGTGATTTGCTTCATGTATTACTGTATATAAATTGAATCAATACGGCTTTGGAAATATAGTTTTTGAAGTCCTTTAGGGCTCCACCCCACTGGTCTTAAAAATTACTCTATGGCCTAATGGGTTACATTTGACATTGATGTTCCTCTTTGGTCATGGGCATTCACTAAGAAACGATTTTACGAATTTTTTTTGGGCTCCACCCCACAGAACCTTTAGGTTACCATAGATCCTACGGGTTAAAATTTGACGTGGACATTTCTCTTTACTCAAAGGTACCAAGAAACGGATTTGAATATATAGTTTTTTAACTCCTTAAGGGCTCCGCCCCTCAGGACTTAGAAACTACTAGAGAGCCTACGGGGTTGAAATTTGACATGGATGTACCTCTTTGCTCATTGGAAGTCACTAGAAATTGTTTTGGAAATATAGTTTTGAAACCCTTTAGGGTTCCGCCCCACTGGACTTGAAAATTACTCTACGGCCTACGGGGTTGGGAAATTGACATGGACGTTACTCTTTACTCAAAGGCATTCACTAGGAAACGATTTTGCAAATTTCCTTTAGGGCTCCACTCCACAGAACCTTTAAGTCACCATAGATCCTACGGGGTTAAAATTTGACATGGAAAGTCCTTTAGGGCTCCACCCCACTGGACTTAAAAATTACTCTATGGCCTACGTTGTTAATATTTGACATGATCGTTCCTGTTTGCTCATAGGTGACCCGCTTATGCTATTTCAATGTAAATCTTAATGTAAATCTTAAAGAAGAAGATTTCGTAGGTCTTAAAGGAGATTAAAAAACAAATTCAACACGGGCGAAGCCGTGACGGGCAACAGCTAGTGCACTATAAAAAGGAAAACGCCAATAGTCATGGAAAAATTACGAACCCATAGTGTATTTCTCCTTCGTGGCCACATCTATGACATTTAGTATACAGTATAATCATGACTGAGGACTAAAATGATTTTGTATATTGAATAGACCACAATTAAAATATGCTTAACCTTGATACAGTTAGTATGATAGTTAATATATTGTCTTTACTCAGTAAATGACGTTTAGTTATTAAATGTTACTGTTTTACATTTTGGCTATATTTAGTGGTTAGAGTTAAATCGTTTTACTAAAGTGTTTGTTTATTTTCGACTGAATATTGTAAACTACAAACATTGAATAACCTCCGCGTGAGGAGTATTTTTTTTTATTCATTCTCTACTTCTTTCTTTACGTAGGTAGTATGGAGACAACCAATGCCCGTTAACCCACACAGACGAGGAGCTAGGCCCTATTCATGTAAATGACAGTGTGCGAAAACAAACAATATATAAATCAATGTTTTTCATTGAACAAACAGACAAAACATACTACAATCATAGCACGAGGGACGTCGATGTAACGGTTGGTAGGAGGCATGGAGGTACATGTACATTGGGGGCATGTTGGGGCATGGGTGGATATAAAGGGCATGGGGGACGTGGAAGAATTGGGGAGGCATGGAGGGCAGGGGGCAAGGGGACTCGGGGAGGAACGGCGGTCATGGAGGTACAGTAGTATGGGGGAAACGGGAGCCAAGGGGGCATGGGAGAAGGGGGGTGCGAGAGCATGGGAGGGTACAAGGGGCAAGATGAGCTTTGGTGGTATAGGGGTAGTTGGGCTTGGAGGGCATGGAGGCACAGGGAGGAATGGCGGGCATGGAGGCACGGGAGAGTGGGGGACAGAGGAGACACGGGGCATAAGGGTACGGGTGTATGGGACGTGGGGGGGGGGGGAGGGGTATGCGAGGGTACAAGGGGCACGAAGGGCTTTGGTGGCACAGGGGTAGTTGGACATGGGGAAGGCTTGGGAGCGAAAGGGGACATTGGAGGAGGCATGGGAGACATAGGGGCACTGGGAAGAATGGCTTGCATGGTGGCACTCACTGGCGCCGACTCCATGGGGCCCGAGGGGCTCGAGCCCCCCCAACATTCTTTCTGGGGGATGTTAAATTGGTATTCAGCTGCCGTGATTTAGTACAAATATGAAAGGTTTTGTTAAACTGATCATTTATAACCTTAGTTAAATACAATTTACTACATAGAAAAATCTGACATTCCTATAACCTTCTTCACTCAACGGTCACGTTCACTCGCAATAACAGGTGGTAATCAAACTCAAAATTAGGTCCACTGGATGGTGCATCTCAATCTGGACACGTTAGCTAAATCCCATAAGGGAAATGGTGCTGTTTTGGCATCTACCGCAGTAGACGACAAAGAGTAAATCGTAAAAGAGTGTCGATAATACTATTTGATACTTAAATACATTAAATTATATTATAATTTATAATAAATATGAAATAGTATAATCCATATAAATTAAAACCTGCTTTAAAGTAGTTGAATCACACATGTATGTACGGTGAATAAGCCCACTGCCTAATATTTATTTTGATTCGACAATCGTCATAGGCCTAGGCTACCTGGATTTTGCGCTAGACGTGGAAATATTGATTGCATTCACGCGCACTGATCGGTGTGATCGCGGTTTTAATCTTCGATTACCGATACCTTTTTAAGGCTTTTTAAGGGATTTACTACTTGTCGACTACAATGTTAGACGCCAAAATATCATAATATCCCTTATGGGATTTAGCTAACCTGTCCAGAGAGATGTACCAACCAGTGGTCTGAATTTAGATCCTGCACCGATTATTGCGAATGGACATGACCTTTGAGTAAAGAAGGTTAAGAATGTTAAAAGTATTCCAGTAAATTGTTTTAACTAGGTTTATTGTATAAAATTTAGAGAGTGTTTATTTATTTATTTATTTATTTATTTAGCCGTGACAATAAAATTGCATAGGCTTAATTTACATTATACTAATACAATTTCTATACAATATTAACTAACTATTAAAAAATGCCATATTTTTAGGTTTTAATATTCTTTTCCTTTCTTCTTATGTCTTAACTTTCCTTAAATGTCTTAAATTTTTCTTAATCCTCATATTTTCCCTCATTTATATATTCCTGCACACTATAAAAACATTTATCTAGTGTGAAAATGAAGACTCTAAAATATGAGTATACTATTTTAAGTTCTCTAATTGACTATAAATATTGTACAAAATCAATCAAATTTATACGGTATACAAAATCAATGGTTCGATCGTCCATGTTTTACGTCAGTTACATATTTTATTATTATCTTTTTGATTTTATTTATAGGCTCTTTAAATATGTTAGAATAATGGAACTAGTTTGAATTAAATGCACCTATTATTATTGTTCATTGAAAACATTGTTTAAATATTAGACCTTTTATTTTAATACTGTAAGGAAAACTTCATATGCTATACCAAATCAAGAAAATAATAACATTAAAAAAAAAAAAAAACGTTAGCAGGCCTCTAAAAACCATCACACTGACATTTAAACCAGGCACTGAGATTTAAAAAACTCAAAAATTAAACCTAAATTAAAATTCTTTTAAAATTTTCAAAATGTTCTGAAAGAATATCTCTGACTTGGAATTTTTTTAAAATAATTATCGGCTGCAAATCTTAAGAAAATAGGTCAAATGGAGATACATCTCGTACTTTATTAATCATGTTGAGGTTTTAATTGTTTTTAAAACGATATAAGTAACATCTCGTCGTTTTTCTAATGTAATTATTCCAAATACCTTTCTGTTTGACGACTTTATTCAGCCTGGTGATAGGTATATCGGCCAAGGAATCTAAATATAGCTTCCTTGATATAGGCTATCTATGGCTTTCTGCTAAGCATACAAATTTGAGTCAATTTGTTTTTAAGGAAAATTGTTTAAATTGAGTATTGATGCGAGTATGCCTGGCAAGAATTTACTTAATTTCTTGCGTACCCTTATAGCTCAAACTCAACTTAAAACTCAAAACATAATTTTTGAGGTTAACCTAGAAGGCAAAACGACATTTGATAGACACAGTTTAAACAAAATTATTTGATTTGAATGACATAGGGTTATTATTAGCACAAGCGTTTTTGTGGTTTTTAATACATAAACACTGATATTAAATTAATCAAAACAAAGTTTAAATAAACTAATTTATGAATTTTTCTATTAATATTCTTATTAAATACGCTAAGGGGTTTTTGTTATCGGGACTCCTACTACATTTTCAACCGAATTTCAAGTTTTTTGTGCCGTTGGAAAAGGGCTTGGTCGGTAGTTGTTTCCTAAAAACCTATGAGTATTAGACTTAAAATAAAGGCGCTAAGTCCATGATTATAATTTGAAATTTTAGAATAACATTAGGTTTGGGTTGGGAATTTTAAACATCTGATAATGTTCAGGTTCAGATGTAAATAAAGAGTAGTTTTGAATGATCAGCGTTAATCGGTCGGGTTAACTAATTTAGAACTAAACGTATTACTTTAATCAATGCCAAGTGATAGTCCAAATTAAACTGCTCGATTTCCAGAAATACACTAGATCTAGTTAATTATTATTATAATTTTAAGACAAGAATCGTCAAATTTCCCCTCATTCCTTCGGGCCCCCCCAATAATTTTTGAAAGTCGGCGCCCATGGTGGCACTGGAGCATTGGGGAAACGGGGGCCAATGGGAGGCATGGGGGCGCGGGGGTACGATGGTCAAGACAACCTGTGGTAGCATTGGGACACAGGGAAGAACGATTTTAAACACAGGGAGGATGGGGGACAGAGTGGAACCGCAGGCATGGGGGTTCGAGAGCATGGAGGGAACAGGAACTTTTTGAGGGGGGCGGGGGGCATGGGAGGGTACCAGGGGCATGAGGGGCTTTGGTGTCACATGGGTACTTGGTGTCAGAGAGGGGGGCACGGGGGAGTCATGGAAAAGGCTTGGACGGGGAAGAACGGCGGACATGGGGGCACATTAGCATAGAGGCGGGAGGGGCACGATGTGGTACGGGTGGTGAGGGGGCATGGGAGGCATGCGAGTCCCTGTCGCATATGGGGGTACTAAGCACGGGTCATGCGGGGGAACAAGAGACATAGGGGAGGCATGGGGAACACGATTAGCTGGGGAGGGGGTAGAGGGACCAGGGCCGCCCCGAGGGCAATAGGCGCCCGGGGCAAGGTTTTGACCAGCGCCCCCTAAATTAAATAATTGGCATATCTTGTAAACTGTAATGTTAAATTACAATTCTAAGCACTAAATTAGGTGCATGGCTAACTTTTCGATGCTGTTGTAGTAGGACGAGATGGCCCGTGCGCAAATTGCGAATTTTATGATTCTGTATAAGTGAAACTCACCTACAGTATGTGAATGTTGATTATGAAGTGACATAGATCTATTTTTGTTTACTATCTGGCTTTTAAAATTCATCTGAAGGTAATCAGCTGTTAAATTACAATTCACATTCAAGAACTTGCAATAAAAGTTGGTCAACATTTTAAAGTGCCCTCTAGAAATAAAGGCGAGGGGGGCGAAGCCTGAAACAATATGACCTTTTTAATTACGATTCTTCACTGCGGTATATACCAGTACTAAGCTTTAAAATGACACCTCAATATTAAAAATCGGTTTAGTAGGTCGAGAGAAAAAGGGATGTAACAGACGAAACCCTTATAGAAATAAGAAAATAGATTCACGAAGACAGTCCGATGAGAATCGATACATTGTTGCAAATTTTTTTGTGAAACACATTTTATACTGGTATTACACATGATAAACATAACCACAAATGATAACATTGCAGGGCGAAAGTGGGTGAGTGGGTACACAGGGACACAGCTGTTAAATTTCCATCAGACTACTTTTGTACATCTTACAATTGTAATGTAATGTAATGCTGCTAGTTAATGTAAGACACAGAACAAAAATAATAAGACAGAATGTACACACCAACACCCCATCAAATTACATGAGGGGTTAAGGTAATGAATGAGTGACGGGGTGGGCGTATGCGTAGTTCACAACTGCGCGACCGCCGGGCTCAAATGAGCGCTCAATCCATTTTTGCAGTGCGTAAGATCAGCTTGCCAGTAGTAGGCTTTCGTGCAGCCAAAAGCGATGCTATCATGATTCACTTCCACTTGCTTTGTAAAAAAAGGTTTAAAGTTTCAATGAATAACTAGTCACGACTCATTCCCCGACTATAATAAATTGTTTTAAATGTTTATTTGAACTAATCAACAAAATTATTATTAAACTATTTTTAACAAAAATATTAATAGATGGAGTTTTTACAATTTTTGTCAAGCCTTTAAAAATCGGGGATTTCTCCTCGGCCGCGGCGCCCGGGGCAACTGCCCCGGTCGCCCCGCCCTCGGGGCGGCCCTGAGTGGGACATGGAGGCACAGGGGTTCAGAATACAGTGGTGTACAGTATTAAAAGGCTATAATAACCATTTTGTCATGTTTTATCGAAGTATTTTATTCGTTTGAATTAGGAACTCATCACGTACATGGTTAAGGTTAAAACCATTTTTATTGCGTCCGGCTGTTTAGTAGTATAATGAATTATCATTTTTCCACAAAATAGACTACTGTACGTAATACAAGGAAAATTAATGTTTCATTGCTGATTTGATACCACCAATAAGTCCTATCAAGATTAAGGTAATATTTTATAAGAAAATTCAAGAGTATAGCTTGAGAAGAATTACATTAACTGTGCAAGGAGGTGATGAATTGAAACTTACTTTTGGATATATTAAATTTTTAGGGGCCTTTGCCCCTACAAGCCCCTAGTTTGTATTGAATTGCATTGCAAAATAAAACAGCTGTTGATAGTAAAACAGACAAACACATGTTAAAAGCTAAATAGAATTTTGAATTTTTTATGCAAAGGGGCAAGGTTTAATTATAACCATGTAATCGGGTAAATGCAGTGCATTGCACTGCACAAGTACCCCTAATGTGTAAAAATTCAATGCAGAGAATTAAAAAATTAATTCATTTTCATACATTACTTCTAATTATGAAGAATTTATTTGTTAATTACCAAAAACTTTGTTGAATTACACTGGTTAGTGTATTGATAATGGTGATAAAATTTAAAAGGTTATTTGGTTAGTTAAAAGAGAACCATTAACTACAACCCAACCGCTGTCTTACAAACGTTCACAATCATATTTACTAAGTTGACTTTAAAAGAGGAAAAATCCAAAATTCCCTCTGTTGTCAGACAATTGACTGTGTCTTCAGCTCTTTTGGCCCTAGACCACAGTTCACAGTTCTTTCAAAACTTTTGAGGTGGTCCTAAAGAAGTTATGCATGGGGAAAACAATCTTTCTGAAGTTTCGGTACACATACTAAATCTTATCAAACCTGGAGGAGGATTCAAAATAAAACTATAATTATTATATACAACACATTTAATTTAAAACAAAGTAGAAAAGAACCAGTCACGTTAATTACATTTTCATAAGGTTCAAACATTTTTATTTTTATACATTGAAGAATATTTTTATGCTCCATCAGCTACAACATCAAGTTTCTTGAAGAACCAGTGGAAAATTGCTAGAATGGTAAGCGACATTCCTAGTGGAAATATTGAAGCTTTAGCCCAAGCCATTAAACTGGAAAGAGAAAAAATAATGTCAAAATGTTCTCAAATATTTTAGTTGGTTTTTAAGTCTTTTGACAGTATATATTAAGAAATTTCAGGTTTTCTACGAAAGCCATAAAGCAAATCCTGTTTGTATCTGGTTAAGTAAGGGTGGATGTAGGGGTGTGCGAGTGTCAAAATTAAGTAGATTTGTTCAGTAAGAATGTGTAAGTCATGGATGTTGGTAGGAATGCATTATGTGGTATAGTATAATTCAAAATCAATATTGCCACCACAAGCTGAAATGCTGCCGCTTCCATTGGTGCTATTGACTGATTGTTTTCAGACAAAAGCATCAAAAGAAAGAAGTACATGGCTGACCTCTGTCAGATTTGACCTTATGAATTTTTGTAGTACATTTTTGTTCATCTCTCAAGTAAATGAACTAATCAAAATCTCATGGGTTGCCAATTTGGTAACAAAATAACAACCAAAGCTAAACAAAAATGATAGAATAGTACTTTTAAGCATTGTGTTTGAAACAGCTATTACATTTAATTAATTTAATGTTACTGTGAAGAGGTATAGTCGTTGGTTGTTGGTGTAAACGCAATAGCCTGATTACCATGATACTATAACAAAAGTGAATTAAAACCGACAATAATTAATTACACAAGCACAATTAGATAATAACACTAGATAATGTAACAAATTGGTTTTGATATGAATGTTTGAAAGATTAAGGTATAGCTTTTGTACTATTTACAGTTTTGTAATAAAAGGTATAGACTTACTCGTTTGCATCATCATAAACGTAGAAGGGCTCAGAGAGTGGAAGTAATCCACTTTCTACAATATACACATTTTTTACAGGATGGTCATCTTCATAGGTTTTCAGGTCCTCTATTTTATGGACAATATCCATGCCTTCAGTGACCTAAAATCAATAAAGTGTTTAAAATAAAACAATAAATTTTCATATCTGAAAACTTAAAAAAAATTTAATTACCGTACCTAAGACTTTTTCTTAAACTTTCAATTGAAGAGTGGTGTTTGAATTGAGTTTTCTTTGCTTCTTAGTAGTTATTTCTTTATCGTATGAAATAGAAATGAAAAAAAGAACATAAAAATTTAACGATTAAAATTAGAACCTCTTTGAATTCACAGAGAAAGTGTCTACTGTAAAATAAGTAGGAAACATAAAAGGTTCAAAGGTTCAATTTTAAATTGTATAAGTTATGTTGTCAGTACTGTTATATGATATTTATTTTAACGGGTTTTCCATGTTTTACCATTTACTAAACTGCAACCGTTGCCCAGATTCCTAGATAGGTCCTGTCCAAAGTTTATATACATGTATATACGCTTGCAATGTTTCATTTTAGTTAATTTTTACACTATGTACAACATTTTTGGCGGCCGGATTGAAGAACGCTAGGCCTAAGTTAGCTGATGTCTATACGTGGGAAGTTCAGGTACTCTTAAATTGAGTACAGGCTCTTTATTATCAGCCACTCCTTGGCTTTTCTTTTGAAGGTTTTAGTTTTGAGTTCCCTTATTTCCACTGGCAGTCTGTTGTAAAGCTTATACGCCAACACTGGGTATCTGTCCTTAGTTTTGTTTAGCCTGCCCCAGGATTGGTTTAAATTATGTCCCTTTTAGACCTGAGGTTGTATTGGGGCACTGTTCTCTCTTGGTAAGTATGGGATTATCCTTTACACTTAGAAGTGAATTTAAGATCTATTGCCCAATGCCCATACATGGTTTGTGTGCCCAGGTGTGTGAAAAGACATTAAAGGCTTGATTATTCAAATAGTTTCAAAAGCGGGGGAAGAACTGTAGATTGAAATACACTACAATGTAAATACACTTTGTCTTATTTGAGTTAGTCCAGTTGTGCTTAAAATAGTTTACTTCATATTTAAAATATTACATTTTACATTCAGGCGTGCCACGGCCAAGGCGGAGTCGCAGTTTCGGGGAATTTGTGTTTTAAAAAGGCTCAAACACATCACACAACTAGTAAAAACAGGAAAACTTAAGACAATCAAAATGACGATACATACAAATTAGAATGACTGCTCATAGCATAATATATTATATTTATTATTTTCAAATATTTGTCTCTGAAAATAGCTTTCTATATTCTCACTGCTATATTAGCCTAATTGTACTCTGAGATCACGATCTTGTTTATGGTTGCATTGATGACTAAAGTTAAACATTATTCTTGAATAACCTTTTAGTAAAAACATTTTGCTTTTTTTAAATATTATTGTGTTTTATTAATATTACTTGTTTAAAAAAAAAAGTGTGCTCATGTTCATCACATTGAATTCTAAATTAAATGTATGCCATGCCTTTATAGTTTTTGAAAATTGGGTTTAATATCCGGAGGAAATGTTTTGCGTCACAAGTAGTGCAAGAAAAAGTGGTTTAAAAAGCAAATTTAGTCTATACAGTATTGCTACAAGATTTTATTTATAACTGCATAATACTAGTTAAATTATAAAATAAACAATGCAACATCTTTGATAACTTGCAAAAATGATGAAATATTTACGTGCAGTAACTCATATACACAATAAAGTATTATATAATGTGTAATCAATAACGTACTCTGTGGAAGAAACCTTACAAGTGTTCACGGAGTTGTGGTCTTGTTGCTCGGAATTTATGCGTTGTTGTTTCTGTCAGGAATGTATGGTTTAATAAAATACCAAGCACATCAAAGATGAAATCCTACAAGATTTGACGGTTCATTTTAAGAAGCTCTTCTTATTGTAACTGTCATTAATTTTAAAATAAATTTCTTCATAATTTCCTATAAATAAAAATGTATTTAAAACCATATTTATAAAAAATTATTTATTAAATTTATTAAAACCTTTCTTATTTATTGGAAATTTTTAAGAAATTTATTTTAAAATTAAAGATTTGATGGGTGTGATTCAATTTCCCGAAAAATATTTAAGAGCACATAATGCAACCACTAAATTAAAATGTCTAAATTAAATGCTCAATTTCATGTAGATTTGAAAAAAAAGAACTAACCATAAAATTTTGACAGTATTTTCTTATAGCAACGCACTTTGTAGAAAATGATAATCTAATAATGTTTTTAGCAATTTTAGAATCTCACAAGGATACATTATATTGTATTGTGGTGGAATCAAAATGGCCAACTCACCCTTCCGAACACAACATGCTTTCCGTTCAACCAAGGTGTTGGCTGTGTTATAATGAAAAATTGACAACCATTGGTGTCAGGACCTGTAACAAAAACATTTGCAAAGCTAGGAAAAGGAATATATTACTATATTACTTGCTAAAATTATAATAATAACACTGTCTATGACAAAAGGTCCGTGATAGAGATTTAAAAGAATCGTTTCTGACTAATATCAAAGCATAGATAAAAATTAATTTTTAAATTAAGATGTTTAATGCTTGTAATGTTGTAAGGACTGGTTATATTTGGTACACAGTTGGAAGCTTATATTAGATTCTCAGAGGCTTTCTCACACCAGATTTGGGTACAGCAAATCAATAGTTAAAAACTTATTTCATCATACCCTTGTGATAAACGTTGTTTTTGCAACAGTCAGCTGTGATCGAAACTATGTACTAGATTCCCGATTAGTTAAACGGTCTGGTAAACAATGTTTTTCTGGACTTGGCCGGAAAATAGTAGTTTTTGGGACTAGGCCGAAAAAAAATCACACGATTTTACACCACGAGTGCTGCTATTCTACTTACAGTAACTTATTTCATTTTACAATTTTCAAATATCTGATTGTTTTCTGTTGAAACAAATGAAACAATTTAAACCTCTAATGATAAATTTTTCAACATAATTTTTTTTAATACTAAACAGCTGAAATCTGCTCAAATACAAGATAAACAAATAACAATATAAGAGGTGGTATATAGGTAAAACTTTTTTGACTTTTATCCAAACTGTATTTATTAAAGGTGGATTGATGAAAAGTTCTGTCGGTCACTAGTCCGGAAAATGGTCATTACTGGTGAGCGCATGACCGAGTTTCAAGAAAAAGGCCAAGCCGAGTACTTCAATTAGATCAAGCACCGGTATACCACTTTCGGACTACATCAGTATATGTCATGAGTACTCTCGGTACAATAAGTAATGTAGAAAAATTTTTATATAAACATTTTTTTCCAACACTGACCTGAGTTGGCCATGCTTACAAAGCCAGGCGCGGTATGCTTTATGAGAAAATTTTCGTCTTTGAAGTGTTTCCCATAAATACTGATAACTCCCTGGCCATCCCCCGAGATCACATCTCCACCTGGACAGACACAGGTTCATCAGTAGAGTAGAGATTATAAAATTAATAATATTACACATAAAAAAAAAACTATATATTATACTTATCTTTCACATAGTAATTTTTTTTCTTCTTATTTATGGTTGGTCACTCTTTGGAATACTCATGGGACATTATTTGTCCATAAATATACATGATATATTTGATTAGTTTATAGAATTTACATTTATTGGTGTTAAAAAAAAAAATTGTTAACAAAAAAATTTAGTTTACAATGTGATTTTCTCTTAAAATAATAGTCAAAATTATACCCAGTTCAAAAGAGTTTTTCTCTTAAAATAATAGTCAAAACTATACCCAGTTCAAAATAAATGTATGCAGAGTTTAATTCCCCCATTTTAGCGAATTTCCCTATAGGGAATATTAGCGAATTTCCCTATAGGGAATACGCTATTACGGTAGTAGCCATGGTAAGACCTAAGCCCGGGACCACTTTACTTTTTCATTTTGAGGTCCCCAGTAGCCAAAAACACCGTTCGTTCGTTTTCATATATATGTGTATATATATATATATACAGGGTGTCCAGCTTCCACCTTTACAAACTTTTCCAGGTTATTAAGCATGCCAAAACAAACAGAAAAATCATATATACATATGTCCGGAAATGCTTTGTTAAGCCGCTAGCCGCCATTTTGTTTTTTACACTTAAGAATTTTTATTTCCGTAACGGGTTGTTGTATGGAGTTCATATTTGGCAAATACCTTAATCACACCAATGCTCATTTTTAGAAAAAATATTATTTTTTTCCGATCAATATTTTCAAAATGGCGGCCATTTTAAGTTTTCAAACTAAAATATCTCAAAAACCGTAAATTTTATAAAAATTTTACTAGACACAAAAAAGTTGAAAAATTAAATTATCTAAACACTTATACCAAGTTTGTAAGGATCCGGCAACAAATAACGGAGTTATGGTGGTTTTCCTGTAGAAAAACACTGATTTTGCACTATGGTTAATGCCAATTTAGGTTATTTTAAGAGAAAAATCTCAATAACTCCGTTATTTGTTGTCGGATCCTTACAAACTTGGTATCAATGTTTAGATAATGTAATTTGTCAACTTTTTTGTATCTAGTAAAAGTTTTATAAAGTTTACGGTTTTTTAGATATTTGAGTTTAAAAATTTAAAATGGCCGCCATTTTGAAAATATTGATCGGAAAAAAATAATATTTTTTCTAAAAATGAGCATTGGTGTGATTAAGGTATTTGCCAAATATGAACTCCATACAACAACCCGTTACGGAAATAAAAATTCTTAAGTGTAAAAAACAAAATGGCGGCTAGCGGCTTAACGAAGCATTTCCGGACATATGTTTATATGATTTTTCTGTTTGTTTTGGCATGCTTAATAACCTGAAAAAGTTTGTAAAGGTGGAAGCTGGACACCCTGTATATATATATATATATATACAGGGTGTCCCGGAACTCTCTGGAACCCTTTTGTACATTTGTTCCTTGCATCAAGACAAGAAAAAAACATCATTCAAATAGGGGTCTAAAATCCATCGTTTAGCCGCTAGCCGCCATTTTGTTTTTTTCACGTAATAATTTTTATTTCCGTAACGGATGGATGTATTCAGTTCATATTTGGTGTGAATCTCTATCATACTAATGTACAATTTCAGGAAAAAAATTAATTTTTTCCACTGTGTATTTTCAAAATGGCGGCCATTTTTAATTTTCAAACTAAAATATCTCAAATTCGGTAAATTTTAAAAAAAATTTACTATGTACAAAAAAGCAGCTAAATTAAGTTATCTAACCAACGGTACCAAGTTTGTAAGGATCTGATAACAAATAACGGAGTTATTGTGATTTTTCTGTGAAAATGGCCATCATTTGCATTAATTATAATGCAAAATCAATGTTTTTTTGGAGAAAAATCGCAATAACTCCGTTATTTGTAATCAGATCCTTACAAATTTGGTACCGTTGGTTAGATAATTAAATTTGGCAACTTTTTTGTACAAAATAAAATTTTTTTGAAATTTACCAACTCTGAGATATTTGAGTTTGAAAATTTAAAATGGCCGCCATTTTGAAAATACACAGTGGAAAAAATTAATTTTTTTCCTGAAAATGTACATTAGTATGATGAAGATTCATACCAAATATGAACTGAATACATCCATCCGTTACGGAAATAAAAATTAATACGTGAAAAAAACAAAATGGCGGCTAGCGGCTAAACGATGGATTTTAGACCCCTATTTGTATGATGTTTTTTTCTTGTCTTGATGCAAGGAACAAATATACAAAAGGGTTCCAGAGAGTTCCGGGACACCCTGTATATGTGTCCGTGGTACCGATAACTTTTGAAGCGGACCTCCGATTTTGATGAAATTTGGTATGAAGGTGTAAGACCAGGTCTATTTTCATGAGTTCGCAAACCAGCATGATCGGGTTATGGGAACGGGGTTTTATGGGGTTTCAAAGGAGTAAAAAATGGGTTTTAGGCATTTTTGGACCTTAATTTTTAAAATTCGACAATTTTAACAGAAACCATTTAAAAGAGCTTGAAAAAACAAACAATTTTGTATTTTGAATTTTTAACTTGGCTTAACAGGTTACGGAGAAAAGCTAAAAATAGTTTTCCAATGTTAATCTTATGGGAAATCAGCAAAACCCTGTATCTCGCTTATTTATTAGAATAACTTGATACAATTTGTTATGTACATTCACTAGGTAATATTTAACTGATATTTGCTTTCAACACCCATATGGCGGTAAACCTACATACCCATGGGGTAAACCCATAAGTAAACCCATGGGGTTTATGGGGAAAATTTAAAAGTGTCCAATATTGATACAATTTGATATTTACATTACCTATTACATTTTTTAACAAAACTAACATTTTCTAACAACATCCAATGGCAGCAAACCTACACACTCATTACTATGGTGTTTATGGGGAAAATAAACAATCTCAAGATCCTTAGGAAATTCGCTGAGTACGCAGGTCTGCTGCGACGGAGGGTATTTTCTTGTTAAACCCGCTGCCAAGAATCCAACCATTCAAAATTAATCGCTGAGAATTACTGCAGTTTTTTAATATCTCATTTCACTTTACGCCCATGTTTTGGCTTTTTATAAAAAAATTTAAAATATTGTAATTTTGATGTTTTAAATATTATGAGAAGCGCTTCCAACTACAAGGGTAAGTAATACGATCATCAGCGCTATTTTCTACTCTGAATTTAAGTGCGAAATCAAAATAACATCTGATTATGAAGAAAAATGGGGAATTCAGGAAGGTATTGAGGGAATTTTTCTTATGGTTGGAAATAACATTCCGTCTTTCAACCGCACATTTATTTTGAATGAGGTACAATTCACAATCTTTAAAAACACATTTATCGGAAGATATATTACTACCCTTAAACATGAGTCCTAGTCTACCTCCAGTCTTAGGTGATTTCTCTTAAAAGTGTTTTTTTTTAAATAAACAGAAGATAAAATAATAAGAATATAGTATGATTTTAATACCTTGAATCATAAAATTTTTGACGATTCTATGGAACGGGGTGTTATTCCCATACTTGCGTCCTTTGACCCCACCAGTGGCTAGTGTCTTGAAGTTTTTGACAGTTCTGGGCACAACTTCCCCAAAAAGCCCGATTTCAACCCGGCCCTCCACTTGCCCTCCGATGCTTATGTCAAAATAGACCACATCTGTCACCTTATACTTCTCTGCCTGGAAAATATTCCATCAACGTGATAAAAAATTAGTAAAACAGTCCAAACTATACTCTAAAAAGGGAAAATATTTAGAAAAAATAAAGTATCCCAAAATTAATTGGGGTTTTCCCTTTGGTGCATTATTAAAACACTCTCTAGACCCCTTACAAATTACAGAATGAAAAAGTACACCATGCATGGCAAGATTTTTCAAATATGTTATGTTTTTCAAAACTTTTAAGAAACATTTTCAAATTGATAATAGTAAAGATTAACTAATTAGGGTACCATCAACATTAGAAATGTAAAAGTCCACAGCTTACGTTTATTATCATGATTTTTGTGTAGATTGACAAAATTGCACAATAAATAACACTTAAAGAATTCAAGTAAAATTAAATACCGTCGATGATAAATATATCTTCTGATGAAGTTTTTCCAATTCTATCAAAGTAGTACATTTTACAGTGTAAGTTAGTTTTGAAGAATAGTCTAAATATTTAGGTGTCTTTTGCAATTATTTGTTTAAATAAATACCGTACCAAACAATAACACACACTAAGAAATAAAAAAAATAAAGAAATAGAAAAACTATACCATTCTACGGGTTGGTTTAATTTGGAAAATCCATAAACAGTTAAATAAAAAATTAACGATGGTAGTAAAGTATTGACCATTGTATTACTTACGCATAAACCAAGGGAGCAAAGCAACAACAGAAGGAAGACCCTCACATGAGCTGTCATAGCGATAGACTGACAGGGAAGTTGTATGGTATGAGCATGCGCAAGACTAATGTTGTTTGTTATGAATTCTTATATATTTATAAAAAAGTTTCTCCATAAAACATAAAATCAAAGAGGTTTAATATACATTATAATTTTAATACTTTAGTTATACAGTAATGTATTGTACGCTTGGGTTTGGGAATATTACCTTCTTGGATTTTGGAAGGTTTTCTAAGATTGAATGATCGTCACTTTCTATAAAATGTTAACATGCTGTAAACTTAGATTAATTATTAAATAATACGGTATATTAAAATAAAAATGTGAAGATATAGAATGGTTGTCTATTTGTATTTAAAAAGTCATTCACAGTGTTTTAGAGAATAATAGTTACTTGAGCATTAAAGTGTCAATGATAGATCGAGCTGTAAAAAAATACACGAATTTTATTGTACTTTGTTGTAATACTGTGTACTTTTAAAAATTGTATTATGATAACGGCTTCAAATGCCACTACGTGATATGCTACACAGCCGCGTGGCAGGTGTTGCGTCAGAACGGTTGCAGGGTGACAACTCTCCGATAGTTACTGAAAGACCAAATATTAACACTAATCTATCAGCAAGGCAAATAATGAATTTTTTTAAACGGGAATTTGGTAATTCTACTTACTGTATTAGTCCGGTTTAAGTTGTATTAGCGTTACTCACAAACATATTTTTTAACTTATTTTAATTATGATGATATAATTTACACCGGACGCTGGAATCCCCGCTGGACCCTCCGCTACCTGCTGATGGGCCGCTGTGCCAGGATCGCAGTTTCGGTTGTTGGATTAGCGAACCCTTTTGAGGATTAAAACTAGGATCAATCAATAGACAATAAATCAATTATAACCGTCTAATCCAATATTGTGATTATCTGTTCCGGCAATCGCCTATAAAACTGCACCTATTATTAGCTGTACATTAACATATTTTTAAATTCTCTTCCCAATCCCAATGTTATTCTAAAGGGAAAATATCAAATTTCAATGATGGATAGCGCCTTTAAGTCCGATTCTCATCAATTTTGAGGGAAATAACTAAAGACCGAGCCCTATCCAATGACGCCAAAAACTTGAAACCCGGGTGAAAAAGAACAGTTCTCTTAAAAATAAAAAAAAACCCTTTTAAATAAGTACTAGGGACCGCCTGCTGACCGAAATTCGACCAAACATCTAGTTGATCTTGAGCCAAATAGTTTTAAAATACTTCTTAACTGAAACACCTGTTCTTCATGATTTGCCAGCATTTGTTACGTTTATGTATTCATTGTTATTACCTTACAACTGTCTAATAAATCAATCAATCATCCTCCCATAAGATTAACATTGAATCTTTGAAAGCCTGTAGTGCGGAGCTGTGATGGCTAAAGTGAATTATACTGGGATTCTGCTCATCTACAGGACACTACCTTTCTAATGGTATGCCTGGAAACTCGTACGATGCACACAAGCTGAGAAAAGGGGGGGGGGGAAAGAAACATGCTTGCCTATTAATATATATTCAGATTTTGTAAACAATTAATGCTACTTTGACACTTTACCTGAGACACCGGTGGTATCTTATGCATTTTTAAAGTGAATATGGTAAAGGTGAACTGAAGGGTGAGTGTGGTACCAAAGAGGAGGTTGTTCCTCACAAAAACCAACTGTCAATATCATAAATTAAATTAACAAAGACAGCTGCGGGAGTTCATTTTTTTAGACAACCAAGCCCTGAAAGGAAGTTCTCTTACCGGAAAGCACTGGCACCGATACTCTCAATCATGAATACGTTAGGATGTTCAGGATGGGGTTGAGTTACGCCCCGGAGGATCCCCGCATCATCTTCAAGTGTATGGAGTGTCACGCCGACCGCTGTAGGCCACCACGACCCGCCACCGACGTGTCGAGCTCCGCCACCATTCGGTCCTCAGAGGACGGTCGTTCAAGCGAGTCTTCACTGAAAACTTCGACAGACTAAGCTGTTTTTGCCTAAGCTCAATAACCTCGAATGACGTCACGAGATCGTTCAGGAAGTGACGTCACCAAACCGGTTTGACAGGTGACGTAATTGATGACACCACAAAGGTCAACGTCAAAATGCTTTTGGCACTTTTCTAGTTTCTCAACTTTTGTCTCGAAATTCGAACAAGTCCCTAAGGTCACAGCCAAAGTGGAAAACAATGATTCTCAGTGACGTTGAAGATATTTCTCAGTGACCTCGGAGACTTTGACAAAAATCGAGGAAAAACTGCAAAAGTGCCAATTAACTTTAAAGTTTGTTGTGATCTTGAAACCTGATGAAGTATGGTGTGAGAAGAAAATTCGTCATCTCTTAATCCTGATGACATCCATCATGTCAGCGATGATAAAATAATGATATTTAGAGTTTCATTTCATACATTTACATTTGAAAAGAATAATGTATGTTGTGTGTAGACTTTTAAGTAAAAATGTGGAATTTATTAAGAGAGTGCTTCATACAAGAACCGTCACCATTTCGGGCCGCAGAACCCCAGATGGAACATATGTAATGATTTATTTGTTCCAGTAACCATATTTTTATTACTTGGTATCTCCTTGATGGTCTTGTAAACCGTCTTCTCTGAGGTCCAAATTTTCTTATGTCATTCTTATGCTATCTAATGCAGCAGAAAGGAGCCTTGCCAAGGATAAAAGTTATGGCAAGATAAGGATTAACGACTAAGGCGAGTAAGAACTGCGACTGGTAGCATTTTTTTTATTGTTAGATTGGGATACTGTAATAGCACTGTCTTAAAAGATGATATTTAAATTAATTTAGATTTGAATAATTTGATGCCTCTCAAGTCCAGGGACAATCTCATGGACTTAGAGCCAATGTAATCCGGGTCCTTTTCAAAAATCGTGAGCTTGGGCCGAACTGCAGTAATTATATATCTATTTCTAGTGTTACAGTGACGATTGTTTGGTTAAATGGGATTATTTTCTTTGACAAAATCAATTGCTTCCAAAATGGAAAGAGAGGAATAATTGAAAATGTTGTTGCATACTCAATTGTCAATAGCCACCATAAATAATATTAACGCTCTTTAAATCAGTAGCCTATCAAATTATATATTTAATCTTCAACTATTTGCAAACTACTAGCGTATATAGCTATTTGTGTAATAAGAGCGTAAAGTACGTCATTGCCATTGCCACTGGAGAACTGTAGATGGCCGCACGAAGCGTCAGCTGAGTGCGGCCAAACAATTCGAGAGCGGCAATGACTATTTACGCTCGTAATACACACAAGATTTTTCCTACCAACATAATTGCTACAGATTACATGTTTTATTGTATACAAAATGTCATTTAGATTACTTCTGATTTGTTTCTGTTGGAACACACTGTTAACTATCAAACATAACCTCAAACTAAAAAAGAAGCAATTTTACTAAACGACAACAATGAATAACAGCTGTAGCATGGCTTGTAATAAGTTATTACAAGCCATGCTACAGCTAGCTAGACAGCCATAACAGCTGACTTCAAATTGCTGTTTGATCTAGCGTGCGGTAAAGAATCATTGCCGCTCTAGAGCGGGAAAAAAACGGAAACCGGATATGAACTGTTTTGCATAGGGGTTACAGGTGTGGCAATGCGATTATTTCCATGCAGTGGCAGGAAAAAAATATTAGCAAAATACGTATAAACAATAAAACCCACCCCGATCTACTATTTTATAGATCTCGGTATCGTGTTCAACTAAGCTTTTCCCGAAGTCTATGATTCTATAAACCACCCCAAGCAGTGCCGTTTACCCTTGATTCTCTGGGCCGGATAACAAGACAGCCCGCCCCCGTGATGTCCCCCATTACCGGCAGATGCGTGGTCGTGTGAGGGTGGCACCACTGATTACTACAGGTGTGAACAACCCTGGGGAAAGTGATTCGAAACGTGCCGTCCAGTCCAGTCCAGTCCGCTCCGGTTGGGCCCAGTATAAACAGTGTGTCTGCCCCGTAATCGGCCCCTCCTACTTTATTGCCTCCCGCCAAATTGGTCGCCTTCCCGCCCAATTCCACTCTTGCTTTCTTTTGGAGTCAAAAGTAAATTTGGGTGTTGTAATAGGTTATTTGGTGTTTACAGGATGCGGCGCTGTGTTAAAAAAGGGTTACTGTCTAACTTTGCTTCCAAATGTCTATGAATTTTCATATGGTGTAATCCAGGCTCCTCTAATTCAAAATTGAGATATTTGAGTACAGATTACGTTACTAAACTCCTTTTTACAATTTTAAGAAAAATTTTGAGACATTTATAAATTAGTAAGAGGCATAGTTGTATACATATGCCAAATAAAATTCCAGGGTCTAATTTCAGGGGATTGCTGATTTCTTGGAACCTCAAAATTCCAGTCCTCGACGACTTGGAAGTTTACCCAACAGATGTTTCGATGAACAAATTGTTGGAGTAGGAGTAAGTGGTTATGAAGTGGCGTGAATTTTTTATTTCGGGGGCGGATTAACCTTGAAGGAGACCAAACTATATGGATTCAACAATTGAAATAAGGGAGACTACATACTATTATTTGAGCTGTTAATTAATGATAATAACCAATGGATTAGCTTTTATTTGTCAGTAACAAATCTAAAACTCATCTGATCCCACTCACATTCATCCTTCAGTTATATTCAACTAAAATCACGCCTATGTCTCAAGAAATTTATCACATAATACCCCTGAGAATTAAAAAATGTATACTCTAAAAAAAGAAGATTTTAGCTATTCAGTTGACTTTTTTGCTTTTTACTTTGTATCACTTGAATAATGTAACTGATACGAATAGAGATTATAATGAGATAAAAATAAGTCATCGCCCCCTCCCCCTTATCCGTCAACAGAACTGTCTCCCCCAAGCCGGTGGTGGGTCAAAAGGCGCATATAGATATAGACGCACACGCACTACTTGTTTTACTTATGGCTTGCAGATATATTGCTGTTATCATAATCTATTAGCGCTTAAGCAACTAGGTTAAACGTCTCTTAAAGGTATAATACAGCAGTATTAATTAATTTTTTAAATTTGTATTGTTTTATATTATTATTAGTCTTTTGGAGGGGAGGGGGGGGGGGTGATTGATCACCCTGATCACCCCCTTGTTTTCGCCACTGTGTTGAAATTCAATCACGTAGTAAGAGTATAAGAGTATTAAAGAGCAGTAAAAAGCTTCACATTACAGAAGTAGGCCTACAGTTCTCTTGTATGAGGTCAGGTATTGTATAAGTATTGTGGGTTGTTAACGTTGTTCTTGGCGCCGTATTGGTGGGAGGAGCCCTTTGTTAACCATGTGAGTTCCTACTGCGCTGACACAGACGCAAGTTGCTGAGCACCATAGACTAATAATTACATCCTTTGACGCAGGAGATTAAAAAAGAGAAATCTAGTAAAAAAGGGCTCTCAAAAAATAGTTTTGACAGTTTTTAACGTTTTAAATTGCTTTATTGCTATGACTGTAATATGATACATTCATTAAAAGTTGAAGACTTTTGGGCCTGATTAAGCTAATAAACTTTAAAATTATTGAAAAGGTACCTAGGATATATGTAGTTAATGTTAAATATTTTTACAATGTTCATAAAAAACAATATCATAAATGTTAGAAATTGTACTGCTTTTGACATGGAGTAGACAATTTTTACAATATTTCTGTTCAGGATGAAAAAATTACAAAAAAACTGACAATTTTACAGTGGAGGTAAGAAAAACCATATCAAATAATTGAGGGAATATGCCATTGCCACGGAAGTAGGCCTAAATTCCCGGAAGATGTGAGCCGGGGACCATGATACTTTTTCGTTTTGGTGATTTCAATAGAAGCAAAACACAAGATATCTTTAAATTTATACACACTTATATGAAGGAATAAATGTTAATCTATACATAACATAAACACGCGATACGTTTCGAAAGAAGAAATTTGGTTCTGATGTGTAGGGCAGAATTCGTCAGGTCGAGATAAAAAACTTGAATGGCACCTTGCGATCGAGGTGTTATAAAATTTGAACTCTGTCAAATTTGTTGAGTCGTTTTGCTCTTAGCTTTTTTTAATCCCACAATCTTAAATGAAATCATTAAAAAGAACCCATTAGAACTTTTGGGGCTTCTTTGGATATCAAAACGAAAAAGTATCATGGTCCCCGGCTTCACATGTTACGGTAACTACTTCCACAGGGTGTTTCCCCTGTTCTGGGTCTACCCTGCAGGATACCCACGGAAGCCCCTGACCACCCTCCCTCCCCCTCACCGGTTGACGGGTCGCGGCCGCGCGCCCGCGAGTGGGAGTCGGCGCGGCGCCACCTAACATATGGTCGGTCTGCTGTGAGCTTGATCTGGTTATTTATGCCGTATTCATGTGCGCCAGTGCGCTTACCGGTCCCACAATTCCACAATCACTTCATATTGTCAGTCGTAGCCGTAGCGCCGCTGCCGCCGCCGGTCCGGCGCTGATTGTTTTTAAATTAATTGTCCCTGACATTTACCCCGGGAGTTCCACGGGCGTGGGATTCTGTAGATGTTATCGCGGTAAATCAATGGTTTCAATGTAATCTACGCGCCCTCCAGGTAATGCATGACCTCCGGCGCCGATGGCGTAGAGTTGCAGGATCAGACAAGAGATGTTGGTCTTGAGGTTTGCTATAAAGTTAAACTTAAGAATAGTCCGTGAAATGGGGAAGTTAAAAAAAAATCTAGTAAAGCCCCTGGGTAAAATTTCGTGTGTTTAAATATGATGTACCTCATCAAGGACCAACATTAATGGGAATTCTTTCTTTATTCTTGGACAGTTTTGAACGATGTATTCAATATTCAAAATGTTATACAGTTAAAAGGTGTTTAAAATTTTAGGACAGAAAAATTTTCCTTTTTCAAAACGGGTTTACCTATCCTATCCTATCCTAGACATAATACGAGCAATGTCTGAAGGGATGCGTGTTCCACGATCTCGAAATCTAGCGGGTAGATTTTGCTTAAACTTTGCATTTAAGAGTGTTTTGGCCCAAAAATAAGTTTAGAAAAGGCCTCAATCACAGGAAAAATCGAATTTTGTCTAAATTTAAGTTTAAAAATCGTAATTTTTCACAATGGTCTTATGGGTAACGAAATAACAACGAAAGGTAGACATAAATAAAGGAACATTAATGTTAAGCAGACTTTTTGAAACAACTGTTAACTTTGAAGAGGTATTGTTCCCTGTTGGGGGAATTTTAGCTTTCACGGTAGCTCTTTTACCGTAACACTATATCAAAACTGAATACACAACGAACCAACTAGCAACCAACGAGCAAGGCTCGGTTGACCTGGTACTTATATTATAACACTGGTTGATATACGAAATTGACTACATTTAGAATCACATCCGGTATCCGGCAGCACAACCTGAGCCGCATTGCTGCCGAGCCCATCGTAAATCCACGTGTCGTTTCTGGGCGGCGCTGCGGTAGCGGGTGCCGAAAATGACGTCACGGCGAGCGGGACATAACGCACGCGCAGATGACAGATAAGATCGCGGCGCATGCGCAAACAAATTGGCGGCCAGATAACGCCAGTGTGCGCAATAAATCTGGTATCGGGTGCCACTCTAAATGATACTTCCGCCTGGCTTTCCCCACCGAGATGGATGCAAGGGAGCGGGGCAGGGGTGCAGCTTCTGATCCATTTTATTCCTCGTTGATGTAAATGTGCGATTTCACGAACTCGATCGACCACAGCTTGGAGAAATATTAATACTAGATGAATGATTGAGAAAATGAGATAACGCCGAAGGTCTTATAAAAACCTTAAAGGTCTGAATAAAATAAGTTTTACGTTCATAACGCAGGATTAGATCTTCAAGCACCGAAAGGTTGTATACTTATTTCAACTTGTAAAACAATACTTATTTAAGTGATGACAAAAAGGACTCTGGTAGATTACGATGTTTATTATTGTCATAACAACCGTAACCTGTCTGTGTGACTTGCAAATGTAGTAATCCTGGTAATCATTACCAAATTATATCCGTACGTAGAATTTAATATTTCAGTTGTTTTATCTACTGCTGCATTGTGTTCAGTGTTAATTTACTGATAAGTGGTGTATTTTCTTCAAACCGCAGTCCTCAGCCTCTGCGGAAAGTTCATTGTTTCGTAGCTAAGGTTGTACATAGTTTATGTATTTTTTTTATTAATGAATTTGAATTGTTAATATGATTTACACAAAAATTCATTTTTATGGTTAAATTTAACAGTTTAAAATTTACTTTTGTCACTTTTATACATCCACTATGAATAGGGCAGAGGGGCCTAAACTTTTGCAACTTAATTACACATTACACTTAACTTTAAATGTGTACTTAATCATTGTTCGTATGAAATACGAGAAGAAACCTCATATTTGATTTGCATTTGAGAGGCTAAACGTTAGCCACAATTTGTCACATAGGAAAAACTGAAATTAGAATCAATCTTGAGTCTTTCCGTCAACACCCGAATCCTCCGCAATCTACCAGGAGACAAAGCTACTTTTGAAATTTGAACGGGAGGCTCGGTTGGTCACCGATTACAATAGAAACGCGTGGACTTTATGTGCCAATAACAATTAAAACCAAGGTTCGTCTCGTCAGCCACAGTAGGCGACACTAGCGGCGCCAAGCGGCGGACTTTATGACCTACGATGTAGGAAGAATAAGGGAGGAGTGGCCCAAAAAGCGCTTATGTATATTAATGGCTTTTCGGGTGATCCAAAACAAATGGGAGTGCGTTTGTTGGGAGAGGCGTACAATGGGATTCTGGGCGGTCTGAAGGACCGAGGACACCGGTGACAGTCCGAACACGGAGTTGGATGTGGAGTTGTCACTGGCCGCCGGGATATCAACGGAGTCTTGAGAGTGTGCCAGCTGTGTGAGGTTTGTGTCGTGGGACTACAGCGCTACCAAACTGATGATGATACAAGGGACGTGAATCCGAATTTATCTCAAGAAGTAGCTTCAAATATCCTTATCTTCCCTGATGTGATTTAAACAATTTGTGATTTGGATGTTTTTGGACTTGTTCTATCTTAATTTTGTGACTCTAAACCTCCCAAAAGTAATCACAAGTGTTCTATTGTTATATACCATTTTTTAGAATTGTTACAGATAATGGGGAGGTTTTTGGTTGAGTTGAGAAAATTGGTTTGGCTAGTGCAATTTTACCGAATAGGTATAACAAAAGAGGATCATAAAATAAACATTCATCACTCCTCCAGCCTTCGCTGCCTTGAGATTTCAACATCGTCCTGTTGTAAGACCAATACATATAGGTTCTTATGTTTAAAATTACCAGGCGAGAATTATGGCTCAATTTTAATTGTCAATCACAAGTTTATCTAGATTTCCCTATCAGACGGACTCTTTCGACAGATAGTTCAAAACCTAAAATGGTAGCTGCATCCAATTCCCAAACCAATACTTTCCTACAATAAGTATCGAACCCCTCAAGGGACGTCTGCAGTTCACTGATTGTAACGTCACAGAGCCGACGTGACCGTGGCCGTGCCTGTCCCGGACCTCACGGTACCGTGATCTGACCCCGCAGTTGGCAGTCAAATGCATGGCCGGTACCGACCACAATTAGTCGATGAAAGGGCCCGTCGCCGTCGCCGATACCGACACCGGGTCAACAGTTTCGATTATTGCAAGACTCGGATCGTGGTTGGCATCGATATGGATAAACGACTTCTTGGACACGGGGCGAAATCGGGTAGCAAGTTCCGGAATGGTTACAATTTATTCATAGTTTTATTGATTCAGTAGATGTTGTTATTGTGGGTTTGATTGTCAAGGGAAATGATACAAGGAGAGCTTGATGGGAAAACATTCGCTGGCGAGACTGTTGGGGAGAATCAACAATCGATTGAAGTCTGAAGAAAAACTCTCGGATGAAGTAAGCTGTGTTATTGTAGTCGATGCAGCTGGTCAAAGTTTCGGATGTATTACAACACCCGTCATCAAAGCGAATTTGCCTTCTTTGCTAATCAATCACAACTTGATCCATCTACATCGACGTCAACGACACTGCTGGATTCGGGAAACGACATAGGATTAATTTGTGTATAGATACCATGATACTTGTAGGGTTGATTTGTGACCCAGTTGTCATTTGTCATTGTGCTATTAATTAATGATGCGTTCTAACAACTGGTCGATGTTAGATAGTAAGACTGGGGTTTGGACCGTTTCTCGACAAAACGTTAAGAAATGCCACTGGCGCAGATAAACAATGGTAGCTCATTGTGCTGCTACATCAGTTTTACAGAGTGGGTTTGAAGTAGAACCTGGCATCGTTTCTTTATAGGAGAACTAAAACATCTACATCTTCATCTTTTGTAGACTGAAAGTTGTCAGAGTTTTCATTTTGTGCATACTCACCTCTCAAACTCATGTCAAGTGCAATCTCTCCGAACTGAAGACCAGAGGAGAAAGAAGTACACCATCATAACACTCGTAGCAGAGGACTCATAGACATCTCAAGATAACGTTTAATTTGGACTCAACGTCGTTTACCCGCCACGACTTGGAAACATTACAACAAACTTCCTATAAGTTACATGAACTTCAGCTTAAACAAGAAAATCTCTATGAACACAATCAGGAAGAGGCTTACGGAAGGACCTTACTGCTCCTTGAATACTTTGAGTCTAAGTGGGCCTAAAAGAACCTCCACTATGTCACCTGTCAAGTCAAAGGTGTTTGTTGAAATTTTCTTGGAATGAAATTGATGACATCTTTATTTTAGATTTTTTTAGTTACAGTTTTTTTTATTTAATAGTGATATCACAATAAGTTTAAAATACGTGATCCATAGCAAGCGTGGTCAAGAACGAAGATATGGTAACAAAGGTAAAGGTAGGCATAATAAGGTTTATGAGCAAAGCATTTGATACCCTCAGAGTGGGTGTTCACCCACAGCATCACCTACAATTTACTTTGATGTTGATGTCACAATTTTAACGGTTCCCATCGTTTAGCATGAAAAGAGTTGATGGAATAACAAATGGACAGATAATCCAATAGGCCCTTCCAACGTCAACAGTGAATACAAAGTTTTAATGGACCCTGTACAATGTAGTTCCTATACGACTCTGTATCAATTGCAGCTATAATCATAGACAGTAAATCACTTCCAGTCCATTGCTCGTGCTTTCACACAATCTCCACATTAATGAATCACTAAAATACCACAGTGCGGTAGGATTAGCCTGGATAACGATGACCGCGAAACCTGTTACAAAAAATAACAGTTGATCCAATACTAGGTTGTCCGAATAAATCAGCTTCCGCCGCGGCTCGTGCGCTTTCACACCCGCTACTGCCGGCTCTCGTAACTATTGTTTCGCCCAGATCACCGGATTAGCCAATTTATGGCCAAAGATGAAGCTGTTCCTTTGTAGCCGCTGGTCAAATATACGAGCAGAGTGAAACGTCGATACCCAAGTGAATGTTTACAGTCTACTTGCATACTAGCTTCCAGTCGACGAGGTGGTTTGCTATAGCTGGTTTGCTACGAATCTGCTGCCGTTAAAGGGTGGAAGCCTATGCATGAAAAAATTGAGTCTTCTTTTCCATTTCTTTTCATTTGTGGATCAAGTTACTTGTTGCAAGGATTATTCTTCTCCCGTTCTCCCATTAGGAAAACCTTTGAAATGTTATTTTTATTGTCCTACTTACGCGGGTATAGAGGTCGATCATATACATAGGCTACGTTATAGAACTCTAGAACTAAAACCCGTTTTGAATTTCTTAAAAATGCCTAGCTAATGTTATATTCAAAAAATATTTACGAAATGTGTGTATCAATAGATTGAATATAAGTGCTTCAATAACTGTCTACAGGATAAAACCCCTTTCAAATGTTAATGCGGAAAGAATCAGAGGATTTTCGTCTAATATTGCACGTGAAAATATGTCTTTTAATAATGTTTTGTGTTTTCGTGTAGTTTTTAGTAGAATCGTAATGATTACATTTAAGTTTATACAAATTTATTTGCTAATAATTTGTCACATTATTTTCACAGACTTTTATTCAAAAATTACAAAAACAAACATCTCATGTAGGCAATTCGTCTTTCCTTTTCGGTTTCGTTTGTCAGAAAGATTTATTTGCCTCACGTGGAAATGCAAAATCACGGCCGATATGTCTGTTGCGGTGGGTGGCTAGACGCCGGCGCTAGGCTAGGCGTGGCCGCCTACTGCGCCATCTATCCATCAGGCGGGAAACAAGAGCGCACGCGTAGTACATCCTGGCGCCGCGTCGCCGCGCCACCGCCGCCGCCATGGAGTATGTCTATGTCACCATAGAGTATACAAGCGGCATTTACATATAATGGATGCCGGATACACCAGTTTTGGCTTAACGACTCAATCAACTAGGTCGTGATGATAGGGTGCTCGGAATGGTCTTGTTAAATTAGGATTTAACATTAGGATAATAAACTGCTTCAAGACAATGTTCGAGATATTGTAAATATGGACAAATTTGAGAAACAAATTCTAATGCATATTTTAATAGGATTCAGAAGATGTAGATTAGAAATACATCATGTGTGTTTTCATTAGCTAAAAAGAGTGAAACTATTGCCTATTTTTAAGGTGATGTAATTAATGATTCCAGAAAAGTTGCTGGCCAGCTAGAAAAAGGATGTGGGTGAGGTTTCCGTATACACTACAGTAAGTTATAGCTCTCCTAGTAGCTTATGATTTTGTTTCCTTAAATGACAGGGCTAAATAAAAACTGATAGTGTAGACTGGAGAGAGAGAGAGAGAGAGAGAGAGAGAGAGAGAGAGAGAGAGAGAGAGTACCTCTTTCGCTAGCAATCAAGTCATTCTCCAGCTCTAATTAAGTTATAGAAATAATTATCATATCGTGCTGCATGATTTCATAGTCATGATATCACATAACATCCGTCTTTCCAGGTGCTTCTTATGTCAAACGACAAAGTCATAGAAAATCCCAAAAGCTGTTCCGTAGCACCGAAGAAATTGAGATAAACAAACGCTTGAAACTAATTTGGATTAAGAGAAAAAAATTGAGCATACAAAATAAATCCAGAGATGATCCCAAAAGTAACTGAAGGAAAGGATGGTAATGCTGGGACAAACAGATGAGGTAGAATTTCTAATCCTTTGTGACATTGATGACAGTGGTTGGAGACTGTCCCGTTTTGGGGGGAGGGGGGGATGGTGCGACAAGCGGTAGAGGGACACTGTCCACCGTTGTCCAAATATATCGTCGCTTATACCCGTCATAATCTCTTTATTTCTACCGACCTGCCGACAGGCTATAAGCCGCTCGAGCTTACCAACAGTCACGGAAGCTTAGGATTTACAAATGACGGAATTCCCAAGCGGCCGGTGTCTTGGGCCGATTAGGTCAAACGTATGGTCGCGTGCTTTGATAACCTGTTATTCTGGTCAGGGTGTTATTGGGGGAACGCAACACTGTCAAGTGGATTGAAATCTATATCAAGCCGGGAAAAATCAAGCTATTGACCATGACGATAATCAATATAATTACCCAAAACATTTGCCAGTTAATATAACAATGCAAATAGAAGAATAATTATTTTATGACATTTTCAGGAAGAGAGTAGGGGATCTACACATCAGTGGGATCAGAGTGTTACATTGTTGCAACAAATAATTTTAGAAATGTTTTGTGTTCTGACTATGTATAATAACATTTTATTTACTTTTCCATTCCTTAGGCCTATGTATAAAAATAATACGAAAAAGAATCTGTTGAGGTGTTTTGAATTTTGCCATGGGTATAAGACTATTATATATGCCTTAAATAGTTTGAGTGGCCATCAGGCCATCACTTCAGTCTTAAACTTTAAATAACTCTCTCACAACGTGGTTAAACTACATAATATATAGAGTGATAAACACGTTAAACTTTTGCGCCCTGTTGGTTTGCGCCATTATCCCCACGATTCCCGCCCTTTCCTTGGTAACCTTCTACACTTCATTCTCGTTTCCTTGGTTACCAGTTCCATAGCTATTCTGTTTGATCACATAAAACTAAAAAATTACAGATTGTACTTTTAAAACATATGATTAGGCCTATTTGTTGTTTGTTTTTAAAATCAATTTGATGTTTGTGAGCATAGTAGGGGAAAAATAGACTTTGACCTCGGACAAATTGTACTCCCAAATTTTTATGTTTTATTGAGATAGTAGGTGTAAAATCAATAACATATCAAAAGTTTACCGGAATTCCTCCATGGGAAATTCGCCATTTTGACGAATTTTCATAATGGCGGACAGTACCTATTTTTATCAAGTTATTCCGAGTTAACTTCAATAAACCCCCACTGTAAATCAGATTTATTGATTCATTTGAGTACATCACGATAAGTGGTAACTGTATGAAGCAAAAAAAGCACCCACGTATCAGCAGACCTGCATAATCAGTTAAATGCAAAAACAATTTTAAAATAGTTTTAAATTTTCAAGAAACCACAAGGTGTGTATAGGTTTGCTGGATTTGGAGAGTTTTATGCAATCACAATTATATAATAACCAGTAAAAATACCACTCATTAAAAAAAATTATTAAAAGAGAGATGTAGCATTGTATTGATTTCTCATAGGAATAACACAGGGATCTTCATATTCCCTTTTTAAGGTACTTCCTTCTTTTTAAACATAATAAAAAAATGTAATATATCAAATTGTTCATTTTTTAAAGAGTTCCGAGTGTAATGAAAATATAATCATAATACATGTATTCCTGTCTCGTCATACCTGAGTACTCAGCGAATTTTCAATGGAATTCGGTATTTTTTTTGTTTTCTCCAAAAATACAGGGTTATGTTGATTTTCCATTAGAATGGCATAGGAAACACATTATTGTACTTTCTCCGTAATCAGTTATACGCCGAGTTGCAAGTTAAAAATTATTAAATTCTTTGTTTTTCAATCCCTTTTAAATGGCTTCAGTTTAAATTGTTGTTTTTTTTTTAAATTGAGGTATAGGAATATGCCAAACAATCTTTTTGACCCTTTTGAAGAATCGGAAATCTCGTTTGAATAATAAAATTATAGTGGATGGAAAACTCATGAAAAAAGATTTAGGCCTACATCTTCTTAGAGTATTTCATTAAAATCAAAAGTACCTTTCAAAAGTCATTAGTACCATCCGGACACATGCATGTGTTGTATTTAATTTGTTATTACACTTTAATATTTTGTTAAGTATATGATTTAACTGCAATATTTCATCGTCTGCCATTTCGGGGTCGGTTCTCCTTTTTAGGTCGGGTTTGCGGCATTGTATTATACTAAATAAGACCTTTAATTTGATATACATATCAACCTGAGCTTACATTGAAGATTTTCTTCTGACTCCTGGTGGGCCTTCCCCCATTAGGACTTAAATGTTATGAAATGTCACCAAATTTAGCATTGGCGACCCAAATAAGATATTTAAAGTTTAATTTCTCTAACTAATTCCACACATAAAATGAGAAGGGTGAGGTGCTTCATAAGCCACCCAACCCATTAACATGGTAGGTACATAAGATTTTAAAAATGGTGTTTTTTTAACAATTTCCCATGGTCCGATTTTGGTAAACTTTTTTTTCTACGTTTACCACTTGTCACTTGACACATCAACGACAAAATATTTGGGAGTACAATTTGTCCGAGGTTCAGCCATATTTTCTCGTAGATTTCCCCGACTAGCAGGCTATTGAAGTTGGTTACCATAGGAACGTCGGAGAGGTGTGGGTAAAATGGCAAACAACTGGTATAAAAGTGTAAACAAAGGACTTGTTACCAAGGAAACTTGGGGAATCGTGCGTAAAATGGGTTCAATAAAAAGGGTTCAAAAGTTCATATATTTGTAGCACTCTATATCTAGTTTAACTTCGTTGCATCCTCATTTCAATGATAAAACTCAATCCTCTACAGGAAATTCTTATATTTTTCAATGCTACAAACAAGCTTGTAAAAAAGATTCCCTTAAACTCTCCAATATATATACAAAATATAAAACCTTGGCCAGCACACGACAGTATAGTGTCGCAAGAGAAACTCTTTCACAACTTTATCGATGTAAAATATTAGTTGCCCATTTCTCACCAAAATTAGATCTGAAAGGTCACAGAACCGAGCGACATTTTCTAATATTACACAATTAATTCATAACTCTACAACTTTAACAACGTATAACCGATACATTTAATTTACAAGGACCGATGTAATTTGATTTTTATCGTTTAATACAACCGGCCACCCCCAAATACGACGATGTTTGCGTAACTGGTCCGAATAATTATAGAAGAAATCGGGTGTTCATTCGCCGTGTTGGGTCGGAATTTATGAGGAGGCGATTAAAGTTCAATTCGGCACGGTCAGAGTCGATAGGATCGCCGCGGTCTGAGACGCGGGTTGTTCCGTCCTCGCATCCGATCACAGAATCCGATGAATCCGATGATTTACCTTGCGAGTAAATGTGTTTGGCAATAAATATAGTATGAATTCTTAAGAGTCATCTTCACCCCAGTGCCAGAAGCCCAGTTGCGCAGTTAGCAATGTTAATCATACGGCTTTTAATGCAAAACATGGTATTTTATTACCCTGTTTCGGACGTCGTTTTTCAACCGATTTTCTTTAAACTTGGTAAGTGTTAGTTGAATAGTTATATTAGGCTTCTCATAACTCGAAATTTTGGAAATTTAACAAATATTACAAAGGAAATTCGAGTTACTTTTCGATGTCACAGAGAGTAATATTTGTTACTTTTATTATATATAAACACTTACCAAGTTTAAAGAAAACCATGGTCAGATAGTCATGATACAAAAAATAAAAAAATCACCTTGAATACTGTGGTGTCTTTTAAAAATAAATTTTACTCCATAGTTACATTTCTTACGAAATAAATATTCATTAACCATGCAGAACAAAACCCCATTTTCATGGTCGTTAAAATCGTAATTAAATTTTATAAGTTTCAATGGAAATACCTACAGCTAAGTAAATAAAGAAAACTTGTGCTTTGAGAATGGCAGTTGATGAGTTGCGGCATGAATAAAATAACCCGTTGGTTAGTGAATCAGTATAACAGTATATTTTTCTAACAAAAGTTGTCAAACTAAAAGCAATAATATTTACAAAATAGACTATTCCTGATTTAACAAATTCAAGCTTAGAAGAAAGATAATGGATCTTTCATTGGAATGGAAAGACGGTCGTAGTGAATTTGGAAGTTTAAGAATTTTGCCAATTTTTAAAACTTACTTGAGTGTGTGCTACTGATTTTTTAAATTTACCTTTTCATCTGTCATATATAATTCCAAGGTAAGTTGACAGATATGGAAATATAATGTAGGTATATTCTGACTACTCACAACTCTGTAGTATTTTATCAATGAAAAATTTCATATCCATAAACTGATTATCTTTTCTCACGCATAAGTTTATTCTCATTATTTGAGGTTCTAACCGCTCTACCCTATAATCCGTCAAAGTTACAGGGTAACTTTGAATAATCAGAAGTTTAAATCGTTAGTGGTACAGATAATGAACTGTTGGTATTATTAGATATACAAATCATCAGCGATGTAAGTCTTCAATAATTCAGATCATCGAGTGAGCATGTAAATCTTCAATTATGAAGAACATCAACTGTGCCTATCATCGTCTATGTAAATCTATGTAGATAATGAGGAGCGTAGATTATCAACTGTGCAGACAATCCAGTTGTGCACATCACCAGCGGTTCTGATCATCTGTTACCCAGATCATCATTCGTGCAAATATCATCAGATGTGCAAATCATCATTAGTAAATATCATATTTAAAGATGTCTCTGTTGTGCTTAGTTTCAATAGCGAAGGTCATTAGTTGGGCAGACCATAATTAATCATCAACGGTGCATATTACCAACAGCGCAGATCATCAGCTGTGAAGATCATTAAAACAGTACAGATCATCAGCTGTGAAGATCATCAAACCAGTACAGATCATCAGCTGTGTTGATCACAGCTGATGGCTGTGCAGATCATCAAGTCAGTACAGATAATCAGCTCTGAAGATCATCAAAACAGTACAGATCAATCAGCTGTATTGATCATAAACTGTGCATATTACCAACAGCGCAGATCATGAGCTGTGTTGATCATCTTCTGTGCAGATCTTCAGCTGTGCAGATCATTCGCAGGTGTACAGATCGTCAGCTGTGCACACCTCTGTCGCTCTAGATCACGGCCGATCTGCAGCCCCGGTTCCCACAGTCGCGGTTGCGCCACGCTAAGTGTGGGCGCTCTGGGGTACGGCGTTACCGCGTCACTCAGCGCGCCGCCGTAGCGCAGTAAACCACGGTAACTGCGCGCTTTGGGCGAGTCGTGCGCGTGCGCGGCCCGGCGACGCTACGGCGACTGCGCGCTTCCCTCGGCGCGGCGCGGCGCGGGCCAATTGAATCTGTAATAATGTAATGCTGGCAGGGTGAAATATCTGGGGAATTTTCTTTGTCTAGGCGCAATGAAGTCTCTAGTTTTATTATCACAACACCAGATGTTTCTTCAAGCAGTGACTTAGTTGATGGGAAAATTAGAATATATTGAGGTGCAGTCAAACACCCGTAAATCCGTCTTTGTCTATCTTTCTATAGCTGAAAACTAGAATTTAAATTACAGCATTAAAAGGAATACGAATCCCAGAATGCTTGTTGGAATCTAGACGGGTTCTAGAAGGCTAAGAAGCACATTTATATGGCAAAGAACATAGGAAAATAATAATTGTAAACATATCATTATTTCCGAAAGTATCAAGAAAAATCGTGATTTTTTTTACGTTAAATTGTTGCACAATGAATTGTTAAGGATGTTCAACTGATTTCTCTACTAGATATAAAATGATTGCCATGGATGTCCTTCTCATCTGTTTCTTTAGTTTAAAACAATAATATCCGTTCCTGATCAAATGGTGTTCTAGCCAGCACTTTTGGAATTAACGAATTTCAGTTCAGTGAATTAAGCCTAAAACGTTCCTAAAACCCACCCACAGATGAAGTTATCTATACATCTGACTTCATTAATCTCGAATATCACTGGACCGATTCATTATCAGCCAGAGAATCAGATATGCAAATGTCTCTGATTTGTCTGAACAGATTTGATAACAATCTGCCATATAATTGAATCATCTCTGGGACAAATGCTCCAGTTAGTAATTGTTTCTATAATGGTGGTACACCTGCAGCGAGACAAACTGGGGATTGGCTATCCTGTTTCCTTGGAGATTAGCATTTCGATTACATATCTAAAATGAAATCGACACCTTGTTTTAATTTAGGCTTATGGGTGGGATGAACAAACAGGTGGGATTTATAGTAGACAAATAAATCAGAGGGTTACAAACGGATTTATGGCTTATTACTGGCCCGGTTTAATTTAAATTGATTGGGTTCCGAGGTACATGGCCCGATCTGTAATGCTTTAATGGGTTTTATGGTGATCCGATCGTCTACGACTACGTAATCGGGTATTACGACTTTTGATGGCTTGATCAATGCCATTATATAGTGGTCTTCATCCAGTACTCGGGGTTCTTCTTAGCTACTCTGTTTAGTTTCTGAAGTTTAAAGGAAGACACTGCCGATAAATTGTATTAGTATCTCATACTTGAATGAGTCATTAATATTAAATTTGTCCCATTAAATATTCTAGAAACAAATTTTAATTCCTCTTCCATGCACAAAATAATCAAAGCTTTTCCATGCGTCCGTTTAGTTATTTTTCAGTACATTTTTATTACTATTCATATATTAACTGCAAGAAAGTAATAATTAAAATAGTAGTGGATTACTCTACACAGCATAAATAAAATGTAACTATGGCAGAATGACGTGTCATTTAGTTTTAAGGGTTGCGCTTGTCTGCAACAAAATCTCAATGATTCTGACAACATAAAAAACGCGCATAGAGACGCACCTGCTTTTTATCCAGAGTAATATTTCACATCTAGAATCTGAACACTTGTGAATGAATTATGCCGACGACAAGCATCTGAGTGAATCTGCCTTCGGGTCCTTCAACACTTTGGAACAGCATAAATTGATTCCTGAGTGATCTATGGGCCCATCCTTCAATGACGTTAAACGCCGAAATTACAACAGGTAGAGGGTGGAATCAGACAGATTATTGAGAACGTGCGGGTGGTCGGGGTGATTTGGTGATGGAGGCAAATAAGAATATGACCAGGGTGGTGTTACTCGCACCTGCCATCAGTTTGTAGGCACGCACGTACACTAGCACGCACACTCACACGCACGCGTTGGGGATGACGGGAGATTCTTAAGATCATTAGCAGGTAATTGATAATCTAGTCGATAGAACTATCAATTTTACTTTGGTCGGTACAAGATACTAGATTAAATAAATAACAAAGATCATTTTGTTTCCATAAGAAAACGGTCAAATCGTGCAAGTTTACCAACAATCTGGAAATATCTGTATTGCTAGGTTAATTTTGATAATTTTGGTTGGAAACATATCCTTCTCTTCCACCAGCATGTTAAAGTTTTTTGAACATGTACTGTATCTCAATCAATCAATCAACCATTTATTGCCTTAGGACATTTTTTACAAAACGTATGGCAAAGGTCAAACAATGCAAAATAACTTACAACTAAGACTACCATTCACACACACAAACACGCTACAGGAGATCACTTTCAAACACTGCATTCACACCGAGAACTCCCCCCCCCTGAAAAATTTAATGTTCAAAATTGTATGTTCTAACTATACAAGCTTATATAGTAGGGATGGTTATTTAAATACCCGAATAACCATGTTGTTTTTGTGAGGGTATTTGTAATGATTTTTAACTTTATTATTGTATAGTAAGGGGTCATAATTTATTTTTTTGTTTGTTTTTGACATTGCGTACACAGTATGTCTGCTTCCTCATATGCTTTTACTAGAGTTTTGAGGAACCACAGCAAAAACAGAAACGGCAAATCTATTAAAAAAAGATAATTTTCAAAAACCTTTATTGGAAAGTTAGGGTTAAAATACGAATTTTTCACAGTACACAGTAAAAACAGATTGGCACTTTAATCTACCTGCGTATTTTTATTTAATAGACTACATTCCGCTTCACAAAATACTTTGACTTGACAACTTCACGCTGAAAACGTTACGTCTAATCCCGACAAGGAGCAAGTGTGTGCATTCACATCTCGCGCAGACAGGCGAAGGTATGCGCTGAGCAGCTGAGAGGTGTGATCAGTAACCACGCATGCGCACCTGCAGCCAGCTTTTAGCGCGCCTGTCATAGCGCTACCCCCCCCCCCCACCCGTCCATCGCCCCTCAACCACTTTCCGCGCAACGTGACTCACTATTAAGACGATTGATCCAATAATTACTAGGATAATTCCAATAATTCCAATATACTAGACTATATCACTAATGGGTAACCAATAGGGTGTCCCACTAGACGGGTTGTGGTTGTGGGGGGGGGGGGGGGGTGTAAGTAATTCACATGAAAAGTGAGAGAAATGTTTTAGTTAGATCCACTCAGTTTACTTTAGTGAAAATTTCCATCAAAGTTGTAAAAAAAACTCTTAAATCTTTGTTATCTGAAAAATTGCGACTTTTCTTGATTTAATTTGATTTTATTAAAATTTTGGTTAAAATCTTTGTTTTCATAGCCTATTGGAATACTTTGTCAGCAGATTGCGACTTGACAGTTGTTTGGGAATTTTATTTATCTTTAAATTTATTACTAGCTTATAAGATAAAAGTATGCACATCAATACATAGACCTTATCTGTTTTAGTAAAAACGTCACGATTGTGTCAAGAATGGAAAATGATTTCAAACATAAATAAAATAGTATCACCTAAAAAATCAGTAAAAAATACTGAATTGGAAATAATAAATGAAACGAGACGGAATTCAAAGAAAGACTGAGGAGAGTGATAGAGAAAGGAGAAAGACCTCCCATAAAGTCCAGTGACACCGGGGCGAGCCTATAAACCAAGCGAAACGGTTACAATTTATGGTCTCCTTAATGGACAATATATTTGTCTCAAAACTGGATCCGCTCGCCGCGCCCGCGATTTTATTTCGAATAACCGATTGAAGCGCGTCCAGCGGCGATTTAAAATGTAAATAATCGCGGCCGCTTCGTCCACGCTAATTTTGACCTCGTCCCCCACAGCGCTCCTTGCCGGGCTTTATGATTATGACTCTTCTCCTTAACTCTTATAATTGGTCGTTTTGTTAATCGTCTGCATTCATTTATAGATATGCCACTTTGCATGGTTTATTCGACTTGTCAAATTATTAATGTTGTATAGGCTATGTGTAAATTTTTACATTTGATTGTAGCATATTTAATGATGGGATTATGATACAGTTCATAAACAGTTTGACGTCAAAAGATTTTTAAGTGCATCCTTTGAAAACCGTTTCAACAACAGTTATTTGTGACACAGCATTGGTGGCAGCTTAATTTTTAAAATTTTCTTTCTGTTAAAAGGGGGGGGGGGGGCTTGGTCCTAGTGGACGTTATGAACTACCTGAATACGTTTCGCATTGTTTACAAAGGTACTAAAGGCGAAAAATGATATTTAGTATTCGGTTTAAAACACTGTGGATAAAGAAACGCTGCTGTACTTCAGCACGTGTGAGAACCGAGACTCAGGTAGATGATGATAAAGAAGGAGATTTAGCCGCGGAAAGTAGGCTATTAGGCCTACTTAAAACGTGCTATTCATTGGATATGTTAAGTTAATAGCCTGGGCGCCCAGCAGTTTCATAGCGACTGCCGACAGAGGCCATCAGTATCTCGCTGGTAAAAAAATCAACGTGCAGTTTTTCACCTGCTAGAATTATGCAAGTTTATTTTGAGTCCGATACAAGTGGAAGTAATTTTAACTGATACCCCCGTCGCAGCAGACCTGCGTACTCAGCGAATTTCCAATTGAATTTTGGTATATTTTCTATTGTCCCCATAAAATCCATGGGGATGAGAGTATGTCGGTTTGCCGCCATATGGGTTTAGTTGGTAAATATAAGATGAACCCTACCTAGTGATTGTACATATCAAATTTTAAAAGGTTATGGTGCTCTTTTTATTTTCCTAATAAACCCCATAGGGGTGAGTACGTAGGTTTGCCACCATATGGGTTTTCTAAGCAAATATAAATTAAACGCTTCCTAATGAATGTATATACCAAATTTTATCAAGATATGTCAATAAGTAAGCAAGATAGAAGGTTTTATTTATTTCCCATAAGAATATAACATGGAAAAAATAGTTTTTCGATTTTCTCTATAACCATTTAAGCTAGGTAAAAAATTCAAAATACTAGACTGTTTGTTCTTTTAAGCTCTTTTATACGGTTTAAGTTAAAATTGTTGAATTTTATAAATAAAAGTAAAAGAAGCCAAAAACCCATTTTTAACCCTTATGAAACCCCATAAAACCCCGTTCCCATGGTCCGATCATTGTGGTTCGCGAACTCAACCTAGTAGATGCTGGCTTACACCCCTGTACCAAATTTCATCAAAATTGGAGGTTCCGTTCAAAAGTTATCGTGTTCACGGACACTTATATACATATATATCAATTTGAACGAACAGTGTTTTTGGCTTCTAGGGACCTCAAAACGAAAAAGTATCATGGTCCCGTGCTTAGGTCTTACCGTGACTACTACAGTAATAGCGTATTCCCTTTAGGGAAATTCGCTAAAAAACAAAGCCTTGGGCTATTTAACCATGTTTTTGATTTTTTTCACATTTTGAATCCATATCAATGGATAAAGTTATAATGGATCAAAGTTGATCCAACTTTGATCAATTTTGATCCATTATGGCTTGATGTAGATTCAAAATATGATCAAATAAAAAACATGGTCAAATAGCCCAAGTATTTATCTTTCAATAAAAACCCCTTCAGATTTTATTGGACTTTAAATAAACTCGGAAAATTGGAGCAGGCGAAGCATTGCATGACGTTTTGAGAGGGGCCCTTTAGCCCCCTTTTAACACACAAAACACTTAATCACAACTTTGTAAACTGTAAGTGCCTCCACTCTTCCCCATATGGAGGAGGGGCAATGTAAGTGTAAGGAGGACCATTTTGTGATTTTAAGATCACCGGCAGCCTCTTTTTCGCTCGATTTCCTTTCAGAAGTCCACACTGCTCTCCTCGGTTATCCCACCTGTTGCCGATGTTGCGGTAAGGAGACAAATTACAAAACCGAAGCCCACGGCTTATCTGTGCATTCCGCCAACCGCCAATTACCCGCTGAATATTCATATTGGGTGAATGATAGTTTATTATTGTTCCTAATAGAAAGAGAAGGGTCTTATCAGAAAGGCGATCTGTGCTATAAATCAGCGACCGTGCTAATGATATGCGTCTGATGCTGAGATAGCGAAACTCAGAAACTCACCGTCGTGCGCCCAGGGGCAGCCGGGGCGAGATGTGACCAAATTTGAAACAATTTTGGTGACAGGATTTGGCGTGATTTTCTTAATCAGTCACGATTCATCTTGCACTTTTCGTGAAGCCTTTCAAGAAGATGGTTGACTCAATTTTAAAATAACAACAAAGTCTATAAAACTGTTAAGTATTACGTTGCAGCAACAGATCCAAACTGACAACAATTCATGCAAGGATTCGAACCCATCACCAGTGGAGTCCGTGATCATTATACCAACGCTGTTCTACAAAGACGGTAAGATCATGGCCATGGGCGGTCAGGATGGTGTTCCACCATATGCTGCGACGCCGACGTGTGGTGCACCACAGACCGACCGTTCAACTGTGGTTAGAAAAATATCATTTGCGCCAAGGATGGTAACATTTGGAGAATGAATCACTAAATGTTTCTACTTTGGAAATCTCTCAAGCCATCTAAACTAATATAAGTCGGCAATATTTAAAACATGACTCACTTTCTGTGATTTTTATCTCAGTATGACCAATGTTTTTGAAACTGGCTACCATATTAGTGTTTATCAAGTGTGGAATAGAGAGGGGATGCGTTCTTTTCCTCTTACAGTAATCACTGGGTGGTTGAAAATGTGGATTTTTCATTCACTTCATAGTATTCGAATGGCCTTTACAGTTGAAAACAATGGAAAACATTCCGAATTACTTTACTTTGTGAATAGCAAATATTTTTAAAATAAAATAGACTTTATTTGAACACCGACGCACTCTGTGGTGGGTATTTTAGGGTGAGTATGACTGAAGGGGTGAGTGTGCTGATTGTGACCAAGGCCAACTTCACCCTATATACAATACAAAGGTGTATATAGTCCGGTTTTCTTAAACCCGATTCTTCGAAGGAGAGATGGTACCTTTAATACCTTTAATACCTTTATTGAAATGGCGACCTAACTCAATAGGTAGTTTAAAGCCAATTATGGATGAGGGATGAGTGTAGGATGATTGTGGCGCGATCTTGTAGTCTTGTTACTGACTAAGGCCGACATTCTCCTTAGACAGGACTGTTAATTCATAGCCCAACAGCCAATGGTGTCTAGGGACCTACAGTTTAACGTGGGATCCGAACCACAATTTCAACCTCCCATATACGAATTGGTCTAATTACGAGGATGGTACTTATGGATGAACTAGTATTCACTAGTGCGGACGTTAATCCCCACCAGGGAATATCGCATCCACAAGCCATCGCTCATAACTATCCACAATTCGTGACCTCCAAGTAGCTGGATTAACAGGACGTCGCCACCGTCCCAGTCTTTATGGTGGTGGGGGCTTGTTAATCCTTGCTAATTTCCCATTGGCTAGAGCCCTTTGTTTTTTTGTTGTTTTTGTTTTATTTCACTGTTGTATACCAGCTGGTAATTTTACATCACAAGATATTGTGTATCAGTTTTTCAATATTTTAACTTTTAACTCTTTAACTTTAACTCTTGATTTTAACATTTTAACTCTTTAACTCTTTAACTAAAAGTATAATAGATTGGAAGCTAAATATTCTCTTCCAACCTTAGATTATTGCCTAATCGTGCAGAAAATTTAATGATTTTCACCCGGCTGCAAAACGGTGCATTGAGTTTCGCCAATACAATCTATGAAAAATTATCATATTCAAAATATATTTATAGGTTGAATGATACAGTATTTTAATAGTAGGGTTTTAATTTACTTTTTGTCTGACAGACTTTGTATAGGCCTACTATGATGAACGCTCCCTCACTAAAGACCTTATTACATTGCGTTCTATTTCAATCCCAACTACATGTTCATCACATTCTAGCATTTTAAAGAAACCTAAATCTTCCAATTAGTCATGGGGACCGCAGGCAAACACATGTCTGAGAAAAAAACGCCCCCAAACCAACCCGTTCTGGTTTCGGCAACAAGTTAGCAAACGAGGAAACGAGAAAAAAACGGAATCGCCAAAAAACGTTTGTCGTGGCGCGGCGCGGCTGTGACTGATGTAACACGTGTTGGGGCCAGATTCAGTCTGATTCAGTCCGGATTGAGTTCGTTACCCGCGTGGGTGTTGCCGTAAACGCCACTTACAGTCCGTAAACACCTGCTAAGCGACTCGCCCACACCGGAGCCACTCAATAGCCTCATTATTGAGCATATTATACACGAATTTGGCAACCTTCTGCCTCGAACAGGTTTTGCCCCGTGGGCGAGCGAGGTTCTATCCGCTGATGGGTTTTTTGTCGATGGGTTAAATGTGCGAAGAGTAAGCAATTTGCTTGCATTCAGTTTGGCAGACAGGTTATGTAAATGTGTTAAGAGCAGTGTTAGCCAAGGTAAGGGAAAATGTATTTAAGGTATTGAAATGTTTGAGGTATCGTTATTTCCACGCAATGTATTCAAATATGTGTTCCAATTAACCGAAAATATTTACTGTTCTATTTTACTGTAGGCCTACTTACAAACCCGAATTTTATTTTATACGTTACTTGTGTATTTCAATACAAAACATTTTTACGTATAATGATTGACAACACGAATGTGATAACTGAAAAGTATAGGTTTTTCCAAAAGATTGGCGAGAGCGTTGGTGTAAACAAAAATAAGAAAAAGAGACGATTCAAAAAAATGTCCCCCACAAATAGTTTATCCCATTAAATTTGATTTGTGATAGAGGAAGTTAATTAAAAAGATGAATAAAATGTTATGAATACAAATAAAACTATGTGAAACAAAAAATAAAAAGCAAGGTGGGTATAGTACGGGGATAATTATTTTGCACCGAAGTCAGGAGAATCGGAAAATTCTCAATTCAATTACAATAGTTTATTTACTAAAACTAACTGAGAGCTAAGCTAACTTAAAACTGAGGTTCATTTTCGTAGACAAACATACCAGTAAAACAAATCTGACGACATGAGAAACAAAACATATTTTCTCTCGCACCCATTAAAAACTGTTGTTTTACATACATTTTTGTTAAAAATAAATGTTCTCATACGTCAATAAATAAAAATATTTGAAAGTCTAGATCCAGGAATTGTTCTTCATTCCAGGAACATCCAAGAATTGTCCTGGAATTGTTTTTGGAATTGTACCATTCATGCAAACATAGCGCCTAAATAAAAATATGAATTTCCACTCTTTTCGTGAGAACATTGTGATTTTACTATCAGAATACGTAGGACCATCCATGCCACCATTAACTTAAATTTTACAAGGAAAGGGGGCTTTTTTGAGTCTAAAAAATTATGACAACATTACACGAACCCATTGTTGTATTGGTTGAATTGTCGTAACAAACAATACACCAGCTGTAAGTCACGGAGGTACTGCCAATAAATGCACCGCTACAGTCCGGCTGGCACGAGTGTCCGAAACCGATTTCATTTGGCTATATAAATGATAAACAACCCATATTCCACCGGCCTTAAACGGTGATTTGTACGGTATTTATGGCAAATCAGCAGTCAGCTGTTAAACTGTCCTGGAGACCATGAATCATAACGCAGTTTTAGTGGGCTGGTGGAATTTCAAAGGATAAAAAGGCAATGTTCTAAATAGAAAACCGAAAAATGGAACATTATAAAATATGAATTCAGTGATAACTTTTAAGCGGCGCTTTCCCGAAACACATTTAACTTTAATTTTATTTAATTTTGTTTAATTTAATGTCAAACATATGGTCAACTTCGGTTTAAAGGTCCAAGATTAAACAGACTTTGAGAAAACGCCTCCTATTATATATGAAAAGCAAACATTAATCCACTAAAAAAAGTTGTACAACTAAAAATACTATCACTAAGCTGTTCTTTTATTTGACATCAGAAATAGGTTTATCCTAAACTATAATACGAGCACTGTCTGAAGGGATGTATGTTCCACGATCTCGAAATCTAGCGGTTAGATTTTTTTAAACTTTGCATTTAAGTGTGTTTTTGCCCAAAAATAACTTTAAAAACAGCCTCAATTCTAGGAAAAATCTAATTTGTTCTAATTTTAAGTTTTAAAATATTAATTTTTAACATTGGTCTCATGGGTTGCTATTTTGGTAACAAAATAACAACGAAAGGTATAAAAAATAAAGGGGAATCATTGTTAAGCAGTATTTTGTAAACAGTTGTTAATTGTGAAGAGGTATAGTTGGTTGTTGATGGGAATTTAATGTAACTTTATTACCATGAAACTATCAAAAGTGAATTAAAACCAACGAGCAAGGATCGGTTAACCTGGTACTTCCCCTGAATGATATATTTTAAGGGGCAACTAATTGATTTATTTTCCTGAATTTTCCTCGATTTCAAATGGTGCATTGACTAGAATGGTAACCAGATACCAGACTTAAAGAATATTCGTATACCTGATCTTATAATACAATATTAAACTAAATGGCAAGTTAAGTGTGTCCTAAAAAAACAACAAAAAAAACTATGTTAAATCAACTAAAAATAAAGCTATCTCAAATACAAGCGAGAGATCAGGAAGCAAGACAGTCAGCGCGCTGCTGATACACGCTTAATATGGCGGATTATCACAAGTGAGCCGATGTGATTTATCACCATTATCACACATTGTGACGGCGTGTTCGTAATGTATCACCAGTGTAGCCACCGCTCGCCTTGAGCGGCCGAGTTGAGCTGCAGCCAGGCCTTGGCAACACAGGACTCGGATGTATATGGATTTGCTGGTTTCTACTTCTGTCATCATTATAAGAGATGGAAAGAGATCTTTCTGTTATCATAAGACCCCAACAACTTTATTTCCATCATGACTAAACAGAGAGTTCCGTCATTTAAAATGTTGAACATTGTGGAAAATACCTACTCTGGAATAACCATAGTAAAATTGAATATATATTATCATTTATCATTAGACTGTTTAGGACAATAATATTACCCAATAACAGGTCGACTTTTACAAGTTATAAGTTCAGGGTGTGGAATATTCGCTTTTAAAATCTAAAACCCCTCTGGCTTAGTTACATAAATATAAAATAAAAGAAGAAGTTTTTACAACAAGTTATAACATTTGTGTAAGAAGTCAAGTGTGGCACCTGGTCTTTTCCTTTACCGTATGCCAATCTTGGTTATCAACCTTAACCAAGATCTTCTAGTTATAATTTATGCTCATCTTAAAAACTATCAACCTTTAATATTACCTAGCTTCTAAAAACGTACATATACAATTTTTAATCTGATAAAAATCCTTATTTACAGTATTACGAAATATTCTGTGTTTTTATGAAAATGTATATATGTGCGATATACCTTGGACCTATAACAAAAAGTTTTGATATTCAAACAGATAAAGAAAGTTTTAGAGAGACTCGACAGTTAAATAGCATGAATTGTGTTGACTCAGCAAGAGTTAGACCTTTGCCCTCTTCTTGTGTTTCTCATTGTTTATTCGACATAGGGATGCCAAACCCTACTGTAGGAGATGATACTCTTTACTCTTTTAACCTCAAGATGACTGTAGTGCCATGTGAGCTACATCCCATAAGAGCAATGGTGCCAGTTTCTGCTACATTCGTGGATGTCGCCGCAGAGTTTTTGTTGGTTAAAAAAGTGTTAAAAACCCAACATTTTACTCTTTCTCTTTGTTACCTGCAAGTGTTGCCACCGCTGCAGGAAACAACAATCGTTCTCGTTTGCGTTGGAGATTTTTTGTCTCAACTATTACTGAAATAAGGAATTTCAAAGCAAACTAGGGTAGAATTTTTGGTTTTAGTTTTACCTTGAGTGATAATTACCTTGAGTGACTTGGTCAATATCTAATGGTTTGTTAATAACTAATAATCCAAATGTAAAATAGAGTAATGTGGTGTCGTTAAAATAAATATCGTACGCATGGCAAGACTGATTCATTCACTTTTTCAATCAGCTGTGTAATGGTAAATATTATAACGTAACTTGACTTCCGTTTTAGTTTTGACGCTTCATTTCCGCAACACAATCAAGGTCAGCTATTCAGCTGACCTTAGGAAGAAGTTATGCTTTTCCTCTACAGACCTTGTTTTGACTTTTCGTTTCCCGAGACTCCTCTTTAAAAATATATTTACGGTGTGACAACTGACAACTGCCGCTATAGTTTCCGCAGTGCGCAGAACATTTCCCGCCGTAGCCTTGCGCGTTGCACTCGCACCTGGTCGTGGGAGTTGTGGCGCCGTAGCCCACGCTCACGCTGCGCTGCTGGGTCTATCCGTCTCTAATTAAACGATAATCAGCACAACCTCGGGACCGAGCTGATTATGACGATAGCGCGAGTTGGGGGGTCGCAGGACCTTCAGGAGGACCTTCGTTGTACGGACAATATCCTTGAAAATATTCGTGCAGGAGGCTTTGTCAAAAGTACTTTACAAAATGAAATGTACTTGAAGAAAAGTGAAGGATATTCCCTCTGCTTATGGAGATCCTTGGAAGAACAAGAAAGATTCTTGGAAAGATTCCTTCAGTCGATTCCGTCAGCAGTACTTAAAATGATAACATTTATAAATACCCCCGTCGCAGCAGACCTGCGTACTCAGCGAATTTCCAATGGAATTTTGGTATATTTTCTATTACCACATAAAATCCATGGGGATGAGAGTATGTAGGTTTGCCGCCATATGGGTTTTGTTGGTAAATATAAGTTAAACCCTACCTAGTGATTGTACATACCAAATTTTATAAGGCTATGGTGTTCTTTTTATTTTCCCCATAAACCCTATAGGGGTGAGTACGTAGGTTTGCCGCCAAATGGGTTTTCTAAGCAAATATAAGTTAAACGCTTCCTAATGAATGTACATACCAAATTTTATCAAGATATGTCAATAAATAAGCAAGTTAGAAGGTTTTGTTGATTTCCCATAAGAATAACATGAAAAACATACTTTTTGGATTTTTTCCATAACCATTTAAGCTGGGTAAAAAAATTCAAAATACTAGATTGTTTGTTTTTTTAAGCTCTTTTAAATGGTTTAAGTTAAAATTGTTGAATTTTCTAAATAAAAGTAAAAAAAGCCAAAAACCCATTTTTAACCCTTTTGAAACCCCATAAAACCCTGTTCCCATGGTCCGATCATTCTGGTTCGCGAACTCAACCTAGTAGACGCTGGCTTACATCCCTGTACCAAATTTCATCAAAATCGGAGGTTCCGTTCAAAAGTTATCGTGTTAACGGACATATATATATATATATATATATATATATATATATATATATATATATATATATATATATATATATACATATATATCAATTTGAACGAACGGTGTTTTTGGCTTCTAGGGACCTCAAAACGAAAAAGTATCATGGGCCCGGGCTTAGGTCTTACCGTGACTACTACCGTAATAGCGTATTCCCTATAGGGAAATTCGCTAAAATCCAAGTGTAAAGTGAATCTTCCTTTAGTTCACGGAGATGCTACAAATTACAAGGGAAGGAACTTTCTTTCTTTTCAAGAGACAAGAAGTTTTCATAGTGGGCTCTGTGAGTAGTACTTTAGAGGAATAAATTTACAGAAAGACAAATACAAGTGTAAGAGGAATTTGTTTGGTCATTTTGGAGATGCTCAGTAGTACAAGGAAGGTCCTTAAAAATGGTTTACAGGAGGCTCTGACAGGAGTACTCTACAGGATGTAACTTTCAAAAATACAGATATACAAGAGAGGTCTTTCCTCCTTTGAAAAATTTTGTCGGGAGTCTCTGACTGTACTACTTTACATGACGAAATTTACAAAAATACAGATGTAATAAGGACATTTTTCTGTTAGAAATCCTTTGCGGGGAACTGGCACTTTTTGTACAGGAGGTTCTTTGCACGATAACATTAAAGGATACCTCAAAAGTTCAAAATTGTGAAACACGGACTTCCAAGAATACCTAAGGATTTTACGAAGGAAATACGTTTCTGTTGTCCCTTACCTTATCGGAGAACCTTCAAAGAGAGGCTTTAAGAGTTTCGGACTTTTCAATTACAATTACTGGAATTACAGAGGGATCTTGGGAAAAACTTTACAGGAATGCTTAAGAAGGGCGCATCACAGGAAGACCTTCTAAAGGGCTTTAAGAAGGACAATATTATAGCAGGACCTTAAAAAAGGATTTTCTATAACTTTTGTATCCCATAGTACCTATTATCTGTTCAATCAACCATTGCTTGGAAGTTTGAAGTCGTTTAATAATTCAAATCAAATCATTCTTATTTTCATATTAAAGAGTTCTATGACATGATTGATGGCAGTAAATCAACATTTGTTTTCGAAAATTGACCTTGTAAGATTGTAAAACCCCTGCAAATATGTACTTGTTACTGATGCCTTTTACCCAGCTAAGCCAAAACCAACGGTGGGGACATATAAATTTGCAAAACAAAATTCAGTTGTGATTCTAGACGATGCATCTTATTTTATGAGTTGTTCCTAGTTTTTCAGAGTCTTTTATGAGTTCAGATAAAGTTGTTCCCATTTCAACATACAAATTGAGGTTTCAAATTATTACCCAATCGATGTAACCGTTGCGTAAGCTCTACATCGAAAATCACTCTGTTTTATATCCATTTAATTAATCCAAAACACTATTCCGTCTATACAGAGCTGTCTATCCCTTAAACTGCGTAATCTACCAACAGCCGGCTCTGAAACAGGTATTAAAGTTGCACATAAAATTAAATTTACAACGGAATGTAACGGGCGAGAATCAAAGTGTAATGTTTTGTCCGACGTATTCTTCCACTAATTAGTTCACTATGAACGGCAGGTTGGATTTTATTGGCTGTAAAAGTGCACTTGCTCCGCGGCGAAGGTAGGGCGGGTTACAGGATCAGTATGGGACGCGCGTCGGGGGATCACTACGTGAGGGCATGGTTATCTGTTATCGGCGACGATGTCACTTCGTGAGGAACCTCCTGGGGAGTCGTGGGGAGCGAGGTGGAGGTTCTGGTGTCGAATGAAGCGACGCAGCCTCAAACCTGAGAAAAATTAGTGGTTTTTGATGGTTCGATACTGGATAATGGCTTTGGTTATCGAGATATTAATTAATGATCCTGAGAAATGAATCAACTGTTATTTGTCAGTAAAAAGCTACAAATTATCTGATCCATCACATTCAACATACTGACCTTTCAGTCACACTCACCTTAAAAGGGTGCGCCTGTGTTTCAGGAAAGTATCTAAAGTATCTAAACACTTTTGCACTATGGTTTTGTGGGTAAATTAACTAAATATGTTAACTAGTTAATGTAGATTTCTTCCGGGAAGTTAAATATAAAAAATGCACACTTACAAATTACATGTAGAAAAATATATTGATCTGTAGCTATTATGGTATTGTTCGTAACAAAATATTGTTCAACTCAAACTTATAACAACTTTTTTACTGTAGTAAAATTGCCATTTAAAATTTCAAGAAAGGTTTACAATGTGGTTTATGAGCAGAATAAACATTTTATTAAACATTTAGAAAATCAAATAATTTATGGTCATTTCATTGTCAAATAATTACTCATTGTCATTCCATATTAATAATACATTACTACAATCATATTAATTTATATTTTGTTAAGCTTGCGATTAGGTTGTATTTTCGTCACTGAACTTCTCAATAAATCTGTTTTAATCAAGTGTGAAAAATGTAATTAGTACACAAGCTTATTTTATATGTTTCAACCGAAACGAACAAAGACAACATTAATAATTCTATAACAAAAAATACAATAAACTGGCTGGGTAGATGAGTGGTTATAGAGCTTGCCTATGAATCCAAATGTTGCTGGTTTAATCCTAAGAAGGTAGTAGCTTTGTAAAGGTTCGATTCCGAACCCAGTTGCCATTTGTCATTGGGCTATGAATTATTGATGCTTTCTAACAACTGGTCTATGTTAGACAGAAAAAAGACTGGGTTTTGGACCCCGTCAAAACGTAAAAAATGCCACTGGAGTAGATAGACATAAAATAAATATAAATAATATGAAAAAATCACAGTGCAAGCTTGGTCATAAATCTTGGCAGCCACAAAATCTTGGTCCAAAACTGTATAATAAACTGCCTTTGACGTTAAAAGAGCCCCAGACTGCAAAATCATTTAAAAATAATCTAAAAAAATACCTATTGGAGAGGGTTGTTTACTCAGTTGATGAGTTTTTTGCAATCTAAAAAATAATTGTTTTTGTAAAATAATGCTCGTTTTATTTTATTAAAAAAGATTTAATTTTGTATTTTTTTGTTATTTTCAGGAACCATGTAGCCTATAATATAATATATGTATGTAAAAAGACGTTTGTAATACAATTGTACATATTGTCTACTAAAAAAAAGCTTTACTACGCCATCAAATCAAAACTCTCTTCATCCCCTATCAGTTTCAATATCTTATGTATCACCGACTACTCGTAGTTGAAACGATTAAATTAACACCCACAAGAAACGAGACCATCAGAGCACAGATCAGCTGGAAATAATTTGATGATGATTGGACATCAAGCTGATCCGAACAGTATAATCCCGAGAATAAACTCGTCTAGAAGATCCGTAGTGAGACGCCGAATGATTTAAATCCCGACAGGCGCGCATGCTTATAACGCTTGAGACAAGATTCAATTTGTGCTAGTTTATTGCGCTTGCGCTGGGTGGCATAGCAATTTCAAGGGACTCGTAACTCAAAAACGCATGCGCAAGACTACGATTACTCTCGCACCTGCTTTTATTAATTCAAAAATCAATTTGAGTGTTTGTTGTGGGCGTGTTTGTCCGTTTGACTCCCCCCTCTTCTACGGGGCGGAGGAGTTAGATTATTGTTTGTTTTCGAAATTTAATTAGGAAGTTGAATCCATTACGAATGTTTTATTTGGATGTTCGAATGATTACAATTGCCTATTAGTCGGCCCATTTAAGTGGTTAGTCGTTGATTTATGTCCTTTGAGTATGTGATTTAAGTATGGCTTGATTGGCACGAGTTATAAACATTTACACATAAAGTCATAATTTAAGTACCCTGTGGATCCTTTTATCTCAAAATAAACGTTTTGATTCATTTACAATAGTGAGTTTTTGCAACATACGGTAAATCTTACGGTAAACGCTAATAGTTATTTTTATATTGGTAAATTATTTTCAGTTCACGGTGGTGGGTGGAACCGGATAAATAATTTATAAAATTTACCGCTGATCACTTTTCAATTAGTTTTTCATATCTTCAATCAGTATAAATAGGCAAATTAATCATAAATGAAATAGCGTTTAGCGTTTACCGCGTTCATTACCGCGTATGTGCAAAAACTCTCTATTACTCTATTTTTGCAAACCTTAAATTTGAATTATTACTAGGAAAATATCGGCCACTGATTTTTTTCAGTTGAATCTTAAGCCGCGTCCGCACTGGCCGAATATGTTCGCCGAACAAAGTTCTTCCGCACATTTGTTTGTTCGTTGCTAACCTTTTAGAATGTAAATCATATGGATGGTTAATTGTTCGTTAATAATGTTTGTTAATTTTTGTGTTCGCCGAACAAGTTCGCCACGAATGTTCGCCCAGTGCGGACGCGGCTTTAGTTAACTGTTTATCCTTACACGATGCTTTATCATAGTTGGTTTTATCCATTTTATCTTATTTCCATAAAATCATCTAACTTTAAGTTCTAATAATGTGATGATAGTTATAAATATGCCAATTGAAACTCATTAATTAATGATGGTATGATTGTAGATACTGTAAATCTTACATAGAAATGAATAGTTTCATTTCAACAAATCATTGATATTTTAGAAATAACCTAGCTATTGATTAACTGATTTCTTAATCCACAAGGGATCGCATGAGAAATTAACATCAATAATTCACCCACATTTATAAAATAACCATATTACATTATTGAATGCTTCTAACGCAATTTCAATTTATTTACCCAAGAGTAGTTGTTTAGAGTTTCATTACTTGCAGTAAATGCAGTACGTGCCATTATGAATGACAAAGAGCGCGTAGCCACGTACGTGGGTGACGTATGACACGTAGTTCCTGGATCTGTAACATTAATGCAGCGGTTAACACCCCCTCAAGTCCAGCTGATTGTTACAAATGTACAGCACAATACCTGCTGAATACATTTGTTATTCATTCAACTCTTATTCTCCCACTATCTGTTTACCAATGGGTAATAGATGTTGGATAATTATGTGTGTACATGGGAACTGCAGGTAGTTTATTCATGGTGCACTAGGTAGTTAAGAACTTTGCTATCGAGGCTTTATTTATATGACAAAATTTTGTGAGGTTTATTTGATATTCCAAATTTTGAACTGGGAATTAACCTACTAAAAATTTACGCTTATACAAAGCAGTTGTATACAACCTTACGTACCTTTGACTATATACACTATCTTGAATAGACTTCAAGACAGGCGTGGTTTTCATGGTCTAGGCGTGTTTGAAACCTATTGACGGTGGTGCGATCTTCTGCGTCTGCGGCGTACATGAAGTACAAGTGACATATGATAGATAAATCAGTATTACCACTCTTCTCAACCAAGGATGAAACATTTTATAACCGAGAGTTATGTTTATGTTTTGGTAAAGTGTTTTTGCA